>VZQC01003255.1:6308380-6328009 GCA_009823505.1 Rhizomys pruinosus | reverse complement strand
AAAAATAAATTTAAAAAATTAAAAAAAAAAAAAAAAAAAAAGAATGAATTGTGCCAGGCGTGGTGGCACATTCCTTTAATCACAGGGCTCTGGAGGCAGACACAGGTGAGATCTTTCTGAGTTCAAGGCCAGCATTAAAAAAAAAAAAGTAGCCAGGCATGGTTGTGTATGCCTTTAAATCCCAGCACTCAGCACTTGAGAGGCAGACCCAGGTGGATCTCTGTGAGTTCAAGGCCAGCCTGGTCTACAGAGTGAGTTCTAGCACAGCTGGGGTTACAGGGAGACCCTGTCTCAAAAAAAGGAAAAAAGGTAAAGGGGCATATTCTCAAAAATATCGAGGGCATCATTAACAGTGAGTACACAGACTGTATTAACAGCCCAAGTAAAAAGTAAACTTAAACATGAAAATTACAACCAAGGCACCTTTTTTTTTTTTTTTTTTTTTGGTCTTTTTGAGACAGGGTCTCCCTATAGCCCCAGCTGGCCTGGAACTCACTCTGTAGACCAGGCTGGCCATTAACACACAGAGATCCACCTGCCTCTGCCTCCCAAGTGCTAGGATCAAGGGTGTATGCCACCATGCCCGGAAGAATATATAATTTTTGAAGCTGGGTATGGTTATATACGCCTGTAATTCTAGCTACTTGGAGATATATATATTCTTGGCCCAGTGAGATGGCTCAAGGGGTGCTTACTGCCAATCCTAAAGACCTGAGTTAGGGGCTGGAGAGATGGCTCAGCAATTAAGAGCACTGGCTGCTCTTACAAAGGACCTGGGTTCGAACCCCAGCACCCACATTACAGCTAACTGTCTGCAAATCCAGTTCCAGGGGATCCAATGCCCTCTTCTGACACCACAGGCACCACATGACATGGGTGCACTTGCACACATGCATGTAATACATTCATACATGTAAAATAAAAATAACTAAAACAAAACAAAATAAAAAAAGACCCGAGTTCAACCCAGGGGACCCACATGGTAGAGAGAACTAACTCCTCCAAGTTATCTCTGACCTCCACAAGGGGTACTGTGGCAAGTCTACTCCCCCACATACAAAATAAAAACAATATATTCTTGGGCTTAGAAATGCCCAGTGTTAATACATAGTTTGCAAGAGCCAACTATTTAAGAGCACAATGGCAAGCTAGGTGTCTCAGCGCACACCCTTAATCCTAACACTTGGCAGGATGGGGAAGGAGGATCACAAATTTAAGGCCAGCCTAGGTTACAAATCCTGTCTAGAAAAAGTAGAAGGCACTGGAGAGATGGCTCAGTGGTTAAGTGCACCAACTGCTCTTGCAGAGGACCTGGATTCGATTCCCAGCACCCACATGGTTATGTGGCCGGTTACCATCTTTAAGCTGGGCGTGGTGGCGCATACCTTTAATCCTAACACTCGGGAGGCAGAGGCAGGTGGATCTCTGTGAGTTCAAGGCCACCCTGGTCTACAGGGTTCCAGGCTAGCTGGGGCTAAAGGAAGACCCTGTCTCAAAAAAGAAAAGAAAAATAAGAAAAGAGGATGGGAGGATGGGGAGCTGGGGAGCAGAGAGATCAAGTATAGATGAGTGGTAAAACATTTCTTCAATGTGGCCACACAGTCACATAAGTAAATCTTAAAAGAAAACCCACAGTAACCAAGGAGTGAGTAAAAGATAAAAGATCACCCAAGGTGGTGGTGCATGCCTTTAATCCCAGCACTCAGGAGGCAGAGGAAGCAGGCAGATCTCTGTGAGTTCAAGGCCAGCTGGGGCTACAGGGATACCCTGTCTCAAAAAGTCCACCCCCCCCCAAAAGAAAGATAAAAGATCATGGGTACTAGTTAGAAAGTAACTGCAAAGGAAAAAAGAGAATAAACTATGGGGCTGGAGAGATGGCCTAGTGGTTAAGAGCATGGACTGCTCTTGTAGAGGACCCGGGTTCGATCCCCAGCACCCACATAGTGGCTGAGAACCATCTATAACTCCAATTCCAGGAGAACTCCAGTTCCACGGGAATCTGACACCCTCTTCTGACCTCCGAGGCATTGCATGACCCAGGTGCACAAACCTACATGCAAACAGTACATTCATACACATAAATAACATTAAAAAAAAAAAAGAGAATAAACTATACAGACAGCTACCTCCCCCCACCCCCAAGGCCCTGACTGAGCATGCTAGGCCAGTACTCCATCACTAAGCTGCATTCCCAGGTGCCCCCAGCGCTAGGACAACTGACTTGTTTTTTGAGAAAGGCTGGCCTTGAACTAATGGATCTTGCATCCAACTCCCAAGGGTAGGGATTACAGGCATGTATCACCATGCCTAGACTCTGAGTAGTCCTTTTTTTTTTGTCATTTTTTTTGAGACAGGGTCTCCCTGTAGCCTCAGCTGTCCTGGAACTCACTCTGTAGACCAGGCTGGCCTTGAACTTACAAAGATCCACCTGCCTCTGCCTCCAGAGTGCTAGGATTAAAGGCATGCGCCACCACACCCAGTGACTCTGGATATTCTTATGACACCAAAACCAGTAATATTACTTACTCCATCTCATAAACATACACCATCAAGAGTAAATCCCATGGGCTTGATAGATGGTTCAGCAGGTAAAGATGCTTGCCACTGAGCCTGATCATCTGAATTGGATCTGCTAACAGAAAGAAAACTGACTTCTCCAAGCTGTCTAACCTCCAAATCCCACACCTCTCCAAATAAAGTATCTTTTTTTCTTCGGGGTGGGGGGGGGTCCCTTTTTAAGACGGGGTCTCCCTCTAGCCCAGCTGTCCTGGAATTCACTTTGTAAACCAGGCTGGCCCTAAACTAAGCTTGCCCGCCTCAGCCTCTCTAGAGCTGGGATTAAAGATGTGTGCCGTCAAGTGGAAGCAGGAGCATCAGGAGTTCAAGGTCAGCATGAGCTATAAGAGACTGCTTCAAAAAGGAACACAAACAAATGGAGCAAAGATGGCTCAGCAGGTAGTGTCTACCACACATCCCTACTTGAGTTCCATTCCAGAACCACATAAAGGCAAGAGAGAACCAACTCTACAAAGCTGTTCTCATGTCATGGTATGCATGCTCACACACATACATCATGTATGCACACCATTAAAAATAAATTTAAAGGCCAGGTGTGGTGACACACGCCTTTAATCCCAGCACTCTGGAGGTGGAGGCAGGTGGATCTTCGGGAGTTCAAGGCCATCCTGGTCTACATAGTGAATTCCAGGACAGCTGGGGCTATAGGGAGACCCTATCTCAAAAAGATAAAAAAATAAATAAAATAGATTTTTAGAATTGGGAAAAAAGCAAGGCTAGGCACACAAACACATGCCACACATTTTTTAAAAAACATAAAAGGACTTCCATATGCACACCTGCACACATGTATGCGTATAGAAACACACTTTTTTTTTCCTTGAGACCGGGTCTTCCTGCAGCCCTAGGTGTCCTAGACTTACTCTGTAGACCAGGCTGGACTGGAACTCCCAGAGATCCACCTGCCTCTGCCTCCCAAGTGCTAGGATTAAAGACTTGCTACCATGCATGGGTAGTTGTTTGTTTAACACAAAGACATAATAGATAAGGAAAGGTAGATTTGACAGGCTTTCCCATCTGAAAAATGGTAGCAATCAGTCCAAGAGTGCTTAACAAAACAGCCTCCGTGATCTTTCAAATACAAAAGCTCTTACTGGGAGAAACTGGCAAGGAGAAGCTCCCTTGGTACAAAACATTAGTCTAGGCTTCAAGATGCCCAAGGAGGCCCTCACAGGGCACCCATGCAGAAAAGAAATACCCTTTCCCTGATAGGGAATCCATATAAAACCACATCTGTCAGATATGGTGACCAAGATGAGGGTGCAGAGGACCACCGTCACCCACCAAAACTATCTTCACTACATCCAAAAGTACAATCACTTAGAGAAGCACCACAAAACCATGTCAGTCACCAGTCCCACTCCCCTTCACACACACACACTTCAGAGACATACAGACAAGTGACACTGTCACCATGGGCAAACATAGGCCCTGAGCCAGGTAGTGGACTCTCGACTCATCAAGGTTGATGGCACTAAGCACCAATTCCAGAGGAACTCCTCCTCTGAGCATTTCTTTTTCACCTCTTCTTAAGGAATCTATGTTCAAGCGCTTTCAAAATCAAACAAAACAATAAAACCTCAAAAAACAGTACCACATGCCTGTAATTCCATCTAGCACTTGAGAAACTAAAGCAGATACTGCCAGCCTGGGCTACAGAGATCAGTCAAGGATATGAGATCCTACCTCAAAGAACCCTTCTCCACCCTCCAAAGAAACCTTAGGAGCTATAAATCCAAACTGACAAGCCTTCAAATTATTATTCAAGGGCTGGCCAGATGGCTCAGTGGTTAAGAGCACTTGCTGTTGTCCTGAGTACAGCTTCCAACATCCATGCTGGATAGCTCACAACTGCCTATAATTCTAGCTTCAGGGTATATGATGGCCTCTATGGGTACCTGTTTGCACCCACATACATATACATATACATAAATTTTAAACAGAAACCAAAATAATTGTGTCAAAGAGCAAATGATGAGCTCTTAATGAAACTTAAAAATATTGAGATGGAAAAAAAAAAATACTGAGATGGGAGGGGCTGGGGAGATGGCTCAGCAGTTAAAGTACTGGCTGCTCTTGCAGAGTAAGGCCCAGGTTCAATTTCCAGCACCCGCACAGTAGCTGACAACCATCCTTAACTCCAGTTCCAGGACAATCTGTCACTCTCTTCTGACCTCCAAAGGCATGGCACAACACAAGTGCACTTACACATGTGCAGGCAATACACTCATACACATGAAAAAAAAAATATATATATGTATATTTTAAAATTTAGATGGGCTGGGTATGATAGGAAAGGCCTTTAAGCCCAGCACTTGGGAGAGGCAAGAAGATCATTTTAACTTGAGGTTAACCTAGTCAACTAGTCAAAGCGAGGACAAGGAGGCCCTGTCTCAAAAGACAAACAAGGAGGGAAAGATGACTAAGCACTGGCTGTTCTTGCAGAGGACCTGGGTTCAGTTCCCAGCACTCATGGCCCCTAACAAACATCTGTAATTCCATGCATATGATGTACTTACACACATGCTGATACAACATTCATACACATAAAAAATAAAATTTTAAGACAAAATTGTTGGGTGCAGTAGGTAAATGCCTTTAGTCTCAGCACCAATAAGGCAGAGGCAGGTAGATCACTGAGATGGAGGCCAGCCTGGTCACCATGGCAAGGTCCAAGTCAGCTAGGACTACAGGGAGACTCTGTCTCACAAATACCACCCCCCCAGCTCTGTCTCCCCCCCCAAAACAGGACAAGATGCAAATGAGCTGTGGAGATCAAGATGGTTCAGTGGTTCAAAGCACTTGAGGAATAAGCCTGACTCCCCAGAACCCACTAGGAACATTGCTCACTCCCACTACTTAGACAGGAAGATGGGAAGTGGAGACAGGAGAATCCCAGAAACCTGAGGACCAACTAGCCCTGCACCCTGCATATGCAGTGGGAAAACAAGGAGACTACGTCAAACAAGGTGGAAGGTAAGTTAGGACCAACACTTAAGGTTGTCTTCAACAAGCACTATGGGGCCATGGAGGGACTGTCTCTGTCTCTGTCTCTCTCTCTCTCTCTCACACACACACACACACACACACACACACACACACACACACACAGAATATAGATGGTGTCTTTCTTTCAAACTATGCTCCATCCCTTCTCATAATTAAGAAAACACTACCAAAAAAAGGTCTACTTCTTTTGGGGGGTGGTCTCTTTGAGACAGGGTCTCCCTGTAGCCCCAGCTGGCCTTGAACTCACAGAGATCCTCCTTCCTCAGCCTCCCAAGTGCTGGGCTTTAAGATGTGCACTACCACACACCGCTACATGTTTTGAAAGAGGCTCTCACTATCTACCCCAAGCTAGGCTACAAGACTCTCCTGGTCTCAGCTTCCCTGGTGACAGGATTATAACATTACACCACCAGCAGCAGCTTTTATTTCAGTCTATTTCATTTATTCAATGGCGTGTTTTATTTGCTTGCTACATTCTTACAAATGTACAAAAATTTACATTTAAAAGCCTCCCAGCACCTGAGAGGCAAAGGCATACTTATCTGAGAGTTCAAGGCCAGCCTGGTCCACATAGTGAGTTCCAGGCTAGCTGGGGCTACAGAGAGACCCTGTCTCAAAAAGATGGAAGGGAAAAAAACAAACAAACAAACAAACAAACTATGTTAACAGGGCAACACTGGTGGCCCAGGCTGTCCTCACAGCATGTTCCTGACTAGCTGGGGCTACAGGAAGACCTTGTCTCAAAAAAAAGCAAAAGAGCACAGCTTTTGATATCATTTTGGGTCTGAAACACGCTTCTTAAGAAGACTACGGGGGTGCCAGCCGGGCGTGGTGGCACACGCCTTTAGCATTCGGGAGGCAGAGGCAGGCGGATCTTTGTGAGTTCAAGGCCAGCCTGGTCTACAGAGTGAGTTCCAGAACAGCTGGGGCTACAGGGAGACCCTGTCTCGAAAAGACAAAAAAAAAAAGAAGACTGCTGGGCTGGAGAGATGGCCTAGCGGTTAAGAGCGCCGACTGCTCCTACAGAGGACCAGGGTTCCATCCCCAGCACCCACATGGTGGCTGAGAACCGTCTTTAACTCCAGTTCCAGGGGAATCCGACAATCTCTTCTGACCTCCATGGCATTGCACAACACGGGTGCACAACCTACATGCAGACAGTACATTCATACACATAGAAAAATAAATAAAATTTAAAAAAAAAAGACTGCTTGCGGGTGTGGTGGCGCATGCCTTTAATCCTAGTACTCAGGAGGCAGAGGCAGGTGGATTTCTGTGAGTTCAAGGCCAGCCTGTTCTACAGAGTGAGTTCCAGGACACCTGGGAGACCCTGCCTCAAAAAAAAAAAAAAAAAGAAGACTGCTCACAGACCAAGGCACTGTCCACCAAGCCTGATAATTTGAGCTCAATCCCCAGGACCCATAAGGTAAAGAAGTGACTTCTGCAAGTTGCCCCCTGACCTTCACAGGTCCTAGGATTTTTTTTTTTTTTTGGAGACAGGGTCTCCCTGTAGTCCTAGCTGTCCTGGAACTCTCTCTCTGTGGACCAACAGGCTGGCCTTGAAGTCACAAAGATCCACCTGCCTCTGCCTCCAAGTGCTGGGATTAGAGGTGTGCGCCACCATGCCCGTTTTTTTGTTTTTTTGTCTTTTTGAGACAGCGTTTCCTTGTAGCCCCCGCTGGCCTAGAACTCGCTCTGTAGACCAGGCTGGCTTTGAACTCACAGAGATCCACCTGCCTCAGCCTCCTGAGTGCTGGGATCAAAGTACACCACCACACCCAGCTGACAACTGGACTTTCTATAGATAAAACTTTAAAGTCAAATTCACCGGGAGCTAAGGATATAGTTTGATGGAAGATTGCTTGCACAGCAGTATATCGAAGATCCCAGGTACAAGCAGAGCCTGGTGGCGCATGCCTTTAATCCTAGTCCTCTTGGAAGGCAGAGGCAGGTGGATCTCTGGGAGTTCAAGGCCAGCCTGTTGGTCCACAGAGTTAGTTCCAGGCCAGCTGGGGCTACAGGGAGACCCTGTCTCCAAAAAAAATAAAATAAAATAAAATCCTAGGTACTACAGCCAGAACCACAAAAGAACAAAAACCTCATAGGGATGTCACTTTGAAACTTCCTGATAGCAAGTTTAGCTGATTTGGGGTCATTTAAGAATTGTTTAGGGGTGGGCGTGATAGCACATACCTTTAATCCCAACACTTGGGAGGCAGACAAATCTTTGTGAATTCAAAGCCAGCCTGATCTACACAGCAAGCTCTGGATTAACAAGGGTTACATACCAAGAGCTTGTCTTGCCCCCGCCCCCCCAAAAAAAGTGTTCCAACCCCCCCCCCCTTTTTTGACAGGATCTTGTGTAGTCTAGGCTGACCTTGTATTATGTATTCGAGGTTGATCTTAAGACTCCTGATCCTCCCTCCTGACTGAGCTTCAGTTTGGGTTACATACCTGAGCAAAAAGCCCAGCTTTTCGGCTAATGTTTTTATGTGAGTGTGAAGTTTTGTTTTCTTTTGTTATTAAAGAACACACCAAGACAGAAGTATTGGCACATAACCTATAATTCCAGAAGTTTGAGAGGCTGATGCAGGAGGATGACAAGTCTAAGGCTATCCTTCACAGTGAGACCCTGCCTCAAAACAAAACAAAACAAAACAATACAAAACAAAACGCTAAGAGGTGTAGCTCAGGAGCAGAGTACTTGCCTAGCATGTGTAAGACCTTCCATCCAAGCCCTAGCACCTCACATGGGCATGGGCACATGCACACAAAGATGTATGTCACAAAACAAAAGCATTTCAAAAATGCAAATATTTTGTTAACTCAAGAAGCATATAAGGTTAGGTGTGATGATCTATCTCTATGAATCCCTATAATCCAGAACTCCTGTAATCTCATCACTAGGAAGCTCAGGCAGGAGGATGCTGTTTCAGACTAGTCTGGACCACAAGAGCAATACCCTTTCTCAAAACGAAGCCAATTTCTAAGATTATAAACATAGAGCTGGGTGTGGTGTGCAGCCTTTTTCCTAACACACTTGGGAGGCACAGGCAGGCAGATTCTTGTGAGTTTCAAGGCCAGCCTGGTCTACAGAGTGAGTTCCAGGAGAGCCGGAGTCAAGGAGGACCCTGTCTCAAAAAAGATGACAAAAAAAAAAAAAAAAAAAAAAAAAAAATAAATATATATATATATATATATATATATATATATATATTATATATATAACATAGGCCTTGAGAGGGCTCTCGCAGGTTGATGTGCCTTACTACATAAACCGGAGGTCCATCTGAACAAACTCCTGGAAGCAGACCTCTGGCTTCCACACAGCTGTGGCACAAGAGCACCACACTCACACATGTACACAATAAACAGGTAAGATAAGGGAATATTTTCAGACATTAAAAGTTGGGTGCCAGTGGTGCATGCCTTCAACCTCAGCACTCAGGATAGAGAGGCAGGATCTCTGTGAGTCCAGACTACGCACTGATCCAGCCAGCTGAGACTACAAGAAGACCCTGTCTCCAAAAAAAAAAAAAAGTCACAGGTATTGTTTCAGGTTTTTCCTGGTTTCTTTTATTTTTTTTTTTGGGGGGGGGTGGATGGGAACAGTTTGGCTGGTCTGGATATGTAGTCCAGGCTGGTGACCAACAAAATTGCTGAGGTCCTCATGCCTCTGTCCCCCAAGTGCTGGGATTATTTACAACTGTGTCCCCACCACACCTAGCTAAAGGTCATGTTTTCCTTCCTAGTTTCTAGACTCCTGTCCACTAAAGACTTAGGGCCCATACTTACTAGTAGGTAAAAAAAAAAAAAACCAAGTCTACCTGTGACCTGCCTTGCTGCTGCCCCCCCCCACAAAAAAAACCTACATCTACACACTACCATTCAGGGGAAAGCACAGCTTGGCACCCTCAAAGACCAGGCATCATCATTCTGGTTTCTCAGGCAGAAATGAAAACAATTCCTAGTGTCCACAAACATCCTTATTTAAACTGTTACAGCATTTACCTCCACTTCTCCCCACCCCTTCTTTTTTTATTTATTAAAAAAAAAAAAAATTTTTTTGGAAAAAAAAAAAAAAAAAAAAAAAAATTTTTTTTTTTTTTTTTTTGAAAAAAAAAATAAACTTCACGGGGCTGGAGAGATGGCCTAGTGGTTAAGAGCGCCGACTGCTCTTGCAGAGCACCCGGGTTCGATCCCCAGCACCCACATGGCGGCTGACAACCGTCTGTAACTCCAATTCCAGGAGAATTCCAGTTCCAGAGGTATCCGACGCCCTCTTCTGACCTCCGAGGCATTGCACGACACGGGTGCACAAACCTACACGCAGACAATACATTCAAACAAATAAATAAATAAATAAACAAACTCACTCCATGAAGTCACGGGGAATCGAACTGCAATAGAATAGGCAAGAAGACCCAAGTACTGTTACTCCGATTTTAAGGGAGGAAAAGAACACGCTTTTTCTTTAAGCTAACGTCCAAAGAAATTGCGACATCTGGGGCTGGCACTCAGTGATACAGGGCTTGTCTAACAGGGGCGAGGACCTGGATTGGGCGCCCACAGATTGGGGGAGTGTGACATTCCATGAGATGACTTGGAAGGGTTTACTGCACATAAAGTTTACTTTATAGAAAACAATACTTTCAAGAGCATTTTTCCTTTCAAACCTACAAAGCCGCCTCCTCCCTCAGGTCCTGTCTCTGGGCACAGGTAGGTAGAGCCTGGAGAGAGGGTGCCATGGTCCTACCAGAAGCTACGACCTGTTTGGCCTTAGGTAAACCTCTTCAAGACCTGCCCCAGTCTCAGGCCCAGGCAAGGCTCAGCTGGCTGGGGGAGGGGACCCTTCCCTGGAGGGAGGGGGTCAGAACCGCCACTACCGACCGCGCGGACACCGAGCGCAGAGGGTGGGGGCCGACAAGGAGCCAGTGCGAGCCGCGGGGCGCACGAGTGGAACAAAAACCTGTGGCGAGAAGTAACACGGAAGTGCATGCTCCCGCCCGCCCCTCCCACCGCCAGCCGCCCGAAGGCGGGGGGCTTGACAACGTGCAGGGGGTGCGGGGGACCCGAGCTCCCGGGACCCCTAAGAGCGTTGAGAGCCGGCAGCAACCCCCAAGCCGGGACCCCGAGGACCTAGATAAGCCTCGGCTGATGCTCACGGCCCCCGCCCGGGAGCCCCCCGCCCACCCACATAAAGGAGCAGTTGAGGAGCTCGAGCCTTCGGAGAAGGATGCAGCCCGCGCGCGCAGAGGCCCAGGGACGCGAACCGCCGCCACCGCCATCCTCAACGCGTCCAGGCCCCGCAACCCTGGCTCCCCCGCGCCGGGCTCCAGTCCTCGGAGCACGAAGGCCCCGCGAGCCTCCAGGACGCCGACCGCCTCCTTCCGCCGCGTTCCACGTCTCCGTCCCGACCGCCTCTCAGCGGCCGCAGCTCCAGTAAACGCTCCCCGTGGTCCCGGGTCCACCCCCGGGCCGGCTCCCCGCCGCACACGCGTTCCGAGCCTGACACCGTCAGCCTCCGCCGGTCCCGACCCCAGCCCACCTCACCTCAGGCGGTTCCGGCGGCACTGGACACAGGAAACTCCTGGGTCCTCGACTCCCGCTCTTCTCGACCCCCCTCTTCGGTTAACTCCGCTTGTTTCTCGACAAAATGGCGTCCGAGGTCGCGCGCTCACGTCGCGGCCTTTCCCCTCCCCGTTCCCATTTCATCATTCGCTGCCCGCCTGAGGAGGGATGGTCCCGGCGCCAGCCAATGGCCGCACGCTACCCGCAACTCCCGCCCAATCACCGATAAGTGCCCGCGGATTTCAACCAATCACACACTAGCACTCTCAGAAGTCAAGGAAGAAACCAGGCTCCTGCTAGCAACGACCAATCCCGACTCCTACTTGGCGGGCTTAGGCCAATTGCTGCTCAGCAGCGCCAGGGGACCGAGTCGGAGCCGAGGAGCCCAGGCGCCTGCGCACGGGTGCAGTCCAATGGATAGACGCTGGGAACTTCGATTTAGGGCTCCACCAGCATCCCACCTGCCCTCGAGCTCTTCGACCAATGAGAACTGACTGGTGATGACTGCCTCCGAAAAACAATAAATACGAAAGGGAGCCTGTGACGCCTTGCCCTCCAGCGCACAAACTACTTTTAGAGTGCTGCAGCCTTCCTCACTTTCGTCTTTCCAAATGTCAAGGTCCAGAAGGATGCGCAGGTTCCCAGTGGAAATGTTGCCCTCACCTCGGGTTTCTTTAGCAAGGAGCACCGGACATCAGAAAGCAAGCCAAGCGCGGGATAAAGTTGAGGCTCTTTGCATCCTGGGATTTGTAGTTGCGCGCCCCGCCTATTCTTGTCGCAAAAGCAAAGCGTTTTTCTTCAGCGTCTGCGCCGTAGATGAGCAATGCATGTTGGGGAATGTAGTCTCCCAGGCGCCCACCTATTGCTCTCTTTCCTCTCTTAAGTTTCTTTTCCAGTTCTGTCTGTTGAAGAAGGGATGCTTGCAGAGGGGTAGAAACTGAAGTTCTGCTGCTCTTGACTAATCTCAAGGATGCCAGTGCTCTTTGCTCCTAGAATATGACTATGTTCTCTGTAATGTACTATCTTGTTGGATTTTTTGTTGTTGTTCTGCTTTTTGAGACAAGGTCGCACTCTGTAGCCAAACTATACTCCAAGTTAGCTTGGAACTAACTGTGTAACTCAGGCTAACCTTGAGCTTCTTGCAGTCTTCCCTACTGCTGAGATGATAGACAAGACCTCTCACTCCAGGACTATTTGAACTTTTGGGGGTTTTAAATTTATTTTTGTTCTATGTTTGTGTTTGCTTGCATATCTGTATGTTCACCTCAGAGCCTGATGCCTGCAGAAGCCAGAAGAAAGCTTCAGATCTCCTGGAACTGGAGTTAAAGATGGTTCTTAGCCACTATGTGGGTGCCGGGTTCTCTGCAAGAGCAGTCAGTGCTCTTAACTGCTGAGCTATCTCCCCAGCCCCAACTCTGTAAATTCTATGGCCAGTTTTAATTTTAACCATAGGTTAAAAAATAAAGATAAGTTGGAATAAAGCTGAGCTGCATTCCCAGCTTCAGCCAGTCTTTGTCAGGAAGACGGTTTGCTGATTTAAATGGAGGCTCCCACAGGAGACTCTTGAGCTCACTGCCAGCCCGTCCTCTGAAGCTATACCAACACCGTTCCTAAAATTTGACCTGCCATGGAGACTCAGCCTATTTTACGTGCAAGGTTTTTACAGTGGCCTGGAGATCAAAGTCCCTCAACTATGTGTCAAGGCTGGATGGCGCCTATCTTTACTAGAAAGGGAGACACTCGGAATATTTACAATGGAAGGGGCAGCAGAGATCCCCTGGTGTGCCTTTCCATTTTACTGAAAGACAATTGGAAACCATGCCCAATTTTATGACGAATGTTCTTCATAAAGGATCCACTGAGTCACCTTCTAACTCAGCAATTACAAGTGTTTGGGTTCAAATGTATTTAGAACAGGACCTTTTTTTTTTTTTTTTTTTTTTTTTGTATCATTTTCTAAGTATCAAGGTCTCGCCTGTAGCCCCAGCTGTCCTGGAACTCACTCTAGACCAGGCTGGCCTTGAACTCACAAAGATCCGCCTGCCTCTGTCTCCCAAGTGCTAGGATTAAAAGTGTGTGCCACCATGCCTGGCTTTTTTTTGGTCTTTTTCTCCCTTTAGTCCCAGCTGGCCTGGAGCTCGCTTTGTACACGAGTTCAATGCTGGCCTTAAACTCACAGAGATCCACCTAGAACAGGACCTTTTAACCAGTGGTTAATTACTCCACCTGTTCCTTCTCGTTCTTACAGCCCTTCCAGCCCCAATTAGTTATGTATCTCTTTCTCCAGGAAGAATGTTACCAAACTTGCACAAAATAGCCTGGAGATAAAGTAAAATATACCCAAAATATTTTATGTTAAAAGTACATTTTCGCTGGGTGTGGTGGTGCACGCCTTTAATCCTAGCACTTGGGAGGCAGAGGCAGGCCGATCTTTGTGAGTTCAAGGACAGCCTGGTCTACTGAGTGAGTGCCAGGACAGCTGGGGCTACAGGGAGACCCTGTCTTGAAAAGACCAAAAAAAAAAAGTACACTTTAGTGGGTGTGGTGGTGCAGGCCTTTAATCCCAGCACTTGGGAGGCAGCAGGTTCAAGGTTAGCCTGGTCTACATAGCAAGTTCCAGGCCAGCTGGGACTAAAGGGAGACCCTGTCTCAAAAAAAGAAAATGTATTGTAATTTCTCTTGTGGAGAGGAAAATTTCAGTGTCAGCAAACTTGTATTATTGTTTTGTAGGATGGGGGTGGAGACAAAAACATACCTAGTAGAATTAAAACTTTGTTTTGAAGTCTGGAAACTACTACAGAATTTGTGCTTTAAAAAATGCAGGTCATGGGGCTGGAGAGATGGCTCAACAGTTTAGAGAACCCACGACTACTCTTGCAGAAGACCCAGGTTTGATTCCCAGCACCCATATGATGGCTAAGAAGCATCTTTAACTCCAGTTCCAGGGGAGTACAACACCCTCTTCTGACCTCTGCAGCATTGCACAACACAGGTGCATCTATCTACATGCAGACAGTACACTCATGCACATAAAAATAATAAAATAGGGCTGGAGAGATGGCCTAGCAGTTAAGAGCATCGACTGCTCTTGCAGAGGACCCAGGTTCGATCCCCAGCACCCACATGGAGGCTGAGAACCGTCTTTAACTCCAGTTCCAGGGGAATCAGACAGCCTCTTCTGACGTCCGCAGCATTTCACGACACGGGTGCACAAACCTACATGCAGACAGTACACTCATGCACATAAAAAATAAATTTTAAAAAAATTAAAAAATGATTTAAAAAAATAAAAATGCAGAACAAGCCAGACGTGGTGACGCACACCTTTAATCCCAGCACTCGGGAGGCAGAGGCAGGCGGATCTCTGAGTTCAAGGCCAGCCTGGTCTACATAGAGAGCTCCAGGCTAGCTGGGACTAAAGGGAGACCCTGTGTCAAAAAGATTAAAAAAAACAAAAAGCCTGAGCAGAAATCACTGTCTTTATTTCTCTATGATCATATCCTTGGTCACATTTTTCAGATATCTGTGGAACTTCCATTTACAGTAGTTTTGACTTCTTGGGACTCTATCCTATCCAAAACTATTACTTCCCTGGGGCAGAGGCTTTGATGGAGCTCTGGTGGCTCCAACTAGAATGATATCTAAAAGACACAGTACAAAAAGCCCACTGAGAGCATGGAGAAGTGGGGGTGGGAGGGAGCCCCTGTTTCCAACTGAAGAGCTACTAACAGTTGATGGCCCTGGAAGAGGAAAAGCCAGTTTTCTGGTGTGGCCCCTAGGAGGCTGACCATGCTCCAGTGGATGGCCCCACGCCCATGAGTACATATGGGCAGCACTAATTGGACTCAGCAGATTATACTCAGGGGAGATGGGAGGGAGGATTGAGGGATGAAGGAGTGATTTGGGAGGAGTCAAGAAATGGGTGAGTGCTCCCTTCGGCAGCACATATACTAAAATTGGAACGATACAGAGAAGAAATGTGTGAATAGGATCAAAATACGATGTGGTATACAAACATGCATGCAGTTCTCAAAGAATGAGTAAAATGTTGTATTGTTAAAGCCCACTGAAACCCATTTCCTAACTGGGCTGTCACTAACTTCCTGTGTTACATGGGCTAAGCTACTTCCCTCCCCACAGGGTATTCAACCCATAGCCTCACATGTGCTAAGCAAGTGTTCCAGCTATGCCATAGATCATGTTTTTTCTGTTCTTCGTATATTCATACTATGTTTCTCAGGCTGAACTCAGTTTCTACCCCAGCTCCAAGTGCTGGGGTTATAGACACAAAGCACTGTGCCAAGCAGGTTTTTGATTTTGTAGTGCTAGGACTGGGTATTATACATGCTAACAAGACCTATGTCACTGAGCTCCATCCCAACTGTAATTTTTTTTATTCTTGTATGTGTTTGAATGTACTGTCTGCATGTAGGTTTGTGCACCCGTGTCGTGCAATGGCACGGAGGTCAGAAGAGGGCGTCGGATTCCCCTGGAACTGGAGTTAAAGACGGTTCTCAGTCACCATGTGGGTGCTGGGGATTGAACCCGGGTTCTCTGCAAAAGCAGTCAGTGCTCTTTTTTTTTTCTTGGCTTTCTTTTTTTTTAATTTTTTAAATTTATTTATTTCTGTATGTGTATGAATGTGTCTGCATGCAAGTTTGTGCACCCATGTCGTGCAATGCCGCGGAGGTCAGAAGAGGATGTCAGATTCCCCTAGAACTGGAGTTCTCCTGGAATTGGAGTTTCAGACGGTTCTCGGCCGCCATGTGGGTGCTGGGGATCGAACCCGGGTCCTCTGTAAGAGTGGCCTGCACTCTTAACCGCTAGGCCATCTCTCCAGCCCCCAGTCAGTGCTCTTAACCGCTAGGCCATCTCTCCAGCCCACCAACCGTGGTTTTTGCCTTTAATCAACCAACATATTCTAAAAGTTAGATTTTGCTTAATCTCAACCACATTGGGACCAGGTGAGAGAGGACCGAGCTGTTCTTCCCTGAGGGCTGGGGTAGAGCCTGTGCCTAGTGCGCAAGCAAACAATAACAAACTGAAACTTGGTTTTTTTATATATATATATTTTTAATATTTAAAATTTATTTTATGTATGTGCGTGTTTTACCTGAATGTATGTATGTACAGCACATGCATGCAGTGCCCATGGAGGCCAGAACAGTGTCATATCCCCCTGGAACTGAGAGCAACAGACCTCCTGAAACTGGAGTTATGAACAGTCGTTGGCCATCATGTGGGTGCGGAGAACCAAATTTGGGTTCTCTGCAAGAGCAGCAGGTGCCCTTACCTGCTCTCCTACTCTCCAGCCTGCTTTTTTTTTTTTTCTTTTTTTTTTTTTTTAAATTTTATTATTCTGTATGTGTCTCCAATGTACTGTCTGCATGGCCAGTTGTTGCACCCGTGTCGTGCAATGCCGCGGAGTCAAGAAGAGCGGTCTCGGGATTCCCTGGAACGTTGGAGGTTTCCATGGACATTGGAGTTTCAGACGGCTCTGGCCGACATTGTGGGTGCTGGGATCGAACCCGGGTCCTCGTAGTCAGAGGCGTCGGTGCTCTTAACCGACTAGGCCATTCTCTCACATAAATTTATTTATTTATGTGTAACAAGCTAGACCCATGTTCCCAGCATCATTCCCCCACCCTACCAGTAGGCTCGTGCATTCTGCACCACTGCCTTTCCATTCTTAGTCTTTCATTCAATTTCTCCATGGTGGAGTTTACTGTTTTGAGCAGAAGTCCACGTTTCCAGTCCGTTCTTGTGATGCACCGTTCTTTTCTGGTTTGTTGTTGTTGTGTGTTCCAAAAGCATTATGCCCAACTGACTTATGTAAAAATGCTCAGGGGCCTACACAAAGAAATACTTACAAACTGGCTGGTTAATGGCACTAGCATCCACGATGAGGACTTACCACGCATGTTTTTTTCTGGGGACGTGTTACTTCACTCAGCCTTATGTCCTCTAGCTTCAAGCCTTTTACTGCAAAGCTGTCGAGTGTGCTTTCTTTACTGCTGCATTTTTTTTTAGAATTCTTTTAATTTTTTTTTTTTTTTTTTTTCTATCCACTATCATGTTGAGGGCTTATGGGTTGTTCCAGTCTTGCGTATTTGTGAATAGAGCTGCCCATAAACAATGGCACGTGCATGTACTCTCTGTCGGTGGAGTACGTCTTGAGGGTACATCGCCAGGAGCGGTCTGCTGGGGCGGGTTGGCAAGTTCATTCCAGTCTCAAGGGTTTCTCCACACTGCTTTCCATAGTGATGCTACAAGTACATTACCCCTAGCCGTGGATGAGTGTTTCCCCTTTCCCAAACTCTCCAGCACTTGGTATCCATTTGTTTTCTGATCTACGCCCAGTCTTATTGGAGTTAAGATGATATCTTAAAAGTGGTTTTTCATTGCATTTCCTTAATGATTTAGTGATGTTGACAGTTTTGAGGTGTTTTCTCAGACATCTCTAATTTCCTCGCTTGTGAAGTCATCTGTTCAGTTCTTTGCTCCATCTATTGACGGTCGTTTGTTTCTTTTTCTTGTTTTTTGAGCTATTTTATATTCTGGAAAATCACTTGCTTTTGTCAGATGTATCTTGCAGTGAGAGTTTCCTCCCATTCTGTGGCCCATTCTCTTCACTCCTTGATTGTTTCTTTGATGTACACGAAAGCTTTTGAGTTGAATGAGGTCCCATTTGTCAATTGTAGACCTTCAATTATTACGTGCAGCCTGCTGTCTGATTAGGAAGTCTTTCCTACGGCCTATGTCTTGTAGGTCTGCTACAAACTTTCTTCTATCACTTCAGCGTTTGGGGTTTCACGTTGAGTTGTCTTTAATCCATCTGGATGTTTCTTTTGTAGGCTGTGAGGGCGGTAGGGGTTTTAATTTCATTCTTCTACAGTGGGATCCGTTTTGCCAACACACTTGCTGAAGAAGATGTGTCTTCTTTTCATTGTGGCTTTCTTGGCCCCTGCTCCAAATATGCGAGATGCTGTGAATTGTATGTGCTCAGATTTGAATCTTGGGTTTTTCCTGGGTCAACAGGTCTGTTTTCTGTGCCCAGTACCGGACTGTTTTTTTGACCATAGCCCTTTAGTATAGTTTTAAATCTGGTATAGAGATCCCTCCTGTGTAGTCTTTCACTCAGGATTTTTGCTATTCGGGTCTTTGTTTTTCCAAAGAATTTAAGAAACTTTGTTTCCAAGCCTGTGAAGACCTTCTTGGGGATTTAATAGGAATTGCATTAAATCTATACAAGATTTGTTCTTCGGTTTCAAAGAATGGACATTTTACAATGTTAATTTTCCCAATCCATGGCATGGGAGGTTTTTCATCTTCTGAGGTCTTCTTCAATTTTTCTTTCTTAAGGGTTTAAAATTTTGTTGTAGAGGTCTTTGGTATCTTGGTTTAGGTTTGTTCATAGGTCATGTTATGCTTTTTTGAGGATATTGTGAGTGGGAAGGCTCTCTTTGAATTCTTTCTCCAGTTTGCTGTTGGGTTGGTGTAAAGAAATGGCCATGATTTTTAAGGTTAATTTTGTATCCTGCCACTTTGCTGAAGCTGTTAATCGATTGTCTAGGGAGTTCTCTGGTGGAGTATTTTGGCATCCCTTAAGTAACAATCATTCAATCAGCAAAAAGGGATAGTTGCATTCCCTTCCAATTAGTACTCCTTTAATATCCTTTTTGGCCTTATTGCTCCTGTAAGTGTTTCAAGACTATACTAAGAGGAGTGGCGATTAGGGGGCAGCCATTGCCAGTTCCTACCTTTAAAGGGACTGTTTTCTGTCATTTCCCCATTTAGATGATATTGGATGTGGGTTTCTGTATATTGGCTTTGATTGATCATATGAGGCAATGTCCCTCCAATCCAATTCCTTCTAGGTACTTTAAGCATGAGGGAGCTGATTTTGTCAAAAGCTTTCTCCAGCATCAATTGAGCATGATGGTGTGGTTTTTGTCTTTGATTCCATTATATGTTTGATGATCATTATTGATTCTTACATATGATTAAACCATCCCTGCATCTCTGGTATGAATCCAAACTTGGTCTGATGGATGATCTTTCTTGATGTGGTCTGTATGCGATTGCCAGTATTCTGTTTAGAATTTTGGCATCTGTGTTCATGAGGAGATGGGTTCTTCTAATCTTTCCTTTTTAGTGTACCTCTTTGTCTGGTTTTGGTAATAGGTGCTTGTTGGCTTCGTAAGAAGGATTTGGGGAGATTTCCCTCTGCTTGTATACTTCTAAACAGTTTCAGAATATAATGTTTGTAGGTCTTTCTGGAATGTTTATAAGAATCTATGTGTGAAACCGTCTGGTCCTGGCGATTTTTTAGTTGGTAGAGTATCTACTACATTCCTTATTTCTCATATGTTACGGTCCTGTTTAAGCTGCTGGTCTCCTCATTGGCCAAGCTTTGGTGATTTCCCGAGGATTTCAGGAATTCATCCATTTCTTCTGGTTTTAAAACTTGGT
>VZQC01003255.1:6296595-6308285 GCA_009823505.1 Rhizomys pruinosus | reverse complement strand
AACACAATTGGGAACATACTTAAAGAACTACAAGATCATAAGAAAAATTAAAGAACTAAGAAAGAAGAATGAGGACCGAGAGGAGAAATGACAAGCTCCGGAGGAAGTGAAAACTTTGAAAAATCCATGACTGAAAAGGAAAAGAAACCAAAACCCCAGGCCCAAAAAAGAGCTACAAAAGAGATCGAGAAGCTCCAAAAAGAAATGAAACACTAAAAATCAAGAAAGAGAAAGGAAGGAAACAACCCATCCATTCAAGAGGAGGAAATGAAAAAAGCCTCAGAAGCAGAATGGAGGGAAGCAGAACAAAGATATCAGACCTGAGGATAACAGAACAACTTAAAAACCCTTCAGGAATTAGAAAAAATTTAAAATATCACAAGAACAGTGAACAATCAGGAGATGTGGGACCACTATGAAAGATCAAACCTCCGCATCATAGGAATAGAGGGAGGAAAGATCCCAAGGAGGTTGATCAGATCTTCCAACAAATAATAGATGAAAACTTCCCAACAAAATAAGGACAACCAATACCAAGAAGAAGCACACAGAACTCCAAACAGACAAGCAAAAAATAAATTCACACATCATATAAAACTAGACAAAAAAAAAAACCCAAAACAAAGAAAAAATTCTTAAAGTGGACAAGAGAAAAAACAACAAGTGACTATAAGGGGAAACCATATCAGAAATCACGGGACTTCTCATGGCAAACGACATGAAGGCAAGAAGAACCTGGAGCAACAGCATTCCCAGTGTTGAGGGACAAAATGGATGCCAGCCCAGGTTACTATACCCAGCAAAAATGTCAATCATAGTGGAAGGAGAGAGGAAAATCTTCCATGACATAAAAACTTGAAAGACTACATGTCCGGAAAAACGACCCTTCAGAGAGAATACTTGAAGCAATTCAAGAACAGAAGAAAGGAGCAACCAACCCAGGCACCTAGAAGGAGAAATCAATTAAAAGCATAACTGCAGAAGTCCAGAAATGCTAAACACCAAACCGCAAATGTATTAATAAGGCAACAGGAAGCACACAAACCTATCAGTCATAACGTAAATATAATGGACTACAATTCCCCCAAATAAAAGACAAAAGACTGGGAGGACTGGATTAGGAAACAGAATAACCACTGTAGAGGATTGTAGAATCATCTTGTGATATGTTGTCTACAATAAAACACATCTTACCTTCAAGACAGGCACCCACCTTAAAGTTGAAGGATGGAAAAAAAAATTCCAAGCAAATGGTACCAAAGAAAGGCGGGTGTGGTGGGCTATTTTAATATCAGAAAACATAGACTTCAAAGTAAAAGAAATCAGAAGCGACAAAGAAGCCATTACATTTTTCATAAAGGAAACAATCCACCAAGAAGTTTCAAATTATGACATATATGCCCCAAAATTGGTGCACCAAACTTATAAAGACCCAATTCTCCCAGGACCACAATCACAGACTAACCCCAGCACACTCATAGTGGGGGCTTCAATACCCCACTTGAATCCTTTGGATAGGTCAACAGGACAAAAAATAAACAGAGGAGACATCTGAAACTAACTATATGCATACACCAATGGACCTCATAAGACTCTACCGAATTATCTAATACCAGAGACTACCACTTTCTTACTCCGCACCCCACGGAAACATTTCCAAAATCGACCACATCCTGGGAAAGAACAGACAGAGAGAAACTCTACAAAACAAAAAGATGAAATAAATTCATGCTTGCATCAGACCACAGTGCAATAAGCCTCAACATCAACACCAGGACAAGCCCTCCTGCCTACTAAGAACACATGGAGACTAAAACAACACACTTGGATAATAAATGGGTCAAGGACGAAGATATAACAGAAAGAAATAAAAAAAAACATTCTGAAATGAATGACAATTGACAATACAACACAACATAACCTATGGATACACTTAAAAGCAGTACTAAGAGGGAATTTATAGCCCTGGGTGCCACATTAGAAAAAAAGAAAGAGCACAAGTGACTCCAGCAAGGAATGCCATCTAACATTACAGCTAAAAAGCACTTGAGAGGCAACAACAGATGTAACCCTAAACGCAACAGACAGGAAGAAATAACAAAAAAAATTCAGAGCAAAATCAATGAAATAGAAACAAAGCAACCAACATACAAAAAAATCAATGAAGCCAAAAGTTGGTTCTTTGAAAGAATAACACAAGATAGACAGACCTCTAGCCCAGTTAACAAAAGAAAGAAGGAACAAACTCCAAATCAATACAATCGTGATGAAAAGGGAAAATTCACAACGGAACCAGGAAAAGATCAAGAAAATTATAAGGGAATATTACAAGAACCTATATTCTGCCCCTCTTCCTGCCGCTGGGCTCAGGAGATCTCAAATCTCAAGAGTCACACAAGCGTGCCTTTAATACCGGCTGGGAGGATAACTCCGCCCCCACAGCCACTAGATCTAATCAAGCCAAAGACCACACCTTTAATCCCAGCTGGGAGGATAACTCCAACCTCACAGCCACAAAGGCCAACCAAACCAAAGACAGCAGGACCAAAGGATCAACAATCAGCTCGCCAAGACACCCAGTTCCTACCTGTCTCCCCCTCTTCCTGCCGCTGGGCTCAGGAGATCTCAAAGCTTTTTTTCTTTTTAGGCATGAACTCTGATCCTTCTTTGCCTCAAATGCTGGAATTACAGGTTTGCACTGCTACACCAAGCAACAGACTGAAAATTAACGAGGTTGAATCATTTAACCAAAATCACTTAGTCAATGGCACAGAGTAGGAACTCAAGTTTTGTGGGTTTGAGTTCTTGGCAGTGTCTCAGAGTCATCGTAGCACTGGCTGAAGTCCCAGGCTGCGTCATGATCTGGAAGCTGCGTAGTGATGGTCCATAGCATGTAAGTGAGCAGATAGTTCCCGGACTGGGCATGTACCCAGTAGCAGACCATTTGCTCAGCATATGTGAGCCTTGGAGTTTGATGCACAACACACAGACACACACAGACACACACACACATGCAGGGGGTTTGGGGGGGACTGATAGTAACCTGCCTCCCTCTGCCTCCTGAGTGCTGGGATTAAAGATGTGCTCCACCACACATAGCAGTGAGACAGATTTTGAAAAGACTACTATGGCCGGGCGTGGTGTCGCACGCCTTTAATCCTAGCACTTGGGAGGCAGAGGCAGGTGGATCTTTGTGAGTTCAAGGTCAGCCTGGTCTACAGAGAGTTCCAGGACAGCTGGGAGACCCTGTCTCAAAAAGACAAAAAAAAAAAAAAAGACTACTATGAAGCCTGCCTTAGTGGTATACAACTGTGATCCCTGCACTCAGGCAGAAAGAGGGACAGAGAGATGGAAACTAGCCTGGGCCTGGGCTGTCTGGAAAAGAAGAGGAAGAGGAGGAGGACGAGGACAAGGATGACTAGGAGGACACGGAGGACAAGGAGGAGAGAGAATGAAATTGAAACTACTGCTCTTCGGTTTTCTAGGTGAATTTATATCCAAATTCATATACTGTGCTATAGTGTGGAGCCAGGATTGGCACCCACCAGAGGTGTGTGCCGCAGGTGATGCTAGGAGGGGCTGAAGCCACAGATCTGGGAGAGAAAATCATCAGACTTCAGTGATAGATGAGGGAAGAATGAAGAAGAAAGGTCTCTCTATGTAGCCCAAGCTGGCCTGTTGTTTTTTTTTGTTTTTTTTTTGTTTTTTTTTTGTTTTTTTTTTTTTTTTTTTTTTTTTTTTTTTTTTTTTTTTTTTTTTTTTTTTTTTTTTTTTTTTGGTCTTTTTGAGACAGGGTCTCCCTGTAGCTCCGGCTGTCCTGGAACTTGCTATGTTGCTGGCCTTGAACTCACAAAGATCCACCTGCCTCTGTCTCTGCCTCCCAAGTGCTAGGATTAAAGGCATGCATCACCACACCCGGCATGGCCTGGAACTTGCTGTATAGCCCAAGCTAACTTGGAACTGGCAGTCTTCCTGCCTCAGTCCCTCAGATACTGGGATTGCCATCAAACACCACCATGCCCTACTAAAATATTTTACTGTTGCCTTTCTGCCAAAGAGACAGGGAAACTAGAAGAGTCTAGGAACCGACTGAGATAATTGGTTCTATTAGGCAGTAGAAGGTAACCATGATTCACCAAGGTAAAGATGTCCAGTGATCCCCGTGGAACTAAAGCTCTAGGAGACTTGAAATTGGGGACAGTGTTACTGATGGCTGGTGGGGCTGCTGTGTTGGGGGAACTTGCAAAGAGCAAAGCCGGATCCTGAAAAAACGTTCCTCCTGCACTCTAGGGTAAGACGGGAGAGGAGCAGCCCATCCTGAGGGGCCTAGAACTCCTGGAAGCGGAGTGTTTTGAGGGCTGCAGGTTTGGGAGCAGTCAAGCAAGGAAGAACCTGACAAGGTCCCTGGGCTGTCATAGTTACCTCGGAGAAAGCCATTTCTGTGGTATGAGAGAATGGCAGCCAGATCCAAGTGGATTGTGGGTCCAGAAAAGAGAGCAGTAGCTGGAGGAAAGACGAGTTCTAGAGAGACTGACTGGTATAGATTTGAATCCTCTTGAGTTCAATTGGAAAGAATTATCTGTAGCCTGGGGATGTAGCTAAGTGTAAAGCCCTTTCATAGCATGGATGATGCCTTGGATTCAGTTCCCCACACCTTGTCTATAAGCTCAGGGAGGGTTCATGCAGAGAACCTAAGCTCCTGTGGTTTGGGGTTTTCAGTTTTTGCTTTGAAACTGAAGTGTCCCTAGCTGCTTACGTTACTCTTGAAGTCCTGAACTCAGCTCCTATGCTGAAGTTGTCAGAAGCTGAAGTAGAATGAGGTAGAAAAGGAGTGTGGTAGAGATGTGATCAGGGGAGCTAGGACACATGGGCCACCAGGGGCCATAGTGACAACTTCAGCCCTTCAATTCAGTAGGAGAAGCCGAACAGCTTTGAATTGAGGATGATAAAGACTGGACCTTGGTGTTTTATGGGTTTATTTAATTTAACTTTTTCTTCCCTTTTTTGTAAATTTTTTTAAAAAATATTTTATTTTTATTTTATGTGTATGAGTGTATTACCTACATATGTGTAAGTGGACCCGTGTCATGGAGTGACCTGCGGAGGTCAGAAGACCTTGTCGGATTCCCCTAGAACTGGAGTTGCAGATAGTTATTAGCCACCATGTGGGTGCTGGGAATTGAACCTGGGTCCTCTGCAAGAGCAGCCAGTACTCTTAACAACTGAACTACTTTTCAGCCCCAAAAAACATTTTCAAGTTTTTTTGATTAGCATACCAAAAAACAGTTGTATCCACATTGTTATCCATATATGTCATTATACTTGTATTTTCAGAATGTCTGTTGCTTATTCTTTGATAATTTCATACCCATATACAATGTCTCTTGATCATAGCCATCATAAGTCATTATAATTGCTTCTTGGTCCCTCTCACTGCCGTCCTCCAGCCCATCTCCCACTATTGCTGGTCCGCTTCTCCCCTGAATAGTGCCCCCTTCTGCCTTCAGGGCATATATATTCATTACCCTTGGTTTTTCACCTTCCCGCTCCTTTAGACTTCTTCATCTCCTCTTGTAGTTTATTTATTTATTGGTTGGTTGGTTTGTTTATTTATTTATTTGTCTTTTTGAGACAGGTTCTTTCCTGTAGCCCCAGCTATTCTGGAACTCGCTGTGTAGACCAGGCTGGCCTTGAACTCACAAAGATCCTCCAGCCTCTGCCTCTGGTATGCTAAGATTAAAGTCATGTGCCACCACGCCCGGCTTTATTTATTTTCATGTGCAGTATGTGCACGCGCACGCATATGTGTGTCTCTGTGTGTGTGTGTAGAAGGTAAGGTTTTATGTCAAGTGTTTTCCTCTATCATTCTCTCTCATTATACACAGAGCTCACCAATTGACCAGACTGGCTGGCCAGCTGGCTGGTAGGAGTTCCTGTCTCTGTGCCCTCCCCTCCTCTGCCACCTCAGCACCCGGGGAACTGGTGCCAGGCTACACATGGAAATCCTTGTGTTTTTTTTGTTGTTGTTGTTTGTTTTATTATTTATTTATTTACTTATTCATTTATTCATTTATTTATTTATTTTTGTCTTTTCCAGACAGGGTCTCTCTGTAGCCCCAGCTGTCCTAGAACTCTGTAGACCAGGTTGTCCTTGATCCACCTGCCTCAGCCTCCCAAGTGCTAGGATTAAAGGCGTACACCACCATGCCCGGCCTTTAAATTTATTTATTTATTTATTTATTTATTTATTTATTTATTTATTTATTTTTTGTCTTTTCGAGACAGGGTCTCCCTGTAGCCCCAGCTTAAATTTATTTTTTATGTGTATGAGTGTACTGTCTGCATGTAGGTTTGTGCACCCATGTTGTGCAATGCCGCGGAGGTCAGAAGAGGGTGGCGGAGGTCAGAAGAGGGTGGCAGATTCCCCTGGAACTGGAGTTAAAGATGGTTCGGTTCTTCAGGTGCTGGGGATTGAACCCCGGTCCTCTGCAAGAGCAGTTGGCGCTCTTAACCACTAGGCCATCTCTCCAGCCCCAGAAATCCTTGTTTTTATGGTATTTTGGTGGGTGCTGGGGATCTGAACAGGTCTTCCTGCTTTCGTGGCAGGTACTTTACCAGCTGAGCTATCTTCCTGCCCCTCTTAGCCTCCTTTCTTTTTTTTTTTTTTTTTTTTTTTTTTGGTCTTTTTGAGACAAGGTCTCACTGTGTAGTTAGGTTGGCCTCAAATTTGCTATGCAGGTCGACTTGCTGAGGTTGACTTTGAACTTTGGATCCATTTGTTTCTACCTCCCAAGTGCTAGGGATAAAGGCGTGCACCACCATGCCCAGCTGCCTCCTTTCTAGGTTCATATCTTACACACACACACACACACACACACACACACTCACACACACACACTTTCAAATTTCAGTTTTCACATATGAGAGAAAATGTGCAATAAATATCTGAGTTTGGTTTTGTTCGTTTAACATAATGATCTCAATTTCTACCCGTTTCCTCTAAATGTCATTTCATTCTTAACAGTTGAATAGAATTCCATTGTATAAAAACAAAAACTATTCCATTGTCTATGTGTATGTGCCATATCTTTTGTTCTTTATCCACTCATCTGTTGATAGATATCTAGGTCAGTTCCATATCTTGGCTACTATGAGTAGTAGCGCAGTGAACATGGATGTGCAAGGATCTCTGTGGTATACCGATTTAGAATCTTGGGCAGGGTGTGGTGGTGCACACTGTTGATCCTAGCACTCTAGAGGCAAAGGCAGGCAGATCTCTGTGAGTCTGAGGGGAGCCTGGTCTACATGGTAAGTTTGAGCCCAGCCAGAACTGCAAAGTAAGACAGGACTAAGAAAGCTAGCCATGGGGAAGGGAAGAAGCTTATAGCTCAGTTCTAGCTTGGTTTCTCTGTATTCTGCAACCAAGGTATGTAGTTTCTTTAGCAATAAGGTCTTACCATCTAGTTATGGTGGTCAACCAACAGCAGTAGTAGTAATAACCTGCATTGTTTGAGGGACCTCGAAAGCCTCCCCAACCAATAGCGCATAGAGAGATAGCCTACCCCTGGCACTGGGATGTTCATTTAATAATCTTATAGATTCTGTGTTCATACATGTTGAAGAGTTTTGTGGGTTTTTTTTTTTTTTTTTGGTCTTTTCAAGACAGGGTCTCTCTATAGCCCCAGCTGACCTGGAACTCACTCTTTAGACCAGGCTGGCCTTGAACTCACAAAGATCCACCTGCCTCTGCCTCCCAAGTGCTAGGACTAAAGGCGTGCGCCACCACGCCCGGCCATGTTGAAGAGTTTTACCTGACCTTTCCTCCTGCAGTTTCAGAGTTTCAGATCTTCCATTAAGGTTTCTAGTGCATTTTGAACGGATTTTTGTGTGTGAGAGATATGGATCTAGTTTCAGTGTTCTGAGAGTTTTCTGCTGAAAATGATCACTAAAACTTTAACAGCTTGCTGCATACCTGCATATGTCTGGCCTTCACTTGGATCCCTGGCACTGTGGAGGGAGAAGAGATGTTGAGGAGCGAGGATGATATCTAGAGTCTGCAAACTATAAGTTTGGATTAGAATTAGAAGTAGAAAAGTAGAAGTAGGAGTAGAAGTAGGAGTAGAATTATGGAGGCTGTAGGTGTAGGACAGTGGCAGAATATTTGCCTAGCATGTACAAGGCCACAAGTCAATCCTCAGACTGAAAAAAAGAATTATAGGAGACCATTGGTTTAGGCTGAGCTCCTGAAAGACCAAGCCAAAGTAGAACCACTCAGGCTGAACTCTACATCATCAGCCTGAAGCTTTAAGGAAGCAGGTAGATATCAAAGCAGACCCTTTTTTTGTTTGCTTTGGTTAGGTCTTTGTTTTTCCTAAATAGTGGAGATTCCAGTCTACCTGGATCAGTGTAAATAAAGCTGTCTTCTGTGCTGATACAAAAAGAAAACCTGATTTTTTTTTTTTTTTTTTTNCAAAATTTACCCCAGTTCTTAGCATAACTGAGAACACTTCTTACACCCTATTTGCACATCGACCTTGAGTAGCTCCCAAATTGAACACCAAGAGCTATTCAGCTGGTGTGGGGTGTCCCATTTATTCCCAGGATGATCCAGGTGGAAAACACGCACAGGAAAGCACACCACATGGATGCATGTTAAGGTCCAAATACAGAGAGAGCTTTATTCCAAAATGTCTGGTTATATGTACAGCATGACTCAACTCCCAGGGCCAAATCCTAAATCTTTTCATCATTACATCCCACCCCATGGGTGTGACCAGGGAGGTCCCATTGGTTTAGAATGCTACCCATCTTAAATAAATTTTCCCACATCTCGCCCTTTAATTTTTTTTTATTTTTCTGAAAGGCAGGGGAGCCCATGGGCAAGGCTAACAACACAAACGAACCTGAGTTTTGAATAGCCAGTTGCTCAAGCCTGTTTTGAGTGCCAGGCAGTGGGGAGCAGGTCAGACCTGAAACTTTATTTTCACACTAAGGCCAACTAATATCCAAAAAACCCAACCATGAAGTGAACCAATTGTCAAACATAAGCAATGAATGTAAATAACATTCATGTAAAACCAATTAGCAAGTATCTATGTCCAAATTTTGAACAATCCAAGGTTCCCATAGTCCAATTGGAGAAGCTTGTATGCACAAGCACGTTGATCAAATAAGAGTTCAGTCTCTATTGCTGTAGTCTCAAAATTCAACCCCCAATCTCTGCAGCCCTTACATTCTATCATGCCTCATCTTCTGCAGGTCATTCCCTAGTCTTTGGGAAAGGGGCACAAGTGGGTGAGAAGCAAAACAGTCTTTCTCTGGAGATGTCATATTGGACTCTAGTCTGTTCAGGTTGTTTCCCTTCATGGGTTGACAGTTTATCCAGGGGTCCAATCACTTCTTTTTCTGTTTACCTTATCTCTGCCTTATTTTGCTAGCGCCAAGTAGAAACTCTCAGTCATTATTATAGAAGTGGCTGGAGATGTAGCTAAGTGGTAGAACACTTGCTTAGTATGTGTAAAGCCCTGGATTCAATCGAATACAACCTTATACATTCTAGGGCTGCAGAGACGGCTCAGCACTTAAGAGCACTTGCTCCCCAATCATGAGGAGCAGAATTCAGATTCCAAGACCCCAGTGACAAGTCAGGGATCTAGCACATACCTGTAACCCCAGCTCTGGGAGGTTGCGGGTAAGACAAGCAGAGACAGAAAGGTCACTGGAGCTTGCTCTTTCCAGTCTAGCTGAGGGGAAAATCCAAGGCCCAATTCAGGGAAAGATCTTGCTTCAAAGAACTAGGCAGAGCAGAGAATGAAAAAGAACCTCTGGCCAGGCGTGGTGGCGCACGCCTTTAATCCTAGCACTTGGGAGGCAGAGGCAGGTGGATCTTTGTGAGTTCGAGGCCAGCCTGGTCTACAGAGGGAGTTCCAGGACAGCTGGGGCTACAGGGAGACCCTGTCTTGAAAAGACCAAAAAAAAAAAAAAAAAAAAAACCTCTGGGGCTGGAGAGATAGCCTAGCGGCTAAGAGCACCGACTGCTCTTGCAGAGGACCCGGGTTCGATCCCCAGCACCCACATGGCAGCTGAGAACTGCCTGTAACTCCAATTCCAGGAGAACTCCAGTTCCAGGGGAATCCAACGCCCTCGTTCTGACCTCCACGTCATTGCATGACACGGGTGCCCAAACCTACATGCAGACAGTACACTCATACACATACAAAAAATAAATAAAATTTAAAAAAAAAGAACCACTGATATCCTCTTCCGGCTTCCACAAGCATAAAGAGATGCACACATACCTGTGCATCTATATCCACAAATAGACCCGCACAAACAAGTGAATAAACAAACAAATCTTTTAAAATATTTAAAATATAAATTCTATTTTGTAGAACAGAAGCTGCCCAGGCTCATAAATCATGAAAAGCCAATTTAATTCATAACAAATTTGTTGCCATTTGTTTTGTTTTGTCTTGGAATTGACCAAACCCATGTATACTAAACATGTATTGTACCACTGAGGTACACCTCCAATCCATTGTAATTTATTTTTAGTTTTCCAGACAAGATTTCCCTATGTTGCCTAGTCTAGTTTTGAACTCCTGAGCTCAAGCTGTTTTCCCACCTCAGCCTCATGAGTAGCTGAGATTCCAAGTACTAGCACGGAGCTCTGGTGTTATTTTGTTCTTTGTTGGAGCTCAGAATCAAACCCAGGGCCTTGCATGTTCTAGAAAGTACTCTACCACTGAGATACATCTCCACTCCTAATTTGTTTAAATTTTGTTATTAACAGTGTACTTGCCTGTACTTGTCCTGGCAAGAGATGATGCTAGATTAGACTTGTTGCAAAAGTAGAGAGAAGCTTTGCTAAAAATGATTATAAGGACACATCCTATATCCCACCATTCTGGCGTGACCACACTGAACTGTTCAAAGTTTTTTTTTTCCCCTTGGTCTTTTTGAGACAAGGTTTCCCTTTAGCCTCAGTTGTTAAAACTTTTTTCTTTTTTTTTTTTTTTTGGTCTTTTCGAGACAGGGTTTCCCTGTAGCCCCAGCTGTCCTGGAACTCACTCTGTAGACCAGGCTGACCTTGAACTCACAAAGATCCACCTGCCTCTGCCTTCCAAGTGCTAGGATTAAAGGAGTGCGCCACCACGCCCGGCATTTTTGGTCTTTTTGAGACAGGGTCTGCTCTGTAGACCAGGCTGGCCTTGAACTCACAAAACTCACAAAGATCCACCTGTCTCTACCTCCTGAGTGCTAAGTTTAAAGATGTGTTCCACCACGCCCAGCTGTTAAAACTTTTTTATGAAAGAGCCACTGAGGGCCAAGACCACTGGCTGTTCTTGCAGAATCCCAGCACCTACAAGATGCCTAACCATTGTCCGTAACTCCAGTTCCAGGGTATTCAATGCCCTCTTCTGTCTTCTGGGGACATTGCACGACATGGGTGCACTTAACACAATGCAGGCAATACACTCATACACATAAAATAAAAATAAATTAAAAAAAAAGAGTCACTGATCTGTGGAAAAGAGTTGACATGATCTTTCCCTTCAAAACAACTTTATTAGGTGTTGGGGCCCTGAAGGTGGAGAGTAGGCCTTCAGGCAGAAGAGAAGTTACATTAGGAGAGATACAGTGTCAGGGCCAGGTAGGAAGTACAGTGAAGCCTAGAGAAGGGGGGGGGG
>VZQC01003255.1:6226182-6253724 GCA_009823505.1 Rhizomys pruinosus | reverse complement strand
CGGAGCTGGAGTACCGGGTGGGTAGGAGTGTGCACTCTGAATCTCGGAGCTGGAGTACCGGGTGGGTAGGAGTGTGCACTCTGAATCTCGGAGCTGGAGTACCGGGTGGGTAGGAGTGTGCACTCTGAATCTCGGAGCTGGAGTACCGGGTGGGTAGGAGTGTGCACTCTGAATCCCGGAGCTGTTTCTCTAGGCCAGGTGTTTTTCTGTTGGTTTGTTTCTTTTTTGGACTGGGCTTCACTGTATAGCCCTGGCTGGCCTGGAACTCACTATGTAAACCAGGCTGGCCTCAAACTCATAAAGATCCATTTGCCTCCTCCACTTCCTGAGTGCTGGGATCAAAGGTATGCACTAGTGCACCTGGCTTTTTTTTGTTTTGTTTTGTTTTTTGTTTTTGTCTTTTCGCTACTGGGTCTCCCTGTAGCCCCAGCTGTCCTGGAACTCACTCTGTAAACCAGGCTGGCCTTGAACTCACAAAGATTCACCTGCTTCTGCCTCCCAAGTGCTGGGATTAAAGGCATGCGCCACCAAGCCTGGCTCTTTTTTTTTTTTAAAGACAAAGTTTGCCATACAGACAGTCTAGGCTGGCCTCCTCTCACTTCCGCCTCCTAGGTGCTGGAATTACTGGTATGTGCCCCCTGAGTTGGTGGTTTGTTTTTTTCCGTTACTTGTTTTCTTCAGACAACTCACTCTGTATTGCCCAGGCTGACCTCAAACTCCTCTGCTCAGGGCCCGGTCCTACTCAGCCTCTCTGATAGCTGGGCTGTGGTCTAACAAAGTCTTTTCATTTCAAATGCTTCCTCATCGTTCCCCTCCTCTCTTTCCTTCTTGTTCTTTTTTGTTGTTGCTTTTTTGTTTGTTTGTTTTAAATACAAGCACAGTACGGACGTCTACTTACAAACTCTGGGATGAGGAACTCTGGGGACAATATAATCTCAGAACTAGGAAAGTAACACAAGTTCCGTCCACCACCACCCAATGATGGAGTCAACAAATAAAAAGCCCAAGAGATGGGGCTGGAGAGATAGCTCAGCGGTTAAGAGCACTGACTGCTCTTGCAGAGGACCTGGGTTTGAGTCCTAGCACCCACATGGCAGCTAAGAACTGTCTTTAGCCGGGCATGGTGGCACACGCCTTTAATCCTAGCACTTGGGAGGCAGAGGCAGGCGGATCTTTGTGAGTTCAAGGCCAGCCTGGTCTACAGAGTGAGTTCCAGGACAGCTGGGACTACAGGGAGACCCTGTCTCGAAAAGACCAAAAAAAAGAACTGTCTTTAATTCCAATTCCAGGGGAATCTGATGCCCCCTTCTGACCTCTGCGGCATCGCACAACACGGGTGCACCAACCTACCTACAGACACTGACTGCTCTTGCAGAGGACTTGGGTTCGATCCCCAGCACCCACATGGTGGCTGAGAACCGTCTGTAACTCCAATTCCAGGAGAACTCAGTTCCAGGGGAATCTGATACCCTCTTCTGACCTCTGCGACATTGCACGACACGGGTGCACAAACCTGCATGCAGACAGTACATTCACATAGAAAATAAATAAATAAATAAATAAATAAATAAAGAATGCAGGTGTTACAATTATAAAAAATGTATTTATTGGGGCTGGAGAGATGGCCTAGCGGTTAAGAGCGCCGACGCTCTTGCAGAGGACCCGGGTTCGATCCCCAGCACCCACATGGCGGCTGAGAACCGTCTGTAACTCCAATTCCAGGAGAACTCCAGTTCCAGGGGAATCCGAGACCCTCTTCTGACCTCCGCGGCATCGCACGACACGGGTGCACAAACCTACATGCAGACAGTACATTCATACACATAAAAAAATAAATAAATAAAAGTATTTATTTTATTTGATGTATGAGTGTCTTGCCTGAATGAGTGTAGGTGCTCCACGTACCTGCAGTACCCACAGAGGCCAGAAGAGGGGGGTCCAACCTCCTAGAAATGGAGTTATGGATGGTTAGCTGTCACACGGGTGCTAGGAAATGAACCCACATCCCTGCAAGAGCAGCCACTGCTCTTAACTGCTGAGCCATTTCTCCAACCTCAGAACTCCAATCTTGGGGCAAATCTTCCCCTAATTTGGCTTCTGGACCTAAATTCTTTCTGGACAGAGCCCTAATTTCCAGTGCTAACTCCAGTACTGACTCCCTCCATGGCCTTGGGGAAGTCCCTTCTGTCTTTTGTGCCTCATTAGTGGAATGAGCTGGTGAGATTCTGTAGTTCCTGCTGAAAATGCACAGAATTCTCCCACCACTGCAAGACCCAGTTCTCAGAAGTTTCTCTCTGATCTGTCTCTCAAGGATTAGCTGTTCCTGAAGTCTAACTTTTAGAGATTAGCTGCTTGTGGAAGTTAGCTAGGAATGCACAAACCTCCCTTCCTGAGCACACTCCCTAGTCCCAAGTTACAGAGCAAGGTCACACCTGGAAGCGAGCTTGCCAGAAATGCTGGCCAAAACAAACCCAGACACAAGTCCCACGAATCAGGGCGGACACTTTGATCATCTTTGTCTTCTTTAGATGAACTAAGCTGCAACTCTGGCCAGCCCACATGGAGATGATAAAATGCTCGCAGCCCACATCTTGGAAAAGGCTACTCTCAAGGCACTGGCCAGCTGGGGTGCCTATCTGCTTGGGACACACTGAACTTCCCTTGAAAAACTGGACAGAGGGGGGTCTGAGGATTTCCTCTGTTTACTCACCTTCCTCCCACCCTCTAGAATAAGCACTGGGAACAAATGAGGAGACATTGGCTCAGAAGTGAGATCAAGGGGTCAGAGATGTGCAGGCACCGTCTGCTAGGCTGCTGTTAACTGATAGTGACCTTGGTAAGTCACCTTCTCTTTCCCGGCCTCAGCTTCTTGCACTTTAACAAGAATGTTGGATTAAATCAGGTTCTCAGATATGCTTTATCATAAACAAAAAGAAATGGTAAATGAAAAAGGAAAACAAAACCACAGAAGAAATGATAACTGTGAGGAGAGATGTGTCAGAATTTCACGGGGAAAGCCAACATGGTGGAATACATTTACCATACAACACTCAGGAGGCTGAGACAGTAGCATCACAGAACAGCTTGTGTTACATATTGAGACCCTGTCTTAAAAGAAAAAACAGAAGCCGAGCGTGGTGGCACATGCCTTTAATCCTAGCACTTGGGAGGCAGAGGCAAGTGAATCTTTGTGAGTTCAAGGCCAGCCTGGTCTACAGAGTGAGTTCCAGGACAGCTGGTGCTACAGGGAAACCCTGTCTCAAAAAGACCAAAAAATAAAATAAAAATAAAAAAGAAGAAATTGATGCCTTAGAATGCAGAATGGCATCAATCCAGCAGGTGCTGATAGCAGATCTGACAGTTCAGTCATATGCAAAATTTGGCAGCAACATAAACCTCGAGGCCAATTAAGGTTAAACATTTTATAACCGTTTTTTTTTTTTTTTGTCTTTTTGAGACGGGGTCTCCCTGTAGCCCCAGCTGTCCTGGAACTCACTCTGTAGACCAGGCTTGCCTTGAAACTCACAAAGATCCACCTGCCTCTGCCTCCCAAGTGCTAGGATTAAAGGCGTGTACCACCATGCCCGTTATAATAGTTTTTTAATTTGTTTAATAAACTCAAATGTTGTTTTAAATAAAAAAAAATGGACTTCAAGGCCACCTTGGTCTATATAGTGAGTTCCAGGGAGTTCCAGACAGTTTGAGCTACAAAGAGACACCCCCCACCCCAATTTTCTTGATTTTTTTTTAAGTTCAATATTAAAAATACAACTATTTGTATTAATAACTGATACTAGTACACATGTTTTATAGCAGTAGAGACAAGCAAAAATAAACCTTAAGCATGTTTAGATGAGTACGCACATGCATGTGGGGTCAGAGGACAACTTGTCAGTTCTCTCCTTCTACCATGTGGATTCTGGAGTATAGAACTTGAGATGTGGCAGCAAACACCTTTACCTGCTGAGCCATCCCACCAGCCCTAAATCTTTAAGAATGCCATCCCTTAAAGTCCTGAGAACATAAAACACAACTGACAGAAGAGTGTGAGCCACCTACAGGTACATCTTTATTAGAAAAGAAACAAGCTCTTCCTACTAGACACCTCACAAGGAACCTGCAGATCTAGAACAATTAGCATCACAGTTAGGAACTCAAGTTTTCGAAGTGTGGTCGGAAGAAATTATTTAGCACAGTGTTTCTCAAACCTGGCTTTTCTCACAGACATACATTTATTTTTGCTCATAGAAAAAAATTCTAATGAACGTACAGCTATTCGGTTTTTTCCTGGACATTTATCTCCACTGATTGTGCTAGACATGTTTGTGCCATCTGCTCTCATGTTTGTGTGGCTACAGTGAAGACCAGCCATGCTTAACTTCATCCATTTCTCAAATGGGGACTTCATAGAGGTGTGTCTTCTACAAGTTCTGGAGTTGGTAAGGTTGAGAACACTGACTTAGTGCAGCAATTGATTGTCAAGGTAGGGTGGGTTCTAGAGGGAGATGCAAATGATTTGAAGGGAAAAAATGCATAATATCCATCAATTTTATAATACTTCATAAAGACAAGTTCTGCAAAATTATTTCAGCTGGTGGGCAGCAGCAGAAAAGCAGCAACTGGTGCTTTCGGGATAATCTGGTTGAGAAGCACTGGCTTAGAGGTAGAAACATGCTGGTACCTGAACGGATCATTAGAAAACCAACATGGTCTGTTAACCTTGGACTCAGGGATAGAGGCAAATTGGCCCACTTTTTAGTACAGAAGGAAAAAGGAAAACAACAACAACAAAAAAACAAGTTTTTGCTGGAAACAGTCACCAGGAAATGCTGGCATCCTTTGTGATTGAGTCAACTCTCAAAGGAGTGGGTGTCAGCATGGGGCAGGTCCTCTGTTGTCAGCAGGGAGTCTGCCACTGCCTGGTCATTACTGAAGAGCTCCAATCTGGTTCAGCCGAGTCAGCAGCTCCCCTTTCTGTTGCAAGGCTTCTAGATCGGTGCATCCACCTATACACTCTTTACCAATGAAGACCCGAGGAACCGTGCTAGCGCCTGTGAGCTGTTTTAAGTAATCTTGAATCGCCTTTGTATCATTGCTTGCTGGCTGTGATATCCACAAATTCCAGAAGCCCTTGTTTGAAGGGCAGTTGACTGAGGATCTCTTGAGTCTTTCTGCAGTAGGGGCAGGTGGGCTTGATGAACACAACCACCTTCCCAGGGTGGATTTTGCTGTTCACAAACTCCTGAGCCATACTGACAGGCTGCAGTTTCCCCAGAGGAATGCTCAGTTAAAGGTACTGCTGGGGGTGATAAAACCCCCAATTTTCTTGAACTCACAGAGATCCGCCTGCCTCTGCCTCCCAAGTGCTAGGATTAAAGGCGTGCACCACCACGCCCAGCCAAAATTGTTTTTTAAAAAGATTTACTGCCAGGTGTGGTATAAGCCTTTAATCCTAGCACTTGGGAGGCAGAGGCAGGTGGATCTCTGAGAGTCCTAGACCAGCCTAGTCTATATAGTGAGTTCCAGGACAGCCAGAACTACAAGGTCTCAAGAAGACACACCACACAAAAATTAGTTTTTACTTATGTGTATGTGCCTATGAGAGTATACCCCATGTGTGTAGGCACCCATGGAGGCCAAAAGAGGTCCTGAATGGAGTTCCAGGCAGTGCAAGCAGTTGTCAGCCATCTGATATGGGTGCTGGGAACAGAATTCAAGTCTTCTAGAAGAGCAGCAATTGCTCTTAACCACTGAGCCATCTCTCTGGACCCTGTAGCTTTTCAGTGTATCAGTTAAAAAAACGAATGTATTACATTTTCTTCTGTTAAGTATGACAGGGTTGTCGTGTGGTTTATAACATCTCCTAACCATTAGAGGATATAAGCTTGTGGCATCAGCCGTGGGTTATTCCTCCAAGGAGAGAGCCAATAGCCAATTAGATTTGGGATATACAGACATACATGGATTTACATACCATCCAAACATCTGTGTCTATACCAAAGTAACCTACCATAACAATTAGTAATGTTTAAATACCTATATATCCAATTGCGAGTGCTTCATTGGTAGGACCGAAAGGCTATATATTATACTGTTTAAATACCTATATATCTAATTGCATGTGCTTCATTAGTAGGATTGAAAGGTTATGCCTGGACAAGCTGGCAGCCCATGAAAGAAAACAGCCAGAATTGACTAGAGACCAAGACAACAGCTCCAGAGAAAGTAGACTGTTTTGCTTCTCATCCACCTGTGCCCCTTTTCTAAGCCTAGGGAACAATCTGCGGAAGAGGCGGGCCGTTAGGGGGGTCCGAATGGGTTAGAAGTATGGTTTAGAATTAGAACCATGTAAGGGCCTGCGATGCGATTGGGGTGGAATGGTTATGGTGAAAATTACAAAATATAGACTGGACACTCATTTGATTAAATTGATTGAAAAATACAAGACCACCCCTTGATGGATGGTGGGACCCATGAAGTGTGTGGGTTTTGGGCACAAGTGCTCGCAAATTGGTTTTTACATGAAGGATGCTTGTACTCAACAAAATTATCATCATTGTAAAAAAAAAAAAAAGAGGGATGGCAGGATAGCCTAGTGGTTTTAGAGCGCCGACTGTTCTAACAGAGGACACGGGTTCGATCCCAGCACCCACATGGGGTGAGACCGTCTGAAACTCCAATTCAGGAGAATTCAGTTCCAGGGTGCATCGGAGACCCACTTCTGAACTCCGCGGCGTTGCACGACACGGTGCACAGAACTTGCTGCTGAGACCAGCTATTCATACACATTACAGAAACTAAATAAAAATTAATAAAAAAAAATTAAACTAAAACAAAACCAAAACAAAAAATAAAACAGAAAGATGCAGAAAGGTTATGCAGAATGATGATCTGGGATGGGTAGGGGTGGGGTGCGGTGAAGGGAAGGGGATATACGTCTGAACCGGAATTGGAAAATTGATGTATGAAAATACACAAAGCATCAATATTAAAAAAAAATTAATTAATAAAAAAAAAAACGAATGTAGAGGGCTGGCAAGAAGGCTCAGTAAGTGTTTGCTGGGAAGCCTGATGACCTGAGTTGGGACCCACATGACATGAATGAACTGCTACATGCACACTGTGGCTTTATGAGCAAGCCACCCCCTCTGTAGCTAAATAAATGTTTGTTTAAAACATTTATTTACCCCCACAAATGTAGAGTCTGGGGGTAGAGCTCCATGTCAGACCACCTGCCTAGCAAGTATGAAGTCTTGAGTTTGATCCTTAGATCCATAAAAATTAAGAAACTTAATAAAAGGTAGCATGCTACTGGGCCGGGGATTAGCTTAGCAGTGGAGTGTTTGTCTTAATGTATGTCCTTGCTTCAATTCTCAATGTAAAATGTTAGCTGGCTGATGCCTCCTATCTATAATTTACGCCACTATTGAAGATGAAGGCAGAAGCATCAAGAGTTCAAGGTCACCTTTGGCTACATAGCAAGTTCAAGACATGAGACCCCATCTCAAAGAAAAAATAAAAAGCATATATTGTCCATCCATGTCTGGGCTTCCTCCCTCCCCTCAGTTCCCTCAGTCTCTCAATCTAGCTGGGCCCAGCTTGGTTCTGGTTCCAGAGAGAGTAAGGCTTGTATGCACAGAAGAGAGTCTGGTTGAGAAGTGCTGCTTAGGGTGAGATTAAAGAAAACACTGGCTGCTGGTGGCTTTGGGTGGCGCTGCCTTTAATCCTAGCAATTGGGAGGGTGCAGCGGCAGAGGCAGGGGTGGATCTTTGTGAGTTCAAGGCAGCATGTTCCTACCTAGTGAGTTCCAGGACAGCCGGAAGCTACAGGGAGACCCTTGTCTCAAAAAAGAACCAAAAAAAAACAAAAAAAACAAAAAGAAACACTGGGGCTGGAGAGATGGTCCTAGAGTTAAGAGCGCTGATGCTCTTACAGAGGAACCTAGTTCGTCCCTAAGCACCCACCTGGTGGGTGAGACCCATCTTTAACTTCGTCAGTGGGAATCCGACGCCCTCTTCTGACCTCTGTGGCATTGCACCACAGGGATGCACAAACCTACACGAGACAGTACAGTCATAACAAATGAATAAAAAAACAAAAAAAAATCTTCCCGGTCCTGTGACAGTAGAAAAGGCTCTCGAAGCTCAGATAGAGACCTGGCCTCCAATCTCTTAGTTGGTCAGTTCTACTTCTTTTAAGTTTCATTTTTTTGTGTTGTGTTGTGTTTGTGTGTGTAATGTGGACGTGTGGGGATGTGCATGTGGAGGTCAGCAGACAACCTTTCTTGATTTCTGGGGATCCAACTCAGGGCACCAGGCTTGTGTGACAACACTTTTCTGGTTGAGCTATCTCACCTGCCCCGATTTCTACTTCTTGATTCAGAATTGAGTTCATCTCTGAGCTGCCTGTTTTTCCTTCAATGATTTCAACTAGTGCCATGGTGGGTCAGTATACAGGGAAAATAAAATTATGACGACTCCCATTTGTAACATTGCTACAGTGCTGACTTCGTACATGTCCGTGAAAGCCCCCTAAGGTGGGAGCTATGGCTATGCTCTTCACTGTCTGCTCCTTCTTTCCTTTTCTTTTTCTTTTTTTTTTTATTTTATTTTTATTTCATTGTGTATAATCATGCATGCTGGGAGGACAGAAGCGGGGGGGGGGGGATGTTCGCTCCTGGAAATGGAGTGTTAAGACAGTCGTTAGCTGCCATGTGGGTGCTGGGGGATTTGAACCTGGGACTTCTGTAAGAAGAAAGATGAGGCTCTTAAAAAATTTTTTTTAATTTTTTATTTTAGGTATGAGTGTATTGCCAGCATGAGATTGTGCACCCTTGTTATGCAATGCTGCAGAGCTCAGAAGAGGGGCTTGGATCCCATGGAACTGGACTTCTCCTGGAACTGGAGTTTAAATATGGTTCTTAGCCTCCATGTGGGTTGGGAATCGAACCTGGGTCTCTGAAGAGCAGTTGGTGCTTCTAACCGCTGAGCCATCTCTCCAGCCCCATGAACCAACCCAGTGCTCTTATACCACGGCCATTCCAGTCCCAGCACCTGACTTTAAAAAAAAAAAAAAATTATGTCGTATTTGAGTGTTTGCCTGCATGTATGTAAGTACACCACATCTGTGCAAGGCCCGTGGAGGCCAGAAGAGGGCATAGAACCCCCTAGAGTTATGGAAGGTTATTAGCCAACATATGACTGATGGGTACCAAACTCAGGTACTCTACAACAGCAGCCAGTGCTCTTTACCCATGAGCCATCTCTCAGTGCCATGACCATCATTTTAAACGGGGTTGCTACGTTCAGTTCCTATTTTGTTCACTTTCAGGCATCTTTCCTTGGTTTTACGGTTGCAGTACCTTCTTCACCTCTCTGTGTGTTGATGGTAGGTTTTCTGCTCTTTTGGTTTATATGAAGGCCATCTCCTCTTTTTCTCAGATTGCTCCTTTCATCTCCTTCGATGGAAACTCCCCTAAGCTCTCTGCAGATCTACAGTTGTTCAGCCTTAGCCACAAGTCTACTGACTGGAAATTCCATACTTGCTTTCAATTTATTTGTCAGCCGAGGCTATACTGTAGGGTGCCAGGTGGGAACACAGTCCTTTTTTTTTTTTTTTTTGTTGGTATTTCTGACAGGGTGTTCCCTTAGTCCCAGCTGGCCTGGAGCTGGCTCTGTAGAACAGGATGGCCTTGAACCACAGAGATCTGCCTGCCTCTGCCTCCTGAGTTGCTGGGATTAAAGGTGTAGGGCCACTACACCCAGCTGGGCCAATTTTTTGTTTGTTGTGTTTGCTGGTTTTTTGAACAGGGTCTCCGTAGCCTCAGCCATCCTGGAACTCACAGTATAGACCAGGCTGGCCTTGAACTCACCGGTCTGCCTGCTTCTCTCCAGAGTGCTGGGATTACAAAGTGTGTACCACCACACCCAGCCACATTTACTCATTTCTTGTATTTGAAGTATATTTGAAGTATTCATCTATGACATCCTTGGCCTTAGAGTCTCTGCCATAGTCCTTAGCCATTACACAACTGCTGGGGCTTTATGGGGCTTCCCCTCGATCAATTTGCAAAGGCCTACCCATTCCCCTAGCTTCTCATTGTCATCAGCCTTGATTAGGGTGACTTTTGATCAGTACAAAGGACTTCCACCAACTTGACATACGTAGGCGCATCACAATTAGATGCAAGCTCACAAAGATGGGTTTGGCACTTGTCTAAGGCTTTGGCACCGAGGCAAATTCCACATGCTAGGCCATTATGGAGAAGGGTGGTCCTCAGCACCTCATGTAAGGCAGTTAACAGTCCATTACATCTCTGGCAGAAATGCCTCAGCCACGGTGGTGAAGCTGAATGTTGAAAGGACCTGAGCTTCTGCTTCCCTGTGACTCCATAGGGGCAGCAGGGAAAAAAGGAACCCAGTTTTTGTACTGGGCTATCCTTAGGTCCTTTTCTGTTTTTGTAATGGGCTATCCTTAGGTCTTCTTCCGGGGTCATTCAGCTTTTATATCTCCTATTTCCCACCAGGGTCAACAAACCTAGCTTGCCAGCCTTTCAGAGCATCAGAGAAAAGAGAGAGCAAGGTCTCACCAGTTCACTAGGATTCCACATAACATAGGTTTGACTTCTTGCTTCTCCCCACCCTCTATCAAACAGCAGGTGCCACTCTGTTCTAATGCTCCAGAGAATACTCTTATTTCCTGGACTGTGCCAGGAGTAAGAGAAGGGAGAAGACTTAGGGCCTGGGTGGACTCTCTCGAAGCAAGGCCTGAGATGGGCATTCTGGCATGCTTGACTTCTGGGGGGTGTGGGGAAAACGGGTAAAGAAACTGCAGCAACATGTGCGCTTAACCAGGAACCCTACAAACAGTGGTTCTGATGTAATATCCGTATTTGGGTAAACGAGCACAGAGGACGCTCTTGTTCGAGTTCGGGGCTGCGTTAGCCTGTGGCTAATTAGACTCCCTATGCGCTAGGCCAGGCGCTTACTGTCTAAATAATCCACAAAAAAAAAAACAAAACGAAAAAAAACTACAAAAAACAAAAAGCATTGTATAANTTTATCACTCCCAATTTTATACAAATTGTTACATAAGAGTGAAGGTGAAACACAGTATTATGAGAGAAAACACAGACGACGCACTCTTTAGCTGTTAACAGGGACAAAAATGACAAAAAGTAGAAAAAAAAAAAAAAAAAAAAAAAAAAAAAAAAAAAAAAAAAAAAAAAAAAAAAAAAAAAAAAAAAAAAAAAAAAAAAAGAAACACTGGGGCTGGAGAGATGGCCTAGCAGTTAAGAGCGCTGACTGCTCTTACAGAGGACCTAGGTTCGATCCCCAGCACCCACCTGGTGGGTGAGAACCATCTTTAACTTCAGTTCCAGGGGAATCCGACGCCCTCTTCTGACCTCTGTGGCATTGCACCACACGGATGCACGAAGCTACACGCAGACAGTACATTCATACAAATGAATAAAAAAAAAAAAAAACTTCCCCAGGTCTCTGTGACAGTAGAAAAGGCTCTCGAAGCTCAGATAGAGACCTGGCCTCCAATCTCTTAGTTGGTCAGTTCTACTTCTTTTAAGTTCATTATTTTGTGTGTGTGTGTGTGTGTGTGTGTAATGTGGACGTGTGGGGATGTGCATGTGGAGGTCAGCAGACAACCTTTATATGAGTTCTGGGGATCCAACTCAGGGCACCAGGCTTGTGTGACAAACACTTTTCTGGTTGAGCTATCTCACCTGCCCCGATTTCTACTTCTTGATTCAGAATTGAGTTCATCTCTGAGCTGCCTGTTTTTCCTTCAATGATTTCAACTAGTGCCATGGTGGGTCAGCTATAGCAGGAAAATATGACGACTTCCATCTGTACATTGCCTACAGTGCTGGACTTTGTACACTGTCCGTGAAAGCCCCTAAGGTGGGAGCTATGCTCTGCTCCTTCCCTGGCTGCTCCTTCTTCCTTTTCTTTTTCTTTTTTCTTTTTTTATTTTATTTTTATTTCATGTGTATCATGCCATGCCTGAGGAGGACAGAAGAGGGTGTTAGATCCCCTGGAAATGGAGTTACAGACAGTTGTTAGCTGCCATGTGGGTGCTGGGATTTGAACCTGGGTCTTCTGTAAGAATAAATAGGGCTCTTTAAAAAAATTTTTTTTAAATTTATTATTTTTATGTGTATGAGTGTACTGCCTGCATGTAGATTGGTGCACCCATGTCATGCAATGCTGCAGAGCTCAGAAGAGGGTGTTGGATTCCCTGGAACTGGAGTTAAATATGGTTCTTAGCCTCCATGTGGGTGCTGGGAATCGAACCTGGGTCCTCTGCAAGAGCAGTTGGTGCTCTTAACCGCTGAGCCATCTCTCCAGCCCCATGAACAACCAGTGCTCTTAACCACTGGGCCATCTCTCCAGCCCAGGACCGGCACTTTAAAAAAAAAAATTATGTGTATGAGTGTTTTGCCTGCATGTATGTACCATGCAAGGCCCGTGGAGGCCAGAAGAGGGCATAGGATCCCCTTGGAATTGGAGATACAGTTGTTAGCTGGCATGTGGGTGCTGGGAACCAAACCCTAGTGCTCTGCAAGAACAGGTTTTACCCACTGAGCCATCTCTCCAGTGCCCATGACCATCATTTTAATTCGGGGTGCTAGTTCCTATTTTGTTCACTTTCAGGCATCTTTCCTTGGTTTTACGGTTGCAGTACCTTCTTCACCTCTCTGTGTGTTGATGGTAGGTTTTCTGCTCTTTTGGTTTATATGAAGGCCATCTCCTCTTTTTCTCAGATTGCTCCTTTCATCTCCTTCGATGGAAACTCCCCTAAGCTCTCTGCAGATCTACAGTTGTTCAGCCTTAGCCACAAGTCTACTGACTGGAAATTCCATACTTGCTTTCAATTTATTTGTCAGCCGAGGCTATACTGTAGGGTGCCAGGTGGGAACACAGTCCTTTTTTTTTTTTTTTTCGTGGTCTTTTTGAGAGAGGGTCTCCCTTTAGTCCCAGCTGGCCTGGAGCTGGCTCTGTAGACCAGGCTGGCCTTGAACTCACAGAGATCTGCCTGCCTCTGCCTCCTGAGTGCTGGGATTAAAGGTGTAGGGCCACTACACCCAGCTGGGCCAATTTTTTGTTTGTTTGTTTGCTTGTTTTTTTGAGACAGGGTCTCCCTGTAGCCTCAGCCATCCTGGAACTCACAGTATAGACCAGGCTGGCCTTGAACTCACAGAGATCTGCCTGCCTCTGCCTCCAGAGTGCTGGGATTACAAGTGTGTACCACCACACCCAGCAAATTTACTCATTTCTTGTATTTGAAGTATATTTGAAGTATTCATCTATGACATCCTTGGCCTTAGAGTCTCTGCCATAGTCCTTAGCCATTACACAACTGCTGGGGCTTTATGGGGCTTCCCCTCGATCAATTTGCAAAGGCCTACCCATTCCCCTAGCTTCTCATTGTCATCAGCCTTGATTAGGGTGACTTTTGATCAGTACAAAGGACTTCCACCAACTTGACATACGTAGGCGCATCACAATTAGATGCAAGCTCACAAAGATGGGTTTGGCACTTGTCTAAGGCTTTGGCACCGAGGCAAATTCCACATGCTAGGCCATTATGGAGAAGGGTGGTCCTCAGCACCTCATGTAAGGCAGTTAACAGTCCATTACATCTCTGGCAGAAATGCCTCAGCCACGGTGGTGAAGCTGAATGTTGAAAGGACCTGAGCTTCTGCTTCCCTGTGACTCCATAGGGGCAGCAGGGAAAAAAGGAACCCAGTTTTTGTACTGGGCTATCCTTAGGTCCTTTTCTGTTTTTGTAATGGGCTATCCTTAGGTCTTCTTCCGGGGTCATTCAGCTTTTATATCTCCTATTTCCCACCAGGGTCAACAAACCTAGCTTGCCAGCCTTTCAGAGCATCAGAGAAAAGAGAGAGCAAGGTCTCACCAGTTCACTAGGATTCCACATAACATAGGTTTGACTTCTTGCTTCTCCCCACCCTCTATCAAACAGCAGGTGCCACTCTGTTCTAATGCTCCAGAGAATACTCTTATTTCCTGGACTGTGCCAGGAGTAAGAGAAGGGAGAAGACTTAGGGCCTGGGTGGACTCTCTCGAAGCAAGGCCTGAGATGGGCATTCTGGCATGCTTGACTTCTGGGGGGTGTGGGGAAAACGGGTAAAGAAACTGCAGCAACATGTGCGCTTAACCAGGAACAGTGGTTCATGACTGTAATCTCCGTATTTGGGAAACTGAGACAGAAGGAGCGCTGTGAGTTCGGGGTCAGCCTGGGCTACATCGCAAGGGCTAGGCCAGGGCTACCTGTCTCAAAATCCCAAACCAAACCCAACTCAAACCAAACAACAACAAAAGCATGGTCTCAGCAGGAGCCTGGCTCCTACCTGACTGCGGAAGTGCCTGGGAGCACATGAACACGTCTTGCTTTGAGACCGGGTCTAGGATGGTATCATGGGGTACTCAGCCAGTGTCCTCCTGAGAAGAAACTGAGAAACCACATCTACACCTTCACAATTAGTTTCTGTGGTTGTTAGATTGGTCTGATTTCCATATCAGATTAGAAGGTAGTGGCTTAGAGGTGGCCCTGCCCTCCTATAAAAGTGTCACTTAGATGAACCAGACAATAGCCAACCCACTAGGAAGGTTAATGACTCAGAGGCCTGGAATCAGCTCTCAGAGCACTTCAGGAGCAGAAACTGCTGAAGAGCAGCCTCTGTCGTCCAAAAGAGAAATTTGCACTTGCATGATTTTTCTGGTGCAGAAATGGTGTCTGCCAGACTTGCTACACATGTTAATGTGCTTTAGATTTCAAATATCTTTGTTTTGTTTTGCCTTGGTTTTTGAGACATGGTCTCCCTGTGGCCCCAGCTGGCTTGGAACTTGACCAGGCTGGCCCTGATCTTACAAAGATCCACCTGCCTCCAGAATGCTGGGATTAAAGAAAGGCACGTACCACCATGCCCACTGCAGATTTCAATATATTTACCTATAAGGTGGCATCATTGTCCCCATTTTAATGCTTAGCAATAGGAGGCCTAGAGAAGTGAGTCAATTTTTGGATTCTTGGGGAGTAAGAGGCACGTTTGGGACCCAACCCAGGTCTGTCTGAGGCCCCACCTGCTCAGAGTCGTGAAGGAAACAGCATCACTTCATATGAGGGCGGGACACAGGCCACACCTGAGACCTACTGAATCAGAACCATAGCCTGGAGGTTTCAGGCGATTTGTGACTTGCAGGCACATTAGAGTGTGAGAAGCACCCTGAGTTCAGGAAGTAGTGGGGGACACCCCAGCATGTGTCTTTCTGACATGAAATGGAGAAAGAAATGTAAAACAATGTCCCAAAGCACTTCTCTTTTCTTTTCAGAACTTGGGTGGAACCGAGAGCCTTACGTGTGCTGACAGGCATTCTACCACTGCAAAACAACCCGGCCTCCACGTGCTTTCTATACAGTGGCTCTCCTTGGCTCGGTGAATTACACAAATAAGGTCAGTGACGCTTGCTCTTGTTTTAGATAAACAGAGACCTGGACAAGGAAAGACACTAGCCAGCAAGCACCCACCGCTTTGTGTAGGCTGACTGGGGAAGGATCCATGGTCTGATGTTAGAGCCTGCATGGGGGTGGGGTCTGTGGGTTCCTGGGCTTACCATGGGGTCGGAGGTCACAGGTTGGCCAGGAGTGCCCTCTGCTCCCTGTTTACTCACCCACGGTAGGAATGCTGTCTGGCTCCATTGATGGGGCCTGTGTGATCCCAGCTAACCGTTTAGCTTCTCTTACTTAGCCTTGGCTTCTTCAGAGTTGTGAAGACCAGACAAGGACAATGCAGTAAAGCATTGGTAAAGTGCTAGATGTTGCTGTTCACTCCTTAGCTCAGCTACTGAGTATCTGGCTCCTAGGGGCCAGGTACTGGGCTGACTGATGTCTGGCGCTTAAGAGACTCACTGCTCTGCTGCCATGGATTTTAGACTTAAGGAAGAGACGACATTGATCAACTGCTTAAAGGTGGGGAACATTAAAATAGGGATGACTCCAGTATGAGGCATAAGTGGATAAACCAGGCTACCAGACATAGGTGTAAGCTTTCCACCCTCTTCCATGGGGAGAAAACGAAACTCACTCTCTAGAGCATGCCCCTTTAGTCAGGTGGAAGCCAAGGCCCAAAGCTGACCTACCTTTTCAGCCCTTTTGAAGTGCTTCCTCCTTGGGCTGGAGAGATGGCCTAGTGGTTAAGAGCGCCGACTGCTCTTGCAGAGGACCCTGGTTCGATCCCCAGCACCCACATGGTGGCTGAGAACCGTCCAAAACTCCAATACCAGGAGAACTCCAGCTCCAGGGGAATCCGAGACCCTCTTCTGACCTCCATGGCATTGCACGACACGGGTGCACTCATACACATACAGAAATAAATAAAAATTAAAAAAAAGAAGTGCTTCCTCCTTGCAGTGGAATCCCCTCCCTGGCCCTCATTTGAATATGTCTGAAGCCTAGTGTAGTGAGAGGCAAGTTGTGTAGACTCACCCCAAGGGAGCCACAGAGGCATGCAGAATGCGCTAGTCTCATCTCTGCTGCTCCCCACACCCAAGCGAGGCCCACCTATGCCAGCCACCTGTCAGGTCTCGAGGCCATGTTCCTCTCCTCTTGGTTCTCACTGCTAGAAAAAAGTCTCTCCAACTTTCTCCATTTAGATAATTCCTACCCATCATCCAGGGCCAGCTCAAACATCCTCGCCTCCAGCAAGCCTCCAACTCCCCAGACATGCTCTAAGGCCTCTGCTGGAATTTGGACCCACAATGTTGGCCAAAGACCCATTGGGTAAAGGCTTATTCTCCATCCTTTGGTGCTAAAGATAAGAACCTTTAAGAGGTGAGGACAAGTAGAAAGAAGTTTGGCCAATGGGGGCATATCCTTAAAGATGCTGGGACCTGGCCCCTTCCAGACAAGGTTTCTCTATGTAGCCCAGCCCAGGTGATCTTCCTGCCCTGGGCTCCTAAGTGCTAGGATTACAGATGTGTGCTACCACTACCATGAGGTCTCCTCAGTCACATGCCCCTGCCATCATGCATCTCAGGCCCAAGTGATTTGTATTGAAACCTCTGAAACTGTGAGCAAAAACCTTCCCTCTTTTAAAGTTGATGATCTCAGGTATTTTGCTCTAGTGACAGAAAGCTCACATTGCCACATTCAAACACTCCATTTTCTCTTCTTGGGACTTATCACAGCTTTCCAGTATAGACAGCATCAGTCTGCCCAGCTCGCCTGGGAGTACAGCTGCAGTCTGTTCTGCTGATATTTTCCTGCCATTGCTGAGCAGTTCCTGGTGCTGTACCCAGGCCAGGCTTCTCAATACATGCTTCTTAGACACCCAATGAAGGCTGAGGAATTTGATGCTCTCTCTAAGATTTGAAGTCAGGGAGGGACATGCAGCAAGGGGCCGGTCTGAAGCTACAGTAGTGCAGGAGATGGAGTGCTTGCCAGGACAGAGGCAGAGCGTGTGGGGGAGAGGCTCTGGTCAGGGGGGAAAGACTAGGAGGAATCAGAAGAAAAAGGTGCCCAGAGCCTCCAGCAGGTTCTTGCTAAGGGAGCCTGGTGGTCCCGTTCCTGGGCAGGGGTCGTAGACAGCCAGGTGGTGCCTATGATTCCCACCTGAGCTCCCTTCTTCCTGTTCATGACCTAGAATTTGTCCCTAGCACAAGACACAGAAGACACCGCTGAGTAGTACAGCCCCCTTTATTAACCATCCTGATTGAGCAGAAAAGAATCAATGAGAGACCTGAAAGGAGGGTGCAGAGAGAGCAGGAAGGGGGTCCTGAGGTCAGCTGACGTCAGGTTCTGGTTTCTTGTCCCTGCTGGCCTGTCTCTATGCATAACCCCTGAAAGACAGCACCCTGCGCATCCCTGTCCATTGTGCTGCCCTGGCCTCTGCAGATCCTAGGGCTGTGCAAGAGGCTGAGGCCAAGCAGCATGGTGGGAGGGGGAGAGGAGGAGCTCACCCAGTATGGACGCTGAGCAGAGGCCTCACTGGCCTCCACCCAACCTCTCTTCTAGACTGACTGATCCGAGTTGGAGGGCTGCTGGGAGGGTCCCTCTCACTTCTAGGATAGGGGTTTTAGGCAGGAGGACCCGACAATGTTGTGGGGGACAACCAATTGTGTACCCGGGATTTACCGGGTGAGCAAGGGCAGGTGAGGGACTAAGGTGGTCACAAATAGGAACAGTGTCCTGTCTCATCCTGCCTACGGCAACAATCCAGGTATGGTCTCAATGGGAGTGTCGGGCCACTGAGGCCAGCCTGACAGATGTGTAGGGCTGGACAGGCTGATGAGAAGGTCTGGCACCCACTGCCTACCATTAAAAGGGGGCAAAAACCATCTACCATGAATGGGACAGACCTAAAGAGGAAGAGGTGCTTAGCAGGTGGGGTATAGAGACACAGGGAACAGTCAATATGGAGACAGGCAGGGAAACTTCCAGCGCCTCATTCTAACCTCCTCCTTTCTGGGTTCTCAGGGTAGGCTTGGCTGGGAAAAAAGACAGGCTGGGAGGAGTCAATCATGTTGTAGTTTACGTGGATCCTGGCCAGCCCGGCCTGCAGGGAGGTTCTAACCTCCCCTCTGTCCTACCTTTGAACCTCTGGAAAGATGAGCACATCAGGAATCTGAGAGAGATGAGTAAACCCTTCACCCATCAGGAAAGCTAACAGAGGAGTGCTCACAGCACCATGGCATGCAGACCCTAGCTCCAGAGCCAGGCTGGGGCCGTTTGTAAACATTAGACTTGGTGATGTCTGGGGTGCAGAAGGATACCCAACCTGGACCATCAGGTTTGGAGAGTCAAGAGTGAGGTTCCTAAAGATCTGGGAGGCCACCAGACTTGGAGGGGGGACTTAGTGGAATGGACATTTGTGTGACATCAGCAGCTCCTTCTAGAAAGAAGACTCCTTCTATAAAAACTTTTCCTTTGAAAGTTGCCAGGTTCTAGGAAGCCACCACTGACTTCTGAGAGACATGGGGAGGCGCTGTCCCCTGAGGTACTGAGCACAGTTCTCTCATGCTCTGGAGACCGTGCCAGCTCTGTGCGCATGGTCTTTCTTGACAGAAGTCAAAATGGGGTGTCTCCTCTCAGACTCATGGACGCTCTCCATCAATGCGTTCCAAAGACTTGGAGAAGTGGAAAGCTGAGAGAAGAGGAAGCTTGTCTGCGATGTGGGACCTCCTGCCACCATCTGTGACAATGCCAGGGCTGCAGAGCAGGAAGGCAGCTGGGCTTGAGCTGTCTGCAGGTGTGTGGCTGATTCTGCCCCATAACTATCCCTGGAGAAAGGTGTCCAGGTGTCATCCCATTGGCTGGAAGGGATGTGGGACTTGTGGTGGCCCCACAGTGCTGAGAGAAGGCTCCTGGTCCCAAGGGGCACATGTTTTCTGGGAGGCAGTAGTCATGCCAAGAGGTCCACAAAGATGGCATTGGCTGTGGTCTGGCCGAAGATGAAGGCTCCCAGGGTGACCAAGAGGACTCCGTAACTGACCAGTGCCCACCAGCTGTAGGGCAGAGGGTGAGAAAAGGCTGATCAGTCTTTTCATTCATGTCCCTGCAGACTCCTCTCTACGTCAGTTAATAAATATGCTGACAGAGCACTTCTGACTTCCTAAAGACATTTCCATACAAAAATATATGACTCTAGTCTATTGGTAAGGAAACCAAGACTTAAAGTGGAGAATGCAGGTCTCCTGATGGGAAGATGCTCAGGAAGAAGCAAGTAACAGGGAATGAAATGCATTTCACTAAGAACAAATGGAAGATAGAAGACATCTGTAACCACATGTATCAAACACTGCCACAGGGTGATGACCGAGCACTGAGGCAAAGGGTGGGCTTCATTTTCTTTTTATATATGTCTTTTTAAATTTTATAATGAAAAAGTTTGGTTTTGTTTCAGTGTTTAGAGACAAGATCTTACTATATAATTTTGGCTGGCCTGCCTCAGCCTCCTAAATATTGTGATACAAGGTTAGTTTTTTTTTTTTTTTTTTTTTTTCATTTCGAGACAGGGTCTCCCTATAGCCCCAGCTGTCCTGGAACTCCCTGTGTAGACCAGGCTGGCCTTGAACTCACAAAGATCCACCTGCCTCTGCCTCCCAAGTGCTAAGATTAAAGGCATGCACCAACACACCCAGCAGTGATACAGGTATTATAGGTATTATGTTATTTTATTATTAATTTATTTATTTATTGTGTATGAACATACTGTCTGCATGTAGGTTTGTGCACCCATGTTGTGCAATGCTTCAGAGGTCAGAATAGTGTGTCGGATTCCCCTGGAACTGGAGTCAAACACGGCTCTCAGCCGTCACATGGGTGATGGGGATTGAACCCGGGTCCTCTGTAAGAGCAGTAGGCACTCTTAACCGCTAGGCCATCTCTCTAGCCCCAATATTATATTATTATGGAATGAATTTTCTTTCTTTGTTGTGGTGGTGGTGATTCAACTCAAGGCCTTGTTTTCTGTAGGCCAGCATTATATCACTGACTTACATTCCCAGCCCTGGAATAATTTTTCTTTTTTTAAATTATTTATTTATTTATTTATTTATTTATTTATTATTTATTTATTTAGTGTATGAATGTACTGTCTGCATGTAGGTCTGTGCACCATGTCGTGCAATGCTGCGGAGGTCAGAAGAGGGTGTCAGATTCCCCTGGAACTGGAGTTCTCCTAGAATTGGAGTTACAGACGGTTCTCAGCTGCCATGTGGGTGCTGGGGATCGAACCCGGGTCCTCTGTAAGAGCGGTCGGCACTCTTAACCGCTAGGCTATCTCTCCAGCCCCATAATTTTTCTTAAAGCATGCAGCCTATTATTCAGGAAATGTGCACATATGAAAGCAATATGCTTTTCTTTCACCCCCACTCCCCCTTGAGACAAGTCCTCACTTTGAAGCCAAGGCTCGTCTTGAATTCATGGCAATCTTCCTGTCACAAACAAAAAAATCATATACAAATCCGTCTATGTCCACAGTATGGCTCTGTGTACTCAGATACACATACACAGAAGCAATTCAGAAAGGCCACAGGACCATGGGGAAAACACAGAAATATCTCAAGAGAGGGTGGGAATGGGTTGTGAGAGAAGGGATTCCCATTTTTTTTTTACATAAATTTATTTATTTATTTATTTTTAACAAATCTAGACCCGAGTTCCCACTCATTCCCCCACCCTGCCAGAGCTCATGCATTCTGCCAAACATGCTTTCCATCTCTTAGTCTTTCTCAATATTTTCCATGGGGAAGTTGACTGTTTTGAGCAGAAGTTCACTGTTTCAGTCAGTTCTTTGATGCAATCCTTTTTCTGTTGTGGTTGTTGTTGTTTCCAAAATGCATTATGCCCAACTGCTTTGTACAAAAGCTCAGGGGCCCTACACAAGAAAACTTACTACAACTGGGTAATTGGCACTCGCATCCACAGATGAGGGATACCATTCGTCGTTTTTTTTCTGGGACTGTGTTACTTCACTCAGCATGATGTCCTCTAGCTCCAGCCATTTTCCTGCAAAGCTCGTGATGTCGTCTTTTCTTTACTGCTGCATAGAACTCCATTGTGTAGATGTACCACATTTTCTCTATCCACTCATCAGTTGAGGGGCATTTAGGTTGGTTCCAGCTCCTTGCTTTGTGAAGAGAGCTGCAAAAAACATGGCTGTGCACGTATCTCTTGTGGTGGCGTAATCTTGAGGGTACATGCCCCGGAGTGGTATGGCTGGGTCGGGTGGCAAGTTCTCTTCCAAGTCTTTCAAGGGGTTCTCCACACTGCTTTCCATAGTGGCTGTACGAGTTTACATTCCCACCAGCATGGATGAGTGTTCCCTTTCCCACAACCTCTCCAGCACTTGGTATCATTTGTTTTCTTGATCCTAGCCAGTCTTATTGTGAGTTAGTGATATCTTAAGTGGTTTTCATTTGCATTTCCTTAATGATTAGTGATGTTGAGCGTTCTTGAGGTGTTTCTCAGACATCTCTAATTCCTCACTTGTGAAGTCTCTGTTCAGTTCTTTGCTCATCTATTGAGCGGGTCATTTGTTTTCTTTTTTCTTTGTTTTTTGTAGTTTGATAATTCTGGAAATCAATGCTTGTCAGATGTATCGCGGTGAAGGTTTCCTCCCACTCTGTGGGATTTCTCTTCACTTCCTTGATTGTTTCTTTGATGTACAGAAACTTTTGAGTTTGATGAGGTCCCATTTGTCAATTGTCGACCTTAATTCTTGTGCAGCTGCTGTCTGATTTAGGAAGTCTTTTCATGCCTATGTCTTGTAGTCTGCTCCACTTTTCTTCTATCACCTTCAGAGTTTGGGGTTTCACGTTGAGGTCTTTAATCCATCTGGAGTTGACTTTTGTACAGGGTGAGAGTAGGGGTTTAATTTCATTCTCTTCTAAAGTGTGATCCAGTTTTGCCAACCAACTTGCTGAAGATGCTCTTTTCTCCATTGTGGTTTCTTGGCCCCCTTGTCATAGAGATGGATGACTGAATTGTATGTGCTCAGATTTGGATCTTGGGTTTTGTTCCTTGGTCAACAGGTCTGTTTTTGTGCCAGTACCAGGCTGTTTTATGGCTATAGCCCTGTAGTATCAGTTTATCTGGTATAGAGATCCCTTTGTAGCTCTTTTCACTCAGGGTTTGTTTGTGTATTCTGGGTCTTTTGTTTTTCCAAATGAATTTAAGAACTTTTGTTTCCAGCTGTGAAGAAACTCTTGGGGATTGATGGGATTGCATTAATCTATACAAGTTTAGTTTGGTAAAATGGACATTTTTACAATGTTAATTTTCCCAATCCATGAGCATGGGAGGTTTTTTCTATCTTCTTTGGTCTTCTTCAATTTCTTTTCTTTAAGGGTTTAAATTTTTGTTGTAGAGTTTTTGGTCTTTGTTAGGTTTGTTCCTAGGTATCTTATTGTTTGAGGCTATTGTGAGTGGGGAAGGCTCTTTGAATTCCTTCTCCAGTTGCTTTTCGGTGTAAGAAAGGCCATTGATTTTTTAAGGTTAATTTTGTATCCTGCCACTTTGCTGAAGCTGTGTAATTGTTTCTAGGAGTTTTCTGGTGGGTTTTTTGCATCCCTCTAAGTAAACAGATCATATCATCTCAAATGGATAGTTTGACTTCCTCTTTTTCCAATTAGTACCCTTTAATATCCTTTCTTGCCTTATTGCCTAGCAAGGATTTCAAGACACTATGTTGAAAGAGTGGTGATAGGGGGCAGCTTCTGGGTTCCTACCTTTAAAGGGAATGTTTCTGTCATTTCCCCCCTTTAGGATGTATTGGCTGTGGGTTTCCTGTATATGGCTTGATTACATGATGGGAATGATCCCTCCAACTCCAATTCCTTCTAGGACTTAAGCATGAAGGGATGCTGGGATTTTGTCAAAGGCTTTTTCAGCATCAATTGAGATGATGGTGTGGTTTTTGTCTTGATTCCGTTTATGTGTTGATGATGTTTATTGATTTTCATATGTTGAACCATCCCTGCCTCTGATAATCCAACTTGGTCATGATGATGATCTTCTTGATGTGGGCTGTATGCGATTTGCCAGTATTCTGTTTAGAATTTTGGCATCTGTGTTCATTTAGGGAGATGGGTCTAATCAATTCTTAGTTGGTCTTTGCCTGGTTTTGGGAATAGAGTGTGTTGGCGTCATAGAAGGAATTTGGGAGAATTCCCTCTGGTTGTATTACTTTAAACAGTTTCCAGAATAATGGTTGTAGGTCTTTTGAAATGTTTTATAGAATTCTGCTGTGAACCGTCTGGGCCTGGCTTTTTTTAGTTGGGAGGTTCTTACTACATCTCTATTTCTTCATAAGTTATGGGTCTGTTTAAGCTGCGGTCTTTTCTTGGCCGAGCTTTGTGGATTCCCAGGATTTCAGATATTCATCCCATTTCTTAGGTTTCAAACTTGGTAGAATATTAGGTTCTTGTTAATTCCATATAATTTTCTGAATTTTCCTTGTCCAGTGGATATTTCCCTTTTCATCACAGATTGTATTGATTTGGAGTTGTTTCTTTTTTTTTTGTTAACTGGGTAGAGTGTCTATCTTGTTTATTCTTTCAAAGAACCAACTTTTGCTTCATTGATTTTTGTATTGTTTTCTTTGTTTCATTTCATTGATTTCTGCTCTGATTTTTGTTATTTTTCCTGTCTGTTGCGTTTAGGGTTCTCTGTTGTTGCCTCTCAAGTGCTTTTACGCTGTAGTGTTAGATCATTCACTGTGCTTTCTGTTTTCTAATGTAGGCACCCAGGGCTATAAACTTCCCTCTTAGGACTGCTTTTAAGGTATCCCATAGGTTTTGTTGTGTTGTATTGTTTCATGTCATTCATTCCAGGAATGTTTTATTATCTTTCTTTATCTCTTCCTGACCCATTCTTATGTCAAGAGTGTTTTGTTTAGTTTCCATGTGTCTTGTAGGCAGGAGGGCTTGTCCTGTGTTGATGTTGAGCTTCATTGCACTGGGTTTGACAGGATGCATGAAATTATTTCAATCTTTTTGTATTTGTAGGAGTTTCTTCTGGTCCCAGGATGTGGTCGATTTTGGAGAATGTACCGTGGGGTGCTGAGTAGAAAGTGTATTCTCTGGTATTAGGTGGAATGTTTGGTAGGGTCTATGAGGTCCATTTGGTGTATCATATCGTTCAGTTAGATGTCTCTCTGTTTTTTTTTGTCTGTTGACCTATCCAAAGGACTCAGTGGGGTATTGAAATCTCCCACTATGAGTGTGCTGGGGTTAGTCTGTGACTTGTGGTCCTGTGAGAATTGTCTTTATAAAGTTTGTGCACCAGAGTTTGGGGCATATATATTATATTGTGTGAAATCTCTCTGTGGATTGTTCCTTGATGAAAAGTAATGGCCTTCTTTGTCTCTTTCTGATTTCTTTACTTGAAGTCTATTTATCCGATATAAAATAGCAACACCTCTTTCTTTTGGTTCCATTTGCTTTGAATATTTTTTTCCATCCTTCACTTTAATGGTGGTGCCTGTTCTTGAAGGTAGATTGTGTTTCTTGTGATACAGCATATCGATGGATTCTGTTTCCTATCCAGTCTCCCAGCCTATGTCTTTTGATTGGGGAATTTAGTCCATTAATATTTAAGGTTATGACTGATAGGTTGTGTTGCGTCCTTTTGCCTATTATCCATTTGGGTTTTGATTTAGGTTTCTACTTCTGCAGTTATGCTTTTATTGATTTCTCCTTCATGGTGCCTGGGGTTGGTTTGCTCCTTTCTTCTGTTCTTTGAATGCTTCAAGTATTCTCTGAAGGTGGTTTTCTCGGACATGTATTCTTTCAAGTTGTTTATGTCATGGAAGATTTTCCTCTCTCCTCGACTATGATGATATTTTTGCTGGGTTAGTAACTTGGGCTGGCATCCATTGTCCTCAACACTGGGAATGTTTGCCCCAGGTTCTTTTGCCTTCATTGTTGTGTTGAGAAGTCCGTTGTATTCTGATTAGGTTTCCTTATAGGTCACTTGTGTTTTTCTTTGGTCGCTTAAGGAATTGTCTTTGTTTTTGTGTCTAGCATTTTAACTATGATGTGGCGTGGAGAATCTTCTTTTCTGATCTTGTCTGTTGGGAGTTCTATGTGCTTCTTGTTTGGTATTGGTTTATCCTTTTTTAGTTTGGGGAAGTTTTCATTATTATTCTGTTGAAGATCTCAATCAATACCATTTCTCTTGGGTCCTTCTCCTTCCTCTATTCCTATGATTCGGAGGTTTGATCTTTTCATAGTGTCCCACAGCTCCTGGTTGTTCCATTTTGTGATTTTATAAAGTTTATAATCTTTCCTTGAGGTTTTTAGTTGTTCTGTGTTATCTTCCAGTCTGATTCTTGTTCTGCTTCCTCCATTTCTGTTTCTGAGGCTTTTTCATTCCTTTCCTCTTGAGGATGGTGTTTGATTTCTTTTTCATTTCCTCTTTTGATTTTCTTAGTGTTTCTATTTCTTTTTGAGCTTCTCTAATTCTTTTTGTAGCTTTTGTTCGCTGTTGTTTCTTTTCTTTTTCACATGGATCTTTTCAATGTTTCTACTTCCTTCCGGAGTTGTCATTCTCTCTCTCTCAGTCCTTCTTGAGTTCCTCATTCTCTTTTCTTAGTTCTTTATTTATTTGTCTTTATGATCTTGTAGTTGCTTTAAGTATGTTCCAATTGTAGTTTCTGATGTCTGTTTCCTGGGCATCCCGGAGGGATCCCACTGCCGGAGTCTTCCATAGGGTTGGTAAAGTTGCGGTGATTATCCTGCCCCTTTCCAGTGTTGTCTCTTCTCGTGATCCTGGACATTGGGTTTCTCCTGCCTGTATTCCAAGTGAATCCTAAATGCCTCTTTGCTTGTGAAGGCTTGCTTTGCTTGCCTCCTCTAGATGCTTTTTTTCTTAGTTGTTGGGGGGGGGGGTGCTCTTCAGCCTCGCCCCGGCACCTGCCGCTGACCTCAGGAGATCTCAAATCTCAAGAGTCACACAAGCGTGCCTTTAATACCGGCTGGGAGGATAACTCCGCCCCCACAGCCACTAGATCTAATCAAGCCAAAGACCACACCTTTAATCCCAGCTGGGAGGATAACTCCAACCTCACAGCCACAAAGGCCGATCGAACCAAAGACAGCAGGACCAAAGGATCAACAATCAGCTCGCCAAGACACCCAGTTCCTACCTGTCTCCCCCTCTTCCTTCCGCTGGGCTGAGGAGATCTCAAATGGGATTCCCATTTTTACATGTGTGTTTATGTGTGATTGTTTGAGACAAGGTTTCACTCTATAGTCGAGGCTAGCTTGAAACTCATTACATAGCCCAGGCTGTCCTTGAACTCTAGCAATGCCCCTGTCCTAGCCTTCCAGTGCTGGGATTATGGCATGCCTCACACGGGACTCCCATTTTTTTCCTCTAATCCTTTGATAATATGTGAATTGTTATAAGTAGTTCAGGTTACCCATTATGAAAATATATATTGGGGCTGGAGAGATGGCTCAGCAGTTAAGAGCACCAACTATTCTTGCAGAGGACCCAGGCTTGATTCTCAGCACCCACATGGCAGCTAAGAACTGTCTTTAACTCCGGTTCCAGGGGAATCCGATGCCCTCTTCTGACCCCTGCGGCATTGCACGACACGGGTGCACAGACCTACATGCAGACAGTACACTCATACACATAAAAAATAAAAAAAAATTTAAAAAGAAGAAAATATATATTAAAACCCCATAATTTGGGGGGAGGAGAATTGAACCCAGGGTCTTGCATATGCCAAGCTCTACCAGTGAGTTACATACTTCCAGCCCCAGAACTTTTTTTTTTTTTTGTGTGTGTGTGTGTGTGTGTGTGTGTGTGTGTGTGGGTCAGAAGAGTACATTGGATCCCTCAGAGCTGGAGTTACAAGGTTCTAGGATGATGCTCAGCTTGTTACAGGGATGCTGAGATCTGAAGTCTGGTCCTCATGATTAAGCAGCAGCAAGTGTTCTTAACTGCTGAGTACTCTTTCCTTCCCTAGTTTTTTTTTTTTTTTTTTTTCAACAGGG
>VZQC01003255.1:6187700-6223918 GCA_009823505.1 Rhizomys pruinosus | reverse complement strand
TTTTTTTTTTGGTCTTTTTTGAGACAGGGTCTCCCTGTAGCCCCAGCTGTCCTGGAACTCACTGTGTAGACCAGGCTGGCCTTGAATTCACAGAGATCTGCCTCCCAAGTGCTAGGATTAAAGGCGTGCGCCACCACGCCCGGCGTCCTTCCCCATTTTTTAAGACAAAGTCTTGCTATGTAGCTCTGAATGGCCTGGTCCTCACTATGTAGCAGTGACAGTCCTTCTTCACTGTCTACTTGACTGGATTTGGAATCACCTGTGAAGTCAGTCAGGCCTTCCAGAAAGGCTTATCCAAGGAGGGATGACCCATCCTGAGGTGGGTACAATCTGAAGGGCTGGTACCCTAAACTAAATAAAAAGCAGAAATGGAGCAGGTGGGCTGAGCACTATCACTCACTTCTCTGCTTCCTATGACACCTGTGACCAGACCCCTCATACTCCTGTCCTGTTCCCTCAAACCATGAATTAAAATAGGCCTTCTTTCCCTAAGTTGATTCTTATCAGGTCACAGAGACAAGAAAAGTAACTGATTCAGTAACCCAGGCTGGTCTCAAACTGATGGTAACCCTACTGTAGCCTCCTGAGTTCTGGGGTTACAGGCTAAGCCCCATAATTTTAACAGCACATGGGTTTCTTGACCCCCGCCTATTTTAAGGTCTTCTCTTCACCTCCTTCCCCCCTACCTGAAGCTACCCTGCTTACCTGGCTGGTTTGACCTCCTCCATCTCTGACAGTTTGGCTTGAATGAGGCACAGCCCTGGAAGGGAAGAGGTTAACTCTTGAGTTTGGAGGAGGGAGGGGCTCGTTCCCTCAGCCCAGCCTCCCCTCTTACCAAGACACAGTGGTGGAGGTAGAGAAGGGCTGTTTATGCCTCCAGAGGCTCTGAAATCCACCCCCCTACATCCACCTGGAGACCTGGCCTCCACTCTCCTAAGACAAGCCAGCACCTGAGAAGCACCCTAGGGCTGCAAGCAAGGCTCAGAGCTAAAACAACACACTGAAGAGTGACTAGGTGATAACAACCGACAACACATGGCTTACTGGGTGTATCCCTTGCAAATCAAGCTCAGCAGGAAGGGCTTTCAAGGCCAGGCAGTTGGCTGGGGGACCTGCAGCTGATTTGTGTCTAGACCTGAGGTCTCCTGACTTTGGCCTCAGGGTGCCACCACCTGACCCCTTCCCTCTAGGCTGGGACAAACTAGTCAGAACCCTGAGTCCAGGAGGAGCATACACTTGAATGATGGGTAAGAGTAGAGTCCTGGACTCAGGACACTGGGCTTTGAAAATCCTGTTACTTGTTAGTTGAGCTTGGTAGTCAATGGGCAGGTCTGCACCCTCTGAGCTTTACAGCTCATTGGTGAAAAAGAGATCATGCTGGGAATGGTCTTTAATCCTAGCAGTTGGGAGGCAGAGGCAGGTGAATGTTTGTGAGTTCAATGCCAGCCTGGTCTACATAGTGAGTTCCAGGACAGCCGGAGCTATCGGTAGACCCTGTCTCAAAAAGACAAAAAAAAAAAAAAAAAAAGAGATCATAACCTTCTGTCCAAGAGTCAATGCTATCAGTGCTATCAGGCCAGCATAACACTGAGCCATGTTAATGAGCAACAGGGGAGGGTGGTTACTCTCCTTTGCAGGTTTGGAGTCCCTGGGGAGCTGAGACCAGGAGGCTTGGTGTTTGGTAGAGATGGGAGCCTCTAGGATATATACCTGGGAAGATGAAGATGAAGCAGGCGGCCAGGCCTCCAATGACCGAGATGACTTTGCCGATGTCAGGGATGAAGAGCGCTAGCAGCAGGGTGAGCAGGAACCACATCAGTGTCTGCAGGATGCGCCGCCTCTGCTCCCGCCCTACGTCCTCCTCCACCGGCATCCCCTTGTAGCGCAGCCACAGACCTTCCACCACTGCCCTGTCCACACAAGGAGGGGGTCGGGCACTTTGGCTAGTGTCCTTCCCCCCTCTAACACACTGGAGCCAGGTCCTAAGTGGGTAGGTTGTGGTTGAGGCCCTGATCCCTGAGCCTGGGATCAGCACTGTCCTTTGCTGCTGTAGGCTGGAGATGATGAATGTATAAAGGACTTTGCCTCTTCACACAGATATTGACACTTTCTCTTTAAAAGGAAAGGTTTGTTTCTGGGGAAATGGCTCAGCAGTTAAGAGCACTAACTGATCTTGCAGAGGACCTGGGTCCAATTCCCAACACCCACATGGCAGCTAACAACTGTTTGTTACTCCAGTTACATGGGATCCAACACCTTCTTCTGGCCTTTACATACATGTATTTCCTGGTGTATTTATATACATGCAGGCAAAACACACACACAACACACATACAAGTTAATAAGAAAAATTACTGGTTTGGGGTATCCAAAAGGTTGGGTGTCCAACGTGAAAGTTCAAGAAAGGATCTGGACTAGAGATCCTTATAGGACTCACAGAATATTATGGAACCTCTAACCTGGCATAGAATCTTTCAGGGGGGATTTCAAAGATGTGGACTCTTTTCTATGGGTTTCGATTTCTCTTGCTATAGAATGCATTTCACATAATGCCATGTGCCCTGCTGGCTACCAGGGGCTCTGGCAGGGTGGGGAAGGGGCTCACCGCCCACAGAAGTGCAGGATGGGGTAGGAGGTAAGAACGCTCAAGATGATGAAGGCTCGGGCAACAGCCACAGCCACGTCCTCTGAGGGGTAGGACAGGAGCACATCAGGATCCACAGCAGCTCCAAAAGTCAGGAAGCCACAGATGCCTGTGGGCAGGGCCAAGAGGCAAGGTCAGGGCAACTCTGGAAGGCAGGGGGTGGGCCATCCACTCCGGCCAGGTGTCACATCTGCTGGGATGCTGCTGCAGCAGCTCAAGAGGTGTGGACTGAGCCTCAGAAAGGGAGTCAAGCCAGAGCAGATGCCTTACTCCCTGTCCTCTTGGGGGGTGGGGGCTTGCTGGAAGCCCTGTAACTCCCACACTGATACTTTTCTGAACTTGGACTTGCCTGGTCCTAGTCTCAGAACCTCCTTCTCAGATCTTCGCACTGCTGTCTCACCACTTGGGTCTCAGGTCAGATTCCCCTTCTCAAGGAGTGCCACTCTGGCCATCCAGTGACCCTCCCTGCCCTGCTCAGATCGTCACACTGCCATCTCACCACTTGGGTCTCAGGTCAGTTCCCCTTCCAAGGAGCGCCGCTCTGGCCATCCAGTGACCCTCCCTGCCCCCACGTTCACTCACCGCTCCTATTTCCTTCACAGCACTCTCTCTGAATTTGCCTGTCAATAGGGACATGGCCTCTTGTGTTCCTGGCTGTTACAGCACTGGCCCAGGAAGCTTTTGCCCCTGTCCCCCCACCTACCACAGGAGGATGATAAGGCTATCCAGCTATGCCCCTTACCCAAGTTACCCCATGCAGCCCAGCCAGCCACTTCTCATCCATGAGAGGCATCCTGACAGCATACGTCTCCCTCTGCACTGGCTGCCTGGCACTCCCAGCACCTGCCTCCAGCTCCCCGCACTCCAGCTACACAGACCCCTTTCCTATCCCCACCCAGAGCTTAGCATTCTACAGTTTCTCTCTGGAGTGCTCCTCACTCAGCTCATCACAGTCTGGCCTCTCCGAGTGACATCTCCTCAGAGAGGAGTCTTCTGTGAGGGCCACCCCGACCCCGTCCCATTCCCTCCTTCCTGGTTTCAGTGTGATGACATTAGCTCCTGTCTACACTTCCTTTTTCATTTACTTGCACATAACAGTGTTTCCAAGAATGTCAACCCCCAAAAGGCAGGGCCAGTTCCTGTCCCTGAAGCATCCCATACTGGGGACATCTTTAGATGCTCACTGAGCATCAGTTTATAACTAGTAAGCGGATGGAGCACATCTCTCTCATCTTGGCAGAGGTCAAGCCTCAGGAAGCCCAAGTTCAAGTCAATGTTTATTTAACTGTTCATTAAGCTAAAAGTGCAGAGCTGTAGGAAGAATGGTGGGCCAGAGGACGTGGGGACTCAGGAAGGGGTGGGAGCACTCTAAGTCTGGCCTTTGAAAGGGAGCACTCACCTGTGCCCATGTAGACAGCCAGGGCTATGACCATGGCAGCTGTCACCACCCCACCCCAGGTCTTCACCTTGGCCTGCTGCATGCTGTTGAAGACGGGCACACTGCTTACATGGCACTGTCCGGGTGAAAGACATGGTCATAGTGGGGAGGTGACCTACTAAAGGAGATCAGATAGCTTGGAAGCAAAGAGCCCAGGACAAGGAGCAAGTCCTGGGCTGTGCTTTATCCTTCTCAGGAATCCCACCATCCTGCTTAAAATATGGGGTCCCTCCCAGTGTGTGTGTGGGGGGGAGTGGGGGGAGACGAGCTAACAGGACACCAAGGACCCAGTATATAGCACCTGAAATCCGAAGCAGATGGTGGGCATGGCGTTGAACACGGCCATCCAAGAAGCTGGTCTGTGGGGAAACACAATGTGCACCTGCCTGTGAATGTCACAGAGCCACCAACCATCCCCACAGCGCTTACTCTTCATTCACCACATCATGGCCTCCAGCAACCAGCACTGTACACACGAGCACACACTGGGAGAGGAGACATGGCTTTGTCACAGTTCGGAAGACGGGTTCTGAAAGGCCACCCAGCACCAGAATCTGCAATTCCTGCCTCCTGAAGCTTTGCTGTTCTGGTTTGTTCCTTTTTTTTTTTTTTTAATTTTTTATTTATTTCTGTATGTGTATGAATGTACTGTCTGCATGTAGGTCTGTGCACCCGTTCGTGCAATGCCGTGAATATACCAAAAAAAAAAAAAAGGAAAAAACTAAAAAACAAAACAAAAAAAAAAAACTAAAAGGGAGAATTTGGACAGCTAGGCACAGTGGTGCACATCTGTGACCCTAGCACACAGGAGGTGGAGGAGGCAGGAGGATCACGAGTTTAAAGCCAGGTTCCATAGGGAGTTTGAGGTCAGCCTGGGCTACGTGACATCCAGTCTCAAAATCAAAATCGAAAAGAATAGTTGGAACAATGTGCAGTTGATCCCTGGCAATCTCCCCAAGCTGGGGCCTCGGCCAGCGCCACTGCACGTGCTAGATGTTGGCACCATCATCTCCTCCTGCCTCTGGATATCACTTTTCTCTCCAGGTAAAAAGAGACCAGGGTCTCTCACTGCCTTCCTACAATGACGGGCGAGTCAGTGCTGGTGAGCTGATGGGCCCTGGGAAGGACATCTGTGTGGTCTTTAGATGCTTGCCTAGGCATGAGGACTACCTCATGGATTTCCCAGGGACTCTTACCCACCTGGTCAGGATATCCCCTGGGGTCATCTCTTTATCAGGCCAGATGTATTTGATAACTATGATGGCAGTGACATACCATGTTCCCACGACACTCAGGAAGCTGCCAAGAAGAGACTGACCTGATTACCAGCTCCCCTTGCCCAGAGCCACCCAGGGATGCCCACCCTGCTCTAGGGACCAAACCACATCAAGGAAAGACTCAGAAGAAATAAGCTCCAGAGACCTGCCACAGGGAGGAGGGAGTTCATCAGCGTTTCAGCCACTGGGACATGCACTGACTCCATTCTACAGCTCAGAAAACTCGGTGAGGAACTGGGCTCCAAAGACCCAGGCCATTAGCCGCCCTGACACTCTCAGCCATCACCAATCCCTTCTTTGATAGGGACATTCAGAACAGAACTCCACACTGCTATAAAGGATCACTGTCTGTGTCTGTCTTGATGATAGCAGAAAAGGAAGGTCACGGGCCTAAAACCCTGCAAGCTCTGGTGGGTCTGCCCTGGTTGCCTGTTGTTCCCCAAGAAATTGAGATGCCATGGAGATGGGTTCCCCACCAGAAGTGGTTCTCCTGTGACCAGAACTACGAACCTGGCATATTTCTGGAAGCTGATCTCCCTGGGGATGGACAGGGGCAGGATGAAGAGGAAGGCAGTGAGGCTGATGGTGAACTTGCGGTCCAGGTACCAGGGGCTGCTGCTGGCCCCTTCGGTCTCCTTTGCCATCACAGCTATAACTGCACAGGAGAAAGGGGAGAATATCATTCCAGGCCACCCAGGGTGCTGGTCTCCTGCACTGCTGAGTCCTAGGACTTCCTTCTAATGGGTTGGCAGCAGCAGGACTTGCAGACAGGATGACCCTAGTGGGTGTATTATACTCTCCCTGGACCCATAGGGCCAAGGGCAGGAGATGAGGTAGGTACTGGGGGAGAGCCTCACTCTTATCCTGCTGGTCCCCGATGATGATGAGGAAGGCAATGCAGGTGCCGAAGGTATAGACTGCGATGGCCACCTCACACAGCACGCCTGTCAGCTTGCCGCACACGGCCCACACCACTTCCTGGTAGGTCCTCTCATTGCTGGCCTGGGAGCAGTAGGCCAGGATGACGAGGCCACTGATGATAAAAACCAGCATGCCCTGCAGGCAAGGAACAGACAGGAAGGTGTGGGATATGCTTCCTGGGCTCACTCAGCATTTACTGGGCCAATGTCCAAAGCAGCTTGGAAAATGGGTCCTTATCCTGCAGGACAATTATAATAGATTGCTAGATGTTAGCAAGTTGAGATTTTTTCAGTAAAAACAAGTTTTGTTTAGAGTGGGTCCCAAGCAGCCATCATTCTCCACTTTAAAATCAGCCAATCTTTTTCCTTTCTTTTTCTTTCTTTCTTTCTTTCTTTCTTTCTTTCTTTCTTTCTTTCTTTCTTTCTTTCTTTCTTTCTTTCTTTCTTTCTTTCTCTTTCCTTCTTTCCTTCCTTCCTTCCTTCCTTCCTTCTTTCTCTTTCTCCCCTTCCTTCCTTCCTTCCTTCCTTCCTTCCTTCCTTCCTTCCTTCCTTCCTTCCTTCCTTCCAATTTTTTTCTGAGACAGGTCTCACCATGTAGCCCTGGCTGACCAGAACTCAATATGTAGACCAGGCTGGCTTTGAACTTGAAGACATCGGTCTGTCTCTCCCTCCCAAGTGCTGGGATAAAAGGTGTGTGCTACCAGGTCTGGCTCTCTACTTTGTTTTGAGACAGTTGTACTTTGTGGGCCAGGCTGGCCCTAACTTACTAGTGTTACCTAAGCTGACCTTAACTCCTCTGCCTCAGCTTTTTTTTGGTCTTTTCAAGACAGGGTCTCCCTGTAGCCACAGCTGGCCTGGAACTCACTCTGTAGACCAGGCTGGCCTTGAACTCACAAAGATCCGCCTGCCTCTGCCTCCCAAGTGCTAGGATTAAAGGCGTGTACCACCATGCCTGGCTTGCCTCAGCTTCTTGAGTGCTGATTATAGACATGCACCACCACCACTGGCTCTTATGGTAAGTCTTTTTCCATTTATTACCTTTTTCTTGTTTTTTGTTTTTTTTTTTTTGGTTTTTTTTTTTTTTTTTTTGTTTTGCTTTTTTGATACGGGGTCTCCCTTTAGTTCCACGCTGGCCTGGAATTTGGCTATGTAGACCAGGCTTGACTTGAACTTACAAGATCCACGTGCCTCTGCTCTGGTGCCTGGGATTAAAGGTGTGCACCACCATACCTGGCTCTTTTAATTGTATTTTGAAGCTAATACAATATATCTTTAGGGCTGGAGAGATGGCCTAGCGGTTAAGAGCACAACCGCTCTTGCAGAGGACCTGGGTTCTATCCCCGGCACCTATGGCAGCTGAGAACAGTCTGTAACTCCAATTCCAGGAGAATCCAGTTCCAGAGGAATCCAACACCCGTCTCTGACCTCTGGTGGTATTGCATGACATGGGTGCGCAAACCTACATGCAAGACAGTACATTCATACACATAAAAAAAAAATCTTACAAATATATATTTAAAAAAATATTTTATTTGCCAGGTGTGGTGGTGCATGTCTTTAATCCTAGCCTCAAGAGGCAGAGGCAGGAGATTTCTGTGAGATTGAGGCCCAGTCTGGTTCTATATAGTGAGTTCCGGCCAGCTGGGCTACAGGGAGAGACATTGTCTCAAAGGGATGTGGGGGTGTAAGATGGCTCAGTGGTTAAAGCATTGCTGCTCATGCAGAAGACCTGACCCCCTCTTCTGACCTACACAGGCATTGAATGGCACAGGTACATTAAACATACATCAGGCAATATACTCATATACAAGTAAATAAAAATACATACATGCAGGCAATATACTCATACACAGGAACAAAAATAAGGCTGGGTGTGGTGGTACACACCTTTAATCCCAGCACTTGGAGGCAAAAGGCAGGCAATCTCGTGGAGTTCAAGGCCAACCTGGTCTAATAGCATGATTCCATAGCAGTCATGGACACAAAAAAAAAAGGGAACCTTTGGTCCCTCCAAAAAGCAAAATTAATATAACAAATTAAAATTTTTAATTATTTCTTTAATTATGTATAGCATAGCATCTTGTGTTCTGTATTTATTTACTTATTTTTTTGTTTATAATTTGTTTTTTTTATTTCTTTTCTGTATGTGTTATGAATGTACTGTCTGCATGCAAGCTTGTGAACCCGTGTCGTGCAATGCCGCGGAGGTCAGAAGAGGGTGTCGGATTCCCCTGGAACTGGAGTTCTCCTGGAATTGGAGTTTCAGACGGTTCTCGGCCGCCATGTGGGTGCTGGGGATCGAACCCGGGTCCTCTGCAAGAGCGGTCGGCGCTCTTAACTGCTAGGCCATCTCTCCAGCCCCTACTTATTTTATTTTTTATGTGCCTGAATGTACTGTCTGCATGCATGTCTGTGCACCCGTGTCATGCAGTGCTGTGGAGGTCAGAAGAGGGCATCGGATTCCCCTGGAACTGGAGTCAAAGATGGTTCTCAGCCTCCATGTGGGTGCTGGGGATCAAACCCGGGTCCTCTGCAAGAGCAGTTGGCACTCTTAACCACTAGGCCATCTCTCCAGCCCCCATGTGTGTGTGTTTTTGAGACAAGGTCTCCCTGTAGCCCCAGCTGTCTTGGAACTCACTACAAGACCAGGCTGGCCTTGAATTCAGAGATCTTCCTGCCTCTGCCTCCTGAGTGCTGAGTGCTTGTGCCACCAAGCCCGGCTTATTTCTTTATATTTTATGTATATGAGTGTTTCGTCTACAAGTATGTACCATGTTTATGCAATGCTCACCAAGGTCAGAAGAGCACATTGGATATTCTAAAACTGGAATTAAGTGGTTGTTAGATACCATGTGGATGCTTGGAACCAAATGTAGGTCCTCTGCAAGAGCATCCAGTGCTCTTAAATGCTGAGCCATCTCTACAGCCCCTAAACATATCTTTTATTTCATCAGTGAACATTTCACTAGTTCTAAAAAAAATAAGGTCCTTCTTTTTTTTTTTTATTAATTTTATTTATTTCTGTATGTGTATGAATGTACTGTCTACATGCAAGTCTGTGCACCCGTGTCGTGCAATGCCGCGGAGGTCAGAAGAGGGTGTCGGATTCCCCTGGAGCTGGAGTTCTCCTGGAATTGGAGTTTCAGACGGCTCTCGGCCGCCATGTGGGTGCTGGGAATCGAACCCGGGTCCTCTGCGAGAGCGTCGGCACTCCTAACCGCTGGGCCATCTCTCCAGCCCCAATAAGGTCCTTCTTTAAACATAACCACATAAATCAATATAACATATAAAAAAATTAAAGACATCTGGGCCGGGCTGGGGAAGAGAAGTGGCTAACTCGGTGGCGTGCTTGTTTCACATGCAATTCTGGGTTTGATCACCAGCACTGCATAAAACTGGGTGTGGTGGCACACATCTGTGATCTCAGCCCTCGGGTGGAAGCAGGAGGAGCAGAAGTTCAAGGTCATTGTCAGCTCTACAGAGAATTTGGGATCAGCCTGAGCAGACGAGGAGTGAATCTCTCTGATGGGAAGGTTTTCAAAATCTTACCTGGGCTCCCAGCGAAGAGTTGTGGAGTACACACAACTGACGCCTGATTTAGCGCTTATTCTCTTTCTCTCACCTTCCTCCTTTCTTTCTTTTAATTTTGTTGAATTAGTTTTATTTTATTTTATATTTTATTTTATTTTATTTTGGTGTGGGGGTTGGTCTTTTTGAGATAGGGTCTCCCTGTAGCCTTAGCTGGCCTGGAATTCACTATGTAGATGAGGCCAGCCTTGATCTCACAGAGATCTGCCTGTCTCTGCCTCCTGAAAGGCATGTGCCTGGCTTATTGTATTGGTTTTCAACAGGTGCTTTGAAAGAGAATTCTGGAACAGATTGCTATTATCTATCACTGGTAAGGGAGGGCAGAATGACAGCACATGTCCCCTATCGCCCACCTCTGCTTCCAAAGCTCCCTTGCACACGGACTCTGCAGACCTCTGCCGCCACTGTACTCACCATCTGCAGCATGATGCCGGCAGCCACACCCCCAGCAGTGCTAAAGGCTGCCGGGAAGTTAAGCAGCCCTGCCCCCAAGCAGGCATTGACAACGATGAAGATGGCTCCAAGCGTAGATGTGGTACCTCTATCTGAATCTCCAGGAGATGCCTCCCCATCAGTCTTGGGGGTCATGTCCACACAGGGACTTTGTAGCAGCCGTGCCCTCTCCCCCGCATCAGTGCTGGAGCCCCACTCGCTGTAGTCACTGTTGATGGAGACCTGAGCCATGGCCCCAAGAGTCTTCTTTCTCCAAAAGTAACTGGTTCTGCCTCACAACCACATTCCTGTGGTGGATGAGAGAATACTTGCCCCCCTGGGCTGTTATCCCGTGAGGACTCTTGTTAACCTAGATGGGACAAAGGCAAGCATTACTCTTGTCTCAAATCTGGGAGTCTGGGCCACAAAAAGTCAAAGCAACTGTTCCAAGATCATGTTGTTAGGATCCATGTATCACATGCTAATCAACTGCATAGCTAGAGCTCCACGTGGCTAAGATTCAAATCCAGGTGCACCTCTGTGAAGAACATGGCATTACTGGGTGGGTGGCAAACATAGAAACACATCGGTTTCACACCCACTTGCTTCACCCTTACAGACCAACAAGGGGTATGACTTAGTGGTAGAGTACTTGTCTGTCATGGGCAAGGCCCTTGGTTCAATCTATGGTACTTTTTCTTTTGTTCTTTTTTTTTTTTTCCATTCTTTTTTTTTGAGACAGGGTCTCACTATGTGGACCAGGCTGGCTATGAACTCACAGAGATCTGCCTATCATCCCTGGCTTAATCCTTAGTGTTGCAAAAAGAGTAAAGAACAATAAAAGGGAGGGTGATGTCCCAGCACTAAGGAGGCCCCTCCCCACCTCCCACTGTGGACAGGTGTGTCAATGAGATTCACATGTCTTATCTCATCTGTCGTCAGAAGGTTCAGATAAATCACAACACTGACCCAGGTCAGCCCATGAGCAAGCTGCAGCCCAGGGTCTGACCCCAGACCCATCTGGCTTCCCAGCTTATCTGTACACCTCAGGGTCCCAAAAGGAATTCCTACCAAGAACTATGGGTGTTTCAGCATATTACAGCCCAGTAGGCCTCCCTGCAACCCAGACATTAAACTATGGCTTTCAAGCCCTTCAAAATTGAACTCAGGCCAATTCTTTTTTCTCCTACATGACAAGTCCCGACACACTAGTCACACTTGTGTCCTTTGGAAAATAATTGTGGGGTTATATTTTATTTATTTTGTATGTATATATGCAAGGGCATATGCAGGGCAGAAGTCAGCTTCGGGGAGTCAGTTTTCTCCTTCCAGCATGTGAGGCCTGGGATCAAACTTAGGTCACCCAGCTTGGCTGCAGATGGCTTTATCCACTGAGCTAGATTCTTGCTGGCTCAGGCAAATAAGCCTCAACTGTGTTCGGAATGCCCTCAGCCCCTTCGGCAGCCACAGTCTCGGGCTCACCTTGTCCTCATTTCTCTCGGTGCTCCCCGAGTCCTTCTAGAGCCTCGTCCTCATTTCTATCGGTGCTCCCTGAGTCCTTTTAGAGCCACCTTAGCACCAGGCACTGCTCAGGCCCATTTTCTTGTAATTTCTGCCCCTGAGCTAGTGTTGTGTGGGCTCCAGGCCTGTTCTCCACAGCTAGTCTACAAGGCTCCGAGGACAGACATGTGGTGTTTATTGTTAGTATGAGACAGGACTGAGGAATAGACTGTATCATTTAATCTTCAACATAACCCTAAAAGGTAGACAGGACTGTCACAATCACCATCACCAAGGATACTGAGTCCCAGGCACTGTGCCCTCTACCCTGAATCTTATAGCGGTCACTGGAGGAGTCGAGATTCAAAAACCAGGCCTGCCTCGGTGGGTCAGCAGGTAAAGGAGCTGTCACCAAGCATTGACAACATGTCTGATTTCCGGGACCCATACAGTAGAAGCAGAAAACTGATTCCTCCAAGTTTTCCTCTAATTAGATACACTTAAACACACACATACAAATAATGAATGAATAAAATGTAAAATAACAACAACAAATCCAAACAAAGCAAAACAAAACCCAAATATTCATCTGTTTGTCACCTGAGTTCAGCCTCCCCAGGGTATGCTGAACTCAGGTGACAGGCTTGTCACTTGTCTATTCCCCTGCTCCAGGTATCCACAACTGAATTACAGGTTTTCTACTTGGTTTGGCTCTTTTTTCAAAACCAGGAGATATACTCTAATCTTCCAAAAAAAAATTTTTTTTGAGAGAGACTGAGAGAGAGAGAGAGAGACAGACAGACAGAAAGACCTGAAATTCATTACTTAGACCAGGCAGATTGGCCTCAAACTCACAGAGATCTGCCTGCCTCTGCCTCCTGGGTTCTAGGAGTTAAAGATTAGGGCCATTGTGCTGGCAGTTCTACAAATCTTGAAGTGCTTTGAGGAACCCAGCTCCCCAAACTGACTTTCAGTGTTCTCATAGTTCAGCTCAGAGCTTCAGATCCTCAAGAGAAATGGTTCTTTATTCTTAAAAAAATAAAAAAATGGGGGGCTGGAGAGATGGCTCTCCAGTTAAGAACACTTGCTATTCTTCCAAAGGACCTGGGTTCAATTCCCAGCATTGACATGGTAGCAAACAGCCATCTGTAACTCCATTTCCAGGGGATCTGAAACCCTCTTCCGGCCTCTGTAGGGCACTGCACATACTTGGTACACTTACACACTTGCAGGCAAAACACTCATATACATGAAAACAAGAAATAAAATATATTTTTAATTATTTTATATGCATAAGTGTTTAGCCTGTATGCATGTAAGTGTACCATGTCCAAGAAGTGCTGGTGGAGGCTTAAGGAAGGTATCAGATCCCCTGGAACCGGAGTTTTGGATTTTTGTTAGCTGTCATGTAGGTGCTGGGAATTGAACCTGGGTTCCCTGAAAAAGCAGCCAGTGCTCTTCACTACTGAGCCATCTCTCCAGGACTAAGAAAAATGTTTCTTACAAGACCAAGTCCAAGCTCTGTCAAGAGCACCCTACACTGAGCATGGTGGCTCATGTCTGTAATCTCAGCAGTTGGGAGGCTAAGGTAAGAGGAGGACTGTTGTGAGAGCAAAGCTAGCCTGAGCTACATAGCTAGCCTGAGCTACATAGCTAGCCTGAGCTACATAGCTAGTATTGAGCTACATAGCATAACCCTGTCTCAAAAAAAAAAAACAAAAACCAAAAACTAGAAAAGCATCCCTGTGCTCTCTTCTTAGATCTGAAGTCTGAAAGCTAACCTCTCCTCTTTCTAACTGTGTAGCCTTGAGCAGGTCATCTTACTCCTCTAAGGATTTTCATGGTGTGAGTTCCTGGGATGAGTATGTTAATATTAGTAAGAGTTATTGGGCTGGGGTTGGCAAAGTGTGTGCTTACTATAAATGAGGCTTAGGAGTCAATTCCTACAATCCCATTTTTGGCTCAGTGGGTAAAACAACCTGAGTTTGACCTCTGGGCCCCACATGGTACAAGCAAAGAATGGACTCCTACAAGTTGTCTTCTGACCTCCACAGGTGTGCTGTGGCATGCATGTGTACACACACACACACACACACACACACACACACACACGCCTGCACGCCCACACTAAATGTAATAAGAAATTAAGCAGCAAACAACAAACAACCCCCCACTTTCTTCCCCCAAAGGTCATTGTTCACGTTCTGTTTGGGTATTGCCCCCCCCCCCATTTTACCCACCTCTACCACACCAAACAATCTTTGTGTCTAAGTACAGAGGCAGGTAATGGGGCATAAAGGAACCTGGGCAGCTAACTGGAGAAAAAGCAAAACAAAGGACAGATCAAAAGGACAGGGGCTGGGCCAGGGACTTAGCTCAGCAGTGGAAGGTATGCTTAGGAGTATGAAGCCCTGGGTTCAGTCTATAGCACCCTCCTTCCAAAAGGCAGGGGTGAAGCGGGTAGTGAGGAGCCAAGAGGGGCCTTCTCCAAAGGCTGCCTTTGGCCGCCAGGTTCTCTTCTGCAGTCTGTTGTTCCGTGAGTTTTGATTCCAGGTATCCACTTGTCCCTCCACTGCTAGGCTCCCAGAAGGAAGAGAAGGGAACTGATCACATTCAGCCATAACCACTGTCTATCCGAAGCATCTCTGTGATGCCATCAGTCCACTAGGGGTCTGGAGGTTACCCAGGCTCCTGGGATGCTTTGGGTCAATCCTCCTGACAATGGACAAAGAAAGCTGGGGACATCACCTTGGGCGAGAAAGGGGAAAGTGCAGGTGCTCTGGGACATCTGTCATCAAGCCTGTAACCAAGGGACACACTGCCGGTGGACATAACTCTCTGCTGGGGCCAGATTCAGAAAGATCACACATCACAGAACGTTTTCCCCTTATGCAATCTGCCCTCCAGCCAACAACTCAGCAAAAAACAAAAGCTGTGAGTATCCAAGGCAGTCTGGAGGCGCCAGAGAGGTCTAAGCCTACCAGTTCCACCTTGGTCACACCACAGACACAGACACAGACAGCAAGGTCACATGGCCCAGTGCCTCTCTTAGGAAGCAGGCTTCCCTTTGGGGCAGCTTCCCCAGTCCTGTGCCACTGCCCTGCATCTCCTGCACCACACAAAAGCTCAGGTAGGGTCAGTCCTCAGGAACCCAGAGGCTGGGTGGTCCCACATCTCTTCACACTCTGACTGCTCCAAAATCTCCTACCCGGCCCCAGGACTCAGCTCCACTGCTCCTAACTTACCTGTGCTCTCCACCTGCTTGGCTATGGTGGAAGGCGCTGTTTCTCTTGTCAAAGATCTGGAATCCAATTCCCCTCACGTCACTCTGTGGCCTCCATTTCTTCTCAAGACTTCACCTAAAATCTGCAGTCAGCAGAGAGAAGTTTGGCTGTTTTCCGGCTGGAGAAGGGAACTGAGTGGTTCTAACTCCTAAGTATGGAGTACCTGATCAGGGAGAAGAAAGGGCCACAGAGGGAGAGGGATGAGCCTCAGCCACAGCCGGAGGCACACGTGCTTGGGTCGGAGATGGACCCAGTGCAGCAGGCCCCTAAGATCTCACCCGTTTCTCAGTCCAACCTTGGGGCCCGGCCCTTTAATACGAGGTTTGGGTTACACTGGGAGGCGGGCGGGGGATCACCCGGCCAGGTGGGCTGAGGCAAGGGGCCTGGGGCAAGACCAGTGGGCTGCGTGTGAGAAGGACTCCGGGGACTAGATCCTGGCCTAGGGCTGAGTGGAGAGCCGGCTGGCTAAGGCGCGGCTGTCAACAAAGGGCCGGCGTGAGAGTGGCTGGCTCTGGAGCCCCGCGGGGAACCGGGTTCAGCGATGGGGACAGCGGAACTCGGGGACCTGACAGCCTCACCTTCCACCACCTATATCTATCTCCCACCACTTACCTAGGACGCTACACCACCGAGCCGGCTCCAGAGGCACGTGAGTACAGGTCACATGACTGCCCGGCGGGCACAGGCCGTGTGATACCCTGGGACTTGTAGTTTTTAGCAGAAGTCAGCATCGGAGAGAGCAGTTCCAGCAACAACCCCACAACACTGTCCCAAACCAGACTGGCCTCCAACCAACTCGTTTATCCAGCTATTTTTAGGCATGGTCTCCTGGCCAAGCCAAACACTGCCCCTTCTTCCTGGGAAGAGCGTTAAGAGGTTTGGCATCTTTGCGGCAGGGAGCAATGGGCCAAAGCTATTTGGCCTCATTATCCTAACTGGCCTCTGTGCTTGCATTCATGCCCATGGCAAGTGACCCTGGAGTTTCTTCTACTGGAGTGTGGGAGAACCATGGAACAAAACAGAGAATGCGCCGGAGCATTCATCTAGCCGGGCAACAACCCCGGGCCTAGGTTCTAAAACAGCTTGAGGCATTGCAGGCTCTCAGTTTATTGAAAGGAGTAGATGTCCAGAGTCTTGGCTTCTGTTCTTGGCGGTCTGCCATTTATGATTTAAGTCAGTTTCTTCCTCTTTCTTTGTGATTCTAAGGATTGAACATGAGACTCCAGGCAAGAGCTTTATCACTCAGTCACATCCCCAGACTAGTCTCATTTTTAAAAAAAAATTTTTTTTTTTTTGAGACAGTGTCTCATTGTAGCCCCAGCTGGCTATGTAGACCAGGTTGGGCCTTAAAATTTTTTTGTTCACATTTACTAACTTATTTGTGTGTGTGTGTGTGTGTGTGTGTGTGTGTGTGTGTGTGGTGTGTGTGTTCCACAATATTCATGTGGAGATCAAAAGGCAACTTTCAGGAACTGGTTCTCTCTTTCCACCCTGTGGGGTTCTGAGGGCTGAACTCAGGTTATCAGTCTTGGCGGCAGGCACCTTCACCCACTGAGCCTTCTTGTTGGCCCCAGTCTCAATTTTAAAAATAGAAAATTCTCTTTCCAAGCCAGCGCCTAGCGATGGGCATCTCTCGGGACAACTGGCACAAGCGCCGCAAGACCGGGGGCAAGAGAAAGCCCTACCACAAGAAGCGGAAGTATGAGCTAGGACGGCCTGCAGCCAATACAAAGATTGGCCCATGCCGCATACACACAGTCCGAGTCCGAGGAGGCAATAAGAAGTATCGTGCCCTGGGATTGGACGTGGGGAACTTCTCCTGGGGCTCTGAGTGTTGTACTCGAAAAACAAGGATCATTGATGTTGTCTACAATGCATCCAATAATGAGTTGGTCCAAACCAAGACCCTGGTGAAGAACTGCATCGTGCTTATTGACAGCACACCATACCGACAGTGGTACGAGTCCCACTATGCAGTGCCCCTGGGCCGAAAGAAGGGGACCAAGCTGACTCCTGAGGAGGAAGAGATTTTAAACAAAAAGCGATCAAAGAAAATTCAAAAGAAATACGATGAAAGGAAAAAGAATGCCAAAATCAGCAGTCTTCTGGAGGAGCAGTTCCAGCAGGGCAAGCTTCTTGCCTGCGTTGCATCGAGACCCGGCCAGTGTGGTAGAACAGATGGATATGTGCTAGAAGGCAAGGAGCTGGAGTTCTACCTGAGGAAGATCAGAGCCAGGAAAGGCAAATGAGTCATCTTAGTTTGTGTAATAAAGGTGTTTATTCTGTCTGAAAAAATAAATAAATAAAAATAAAAAAAATAAAAATAGAAAATTAGCTGGGCGTGGTGGCCCACGCCTTTAATCCTAGCACTTGGGAGGCAGAGGCAGGAGGATCTCTGTGAGTTCAAGGCCAGCCTGGTCTACAGAGTGAGTTCCAGGACAGCCAGAGCTACAGGGAGACCCTGTCTCAAAAAGACCAAAAAAAAAAAAAAAAAAATGTGTGCTAGGATTAAAGGCACAGGCTACCATGCCCGGCCAGAATCCTCTTAGAACCTATAGTCTGCTCTCTGGTGTGTGTGCGTCTGTGTGTGTGTGTGTGTGTGTGTGTGTGTGTGTGTGTATCTGTGCATGGTGTATGCATGTGTATACATGTATGCAGGAATGTGGAGGCCAGGTGGGGAGACACTGGGTGTCTTCTGATACTGTTTTCTGCCGTATTCTTTCAAGACAGGGGCCTGTCACTGAACCTGAAGCTGGACATTTTGAGTAGTCTGGCTAGTTGATAGCTCCAGAGATTCTCTCATCTCTACTTTTTCATGGGTGTCAGGGACTTGAACTCAGTACCTCATGCTTATACAGCAAGCACTCTTACCCACTGGGATAGCTCCCTCATTCTCTATTTCTAAAGGTTTGTCACTTTAAAAATATTACTGGAATGGGCCAAGTGTGGTGGCGCACGCCTTTAATCCTAGCACTTGGGAGGTAGAGGCAGGTAGATCTCTGTGAGTTCAAGGCCAGCCTGGTCTACATAGCAAGTTCCAGGACAGCTGGAGCTTCGGGGAGACCCTGTCTCAAAAAGACCAAAAAAAAAAATCTACTGTGTTAGCCGGGCGTGGTGGCCCACTCTCTCGGGAGGCAGAGGCAGGCAGATCTCTGTGAGTTCAGGGCCAGCCTGGTCTACAGAGCGAGCTCCAGGATAGCTGGGACTAAAGGGAGACAAAAAAAAAATACCAAAAAAAGGGAGGCTAGAGAAATGTCCTAGCGGTTAAGAGCACCAACTGCTCTTGTAGAGGACCAGGGTTCGATCCCCAGCACCCACATGGCGGCTGAAACCCATCTTTAACTTTAGTTCCAGGGGAATCTGATACCCTCTTCTGACTTCTGTGGCATTGCACAACACAGGTGCACAAACCTACATGCAGACAGTACTTTCATACACATACAAAAATAAAATTTAAAAAAATACCCCCAAAAAATGTTACTGGAATCATACTGTAAAAGTTCAGGTTTTTTGTTTTTTTTTTTGAGACAGGGTCTCCCTTTAGTCCCAGCTGGCCTGGAGCTTGCTGTGTAGACCAGGCTGGCCTTGAACCCACAGAGATCCGCCTGCCTGTGCCTCCCAAGTGTTAGGATTAAAGGCATGTGCCACCATGCCTGGCTTAAAGAAGGTTCTTAGCCACCGTGTGGGTGCTAAGAACCTGGGTCCTCTGCAAGAGCAGTAGGTGCTCTTAATGGCTGAGCCATCTCTCTAGCCCTATTGTTTTTGCTTTAAAAAAATATTTATTTTAGCCTGTCTCAAAAAGACCCTGTCTCAAAAAGACCGAAAAAATTTTTATTTTATGTGTATGAGTGTATTGCCTGCTTGTGTGTAAGTGCTGTGTAATACAATGTCCTCGGGGGTCAGAGAGGGCAACTGGAGTTAGGACTGTTGTTAGTTGCCACTTGGGTGATGGGAATTGAACCTGGGTCCTTTGCAAGAGCAGTCAGTACTCTTAACTGCTGAGCCAACTCTCCAGCCCCTGTTTTTGCTTTTTTTTTTTTTTTTTTGGCTTTTTGAGAAAGGGTCTCCCTGTAGCCCCAGCTGTCCTGGAACTCACTCTGTAGACCAGGCTGGCCTGGAACTCAGAAAGATCCGCCTGCCTCTGCCTCCCAAGTGCTAGGATTAAAAGCATCCACCACCACGCCCGGCTTCCTGTTTTTGCTTTTTGAGGCAAGACCTCATATATAGCTTAGGCTAACCTCAAATCTTTTTTTATTGTTATCATTACATTCTATTGTGTGTGTCTGTGTGCTTATGTGTGACCCAGCATGCATGCTGAAATCAGAGGTCAACTTTCAAGAGTCAGTTCTCTCTTTCCACTGTGTGGATCCCTGGGATTGAACTCAGGTCTTCAAGCTTGGTGGCAGTTGCCTTTATCTCATTGATCCTGGCCTCAAACTCTTGATCCTTCTGTGTCAGTACCCTGAATACTGAGGTTACACCTGTATGACACTATATCCAGTTTAGTCTGTAACACTGTAACAGTTTTTTAAGTTTTTTAAAATTTAATTTAATTTATTTTTTGTCTTTTCCAGACAGGGTCCTCCTGTAGTCCTAACCATCCTGGAACTCCCTATGTAGACCAGGCTAACCTTGAACTTATAGAGATCGCCTGTCTCTGCCTCCTGAATGCTGGGATTAAAGGCATGCACCACGACGACCAGCTAAATTTTATTTTTATTTTAATGAGTGTTTTGCTTGCATGCATGTAAGTGCACCATGTGCATGCAATGCCCTAGAAGGTCAGAAAAAGTTGTTGGATCCACTAGAACAGAGTTATGGGTGGTTGTTTGCCCATATGGGCAGGGAGAACCCAACCCAGGTGCTCTGCAAGAGCGGCCAGTGCTCTTAATTGCTGAGCCATCTTGCCATCCCTAGTCTGTTACTTTTTAAGATTAGATATTTTATCAGTTAATTCATTTTTATTACATTTATTTTCTTTATGAGTGTGTATGTGGTTGGGTGTGTGCCACAGTGTTTGTGGGGAGGTTGGAGAATAACTTGTATGAGTCAGTCCTCTCTGTCTCCTATGTGGTATTGAGCTCAGGTCATCAGGCTTGGTACACGGGGGGGGGGGGTGACCCTACTTTTTTTTTTTAATTGAGATGGGGTCTCACTATATAGCCTTGGCTGGCTGTGATGATCTGGCTGACCTTGACCTTATGCTTATTTTCCTGCTTCTGTGTCCTGAGTGCTGAGATACAGACGTGTGTCACCAGGTCCAGATAGGAAATTTATTTATTTATTTATTTATTTATTTATTTATTTATTTATTTATTTGTCATTTTGAGATAGGGTCTCTCTGTAGCCCCAGATGTCCTGGAGTTCACTGTGTAGACAAGGCTGGCCTTGAACTCACAGAGATCTGCCTGCCTCTGTCTCCCTGAGTGCTGGGATTAAAAGCATGTGCTACCTTGCTCAGCTTCATTTATTTTCTAAGCTCTTCCAGCTCACATCTTTTTCTTAAAATGTTTTTAAGTTTTTTAAAATTAGCATACGAATAACAGGTTTCCTTATGACACTTTTATACATACTTAATTTTGTTTTTAAAATTAGTCATACAAATAGTAGGTTTACTCATGATGCTTTCATACATACTTAATTTTGGTTAATCCCCTCTCCTACCTGCTCCTCCCATTTCTTGCCCCTCCCCTGAACTTGCATTTATCTTTCCACTTTCATGCCCCCTGAGTTTTATTATCCTTCCCAGCCTGTCGTTAAAGCCTCCTTTCTCTCACTTCTGATATATAAAAATCAGAGTTTAGGTTCCCTTCATGAGAGAGACCATGAGTTGTTTGTCTTTTTGAGTTTGAGTCACCTCAATATTTTCCATTTCCATTCTTTTCCTGAAAATTTCATTTCTTTTTACAGCTCAGGCACCACTGTGTAAAGCACCACATCTTCATTGTCCCATTCATTTGTGGGCGGACGTCTAAGCTGGTCCCGTTTCCTTGCTATTGTGAAGAGAGCATCACTAAATATGGATGTGCACCTATCTCTGTTATAAGATACAGAGTCCTGGGGCTGGGGCTCAGGGGTTGAGGGCACTGACTGCTCTTGCAGAGGAACTGGGTTCAATCCCCAGCACCCACAAGGCGGCTGAGAGCCGTTTTTAACTCCAGTTCCAGGGGAGTCTGACACCCTCTTCTGACCTCCGAGGCACTGCATGACATGGGTATGCCAACCTACATGCAGATAGTACACTCATACACAAAAAATAATAAAAAAAAAAGATACAGAGTCCTTTAAGGTATATGCAAAGGAGCTGGGCATATAGCTGGGTCATATGGCCGTTATAATTTCAGGTTTTTGAGGAACCTCTACACTGATTCCATAGGGCCTAAGCCATTTTACACTCCCACCAACAGTGAATAAGAGTTCCTGTTTTCCTAAATCCTTGCCAGCATTTGTTGTCTTTTTTTTTTTTTTTTTTTTTTTTTGGCTAGAATATAAATAAACTAAAGTAAAAAAAAAAAATCTCAAAGTAGTTTTGTGTTTCCTGATTGTGGGCCATGGTTGGGAGTATGGGGGTCACAGGTCAACTTGGAGTTGGTCTTCTTCTCCCATGTAGGTCCTGGGGATGGAACTAAGATCATCAGGCTTGGTGATATGAGCCATCTCAGAACCCTATAGTTCTTTATATATTACAGATACTAATTCATTGTCTGAAGTGTAGCTGGTAAAGAAATTTCTCCCTTGTATGGGCTGTCTGTTCACTTTGGTAATAGTTTCCTTTGCTGTGCAAAAAACTTTATAATGTCCTGTTTCGTGTGAACTTTTCCTGAGATGTGAACAAACATCTGCTCCTCCACAGACAAGGCTCCAGCAACAGATCAAAGTACAAGTCCACCAAAGTCCAACTTGGCAGACCAACAAGTTTATTGGTCTTACAGTGCGTGGGTGAGAGGTTACTTATAGGACTGTGAATGACCCTCACATACTGCTGCCCCGCCCAGGTCTCATCCCAGCATGGGTGATGTTCCTCATACTTGCATAGATGGAGTTACCATTTGGTTAATCTTTAGCTCTTTGAAATTAGGGCAGAATTACATATAGCTGGTATGTGTTGGGGGTTTGGGGGTACAGGAGGGAGTGGTTAAGATCTCAGGTGAGAGTTTGATGACTCCCCAGCCTTTCCTGCTAAGAAGGAACATGGATGGCCTCAACACGTGTAATCCTGTTTCTCAATTCTTGGGGACCCCTGTGCTACTGGGGTCCTGTTCAGAAAGCCCATACCTATGTCTTGAATGTTTTCCATTTTTCTCTAGCAGTCTCAGTATTTCAGTTTTTATTTATTTTTTTTTTTTTGGTCTTTTTGAGACAGGGTCTCCCCGTAGCTCTGGCTGTCCTGGAACTCACTCTGTAGACAAGGCTAGCCCCGAACTCACAGAGATCTGCGTGCCTCTGCCTCCCAAGTGCTAGGATTAAGGGCGTGCGCCACCACTCCCGGCAGTATTTCAGTTTTTAAATTAAGGTCTCTGGTCCACTATGAATTGATTTTTGGTTGTGAACCTGAGCCTTTCATGGCTGGGCCAGCTCTCTAGCCCTGAACTGATTTTTGAGCAAAGAGCTAGAGATCCATTTTGTGGATGTCAAGTTTTGTCAGCACTATTCATTGAATAACTCGTCTTTTCTCAGCATATGTATGTATATGCACATGCTAAGGCACACGTGTGGAGATTAGAGGGCAATTTGCAGGAATCTGTCCTTTGCTTCCATCATGTGGGTTCTGGGGGGTCAAATTCAGGTTGTCAGGCTTTGTGGGAGGTACCTTTAACTGCTGAACCATCTTGCTAGCCTCAGCCTCCAGCCTCCAGTATATATATATATATATTTTAATATCTTTTTTTGTCTTTCTTGAGACAGGGTTTCCCTGTAGCTCCAGCTGTCCTGGAACTTACTATGTAGACCAGACTGGCCTTGAACTCACAGAGATCTGCCTGCCTCTGCCTCCCGAATGCTGGGATTATAGGTGTGCACGCCATCATGCCCGGCTAATATCTTTCTTAAAAATCAATATCCAGGGGCTTGGAGAGATAGCCTAGCGGTCAAAAGTGCTGACTGCTCTCGCAGAGGACCCGGGTTCGATCCCCAACACCCACATGGTGGCTGAGAACCGTCTGAAACTCCAATTCCAGAACTCCAGTTCCAGGGGAATCCCACACCCTCTTCTGTCCTCCGCGGCATTGCACGACACGGGTGCACAGACCTGCATGCAGACAGTGCATTCATACACATAGAGAAAAATAAATAAAAAATTAAAAAATATATATATTAAAAAAAATCAATATCCGGGGCTGGAGAGATAGCCTAGCAGTTAAGAGTGCCGACTGCTCTTGCAGAGGACCCGGATTCGATCCCCAGCACCACATAGCGGCTGAGAACCGTCTTTAACTCCAGTTCCAGGGGAGTTCGACGCCCTCTTCTGACTTCCGTGGCATTGCACGACACGGGTGCACAAACCCACATGCAGATAGTACACTCATACACATACAAAAAAAAAAAACTTAAAAAAAATAACCTAAAAAAAAAATCAATATCCTAGCCGGGCGTGGTGGCACACACCTTTACATCCTAGCACTTGGGAGGCAGAGGCAGGTGGATCTCTGTGAGTTCAAGGCCAGCCTGGTCTACAGAGTGAGTTCCAGGCCAGCTGGGGCTACAGGAAGACCTTGTCTCAAAAAGACCAAAAAAAAAAAATCAGTATCATATATATATAAAAATGTATAATTCTTATGGATATGTAATCCTATAAAATGTGTAAACTCGCCTTAATGGGGTCCAGATTTTGAGACTGAGCTTGCTGGACCAGGCTGAAGCCTAGATAAAACACCTGCTGCCTGGACATTCCTGCTGTCCTGCCTGATCTTTCCTGCAACAGTGTAGCTGCTTGTTAAGTTGCCTAAGACACTTCCAGTGGTGTGGCTGCCTAAGTCACCCAGAGGTGCCTCTTGTGAATAATTCCAATAAACTCATTCCTTCACTCAAAAAATGATTAATATCCATAGCTGTGTGGATTTATTTCTGGATCCTCTATTATGTTCCATTTGTCTGGGTTTTTTTTTTGTTTTTTTGTTTTTTTTTTTTTGGTGCCAATTCCAATGCTCTTTGTTACTGGCTTTGTAGTATAGTTTGAGATCAGGTTTTTTTTAATTTTATTTATTTCTGTATGTGTATGAATGTATTGTCTGCATGTAGGTTTGTGCACCCATGTCGTGCAATGCCGAGGAGGTCAGAAGAGGGTGTCGGATTCCCCTGGAACTGGAGTTCTCCTGGAATCAGAGTTGCAGACGGTTCTCAGCCGCCATGTGGGTGCTGGGGATCGAACCCGGGCCCTCTGCAACAGCAGTCCGTGCTCTTAACTGCTAGGCCATCTCTCCAGCCCAGCTTCTTTTTTTCTCTGTGTGTGTGTGTGTGTGTGTGTGTGTGTGTGTGTGTGTGTGTTTGAGACAGGGTCTCCCTGTAGCCCGAGCTGGCCTAAAACTAGCCCTGTAGACCAGGCTGGCCTTGTACTCAGAGTTCCTCCTGCCTCTGCCTCCCGAGTGCTGGGATTTAAAGGCGTGCGCCACCACGCCCGGTTTTCTTCAGCATCTTTTATTTTTTTAACTTAAAAATTTTTTTTATTTATTCTTGTATGTATATGAATGTACTGCCTGCATGTAGGTTTGTGTACCCGTGTTGTGCAATGCTTCGGAGGTCAGAGGAGGGCGTTGAATTCCCTTGGAACTGGAGTTAAAGACGGTTCTCAGCCACCATGTAGGTGCTGGGGATCAAACCTGGGTCCTCTGCAATAGTTGGCACTCTTAACTGCTAGGCCATCTCTCCAGCCCCTCTTCAGCATCTTTTAAAATTTTCTGCTCTCTCTCTCTCTCTCTCTCTCTCTCTCTCTCTCTCTCTCTCTCTCTCTTGACTTCCTGTGCTCATTGTGACATGGCTTTCTGCTCCAGCCCTGGCCACCATGCCTCCCACCACAAAAGACTCTAATTCCCTGGAACCATCAATCATAAGCTTAAATAAACTCTTCCTTTTATAAAAAAAAATAATAAAATTTTCTTGTAAAAGGGTCTTTTACCTCTTTGGTTAGTATGGCTAGGGGTTTGCCAATCTTGTTAATGTAGGTTTAGTTCTAGTTTTTTTTTTTTTAAGTTGTTGTAAATGGATATTTCCCCTAATTTCTTTCTTAGCTATTGGTATATATAAAAGCTACTGGCAGCTAAGAACCATCTTTAACAATCTTGTTAATGTAAGTTTATTTCTAGTTTTTTTTTAAGTTGTTGTAAATGAATATTTCCCCTAATTTCTTTCTTAGAGGTTTGCTATTGGTATATATAAAAGCTACATGGCAGCTAAGAACCATCTTTAACACCAGTTCCAGGGGAATCTGACGCCCTCTTCTGACCTCCATGGCATTGCCTGACACGGGTGTACAGACCTACATACAGACAGTACATTCATACACATAAAAAAAAAAAAATCAATAAAAGCTGCTGACCTTTGTATTTTTTTTTTTTTTTTGGTCTTTTTGACCTTTGTATTCTTAAACTTTACTGAAAGCTGAAAGTGTTTATCAGCTGGGCATGTTGGTGCAACCTTTAATCCTAGCACTTGGGAGGCAGAGCCAGGTGGATCTCTGTGAGTTCAAGGCCATCCTGGTCTACATAGTGAGTTCCAGAACAGCCAGAGCTACAGGGAGACCCTGTCTCAAAAAGACCAAACAAACAGACAAACAAACAAACAAACAAAAAAGTGTTTATCAGTTCTAAAGTTTTAGATTTTAGAGGAAATGGAGTTTTCCACATTTAGTACAATGTAGGATGTTTGTTGTATACAGCCTTTTTATTTATTTATTTCGACCTGTATTATGTTACTCTGTGGTCTGTCTTTTCCTAGTTTCCTCAGGGCTTTTATCATGAAGCTGTGTTGACTTTCTCAAATGCCTCTTCTGCATCTATCAAGATGATCATGTGACTTGTCTTTAAGTCTATTAATATTTGACCATTTTTCGTCTATTTATTTATTTATTTATTTATGTATTTATGTATTTATTTATTTTGATCTTTTTGGGACAGCTGGCCTGGAAATAGCCATGGCCTTGATCTTACAGAGAGCCACCCACCTCTACCTCCCAAGTCTAGAGATTAAAGGCATGAACCACCACGCCCAGCTCTTATTTTTTGTGATGTGTGTACTGCCTGTGTGTATGTATGGCTGTTACGCAATGCCTACGGAGGTCAGAAGAGGGTATCAGATCCCCTGGAACTGGAGTTGTGGATGGTTGTTAGTCACCATGTGGGTGCTGGGAACCAAACCTGGGTTCTCTGCAAGCAGCCAGTGCTCTTAACCAGCCCTCTCCAGCCTTGTCATTTTTTAAAAAATTTTATTTTTGTCTTTTCGAGACAGGGTCTCTCTATAGCCTCAGCTGTCCTGGAACCCACTCTGTAGACCAGGCTGACCTTGAACTCACAAAGATCCACCTGCCTCAGCCTCCCGAGTGCTAGGATTAAAGGCATGTGCCGCCATGCCTGGCTTAATTTTTTTATTTTATTTTTTTCCTGTTTGCAGTATCATACATGATCATCAAACTGCTGCTAGAATGTTCACACCTATTACTGCAAATTCTAAACCCAGGGAGACTTCCGCTGGGAATTTACTTTGGGTCAAGGTCGGGCTAATTATTTTTTTTTATAAATCTTTTTTTTTTGCATTTATCTCTGTATGTGTATCAATGTACTGTCTGCATGCAAGTCTGTGCACCCGTGTCGTGCAATGCTGTGGAGGTCAGAAGAGGGCGTTGGATTCCCTTGGAACTGGAGTTCTCCCGTTATTGGAGTTTCAGATGGTTCTCGGCCACCATGTGGGTGCTGGGGATCGAACCTGGGTCCTCTGTAAGAGTGGTCGGCGCTCTCAACCGCTAGGCCATCTCTCCAGCCCCAATTATTTTTTTTTATGTGTATGAATGTACTGTCTGCATGTAGGTTTGTGCATGCACTCATGTCGTGCAATGCCTCGGAGGTCAGAAGAGGATGTCAGATTCCCTTGGAATTGGAGTTAAAGATGGTTCTTAGCCATCATGTGGGTGCTGGGGATCTGGGGATTGAACCCGGGTCCTCTGCAAGAGCAGTTGGTGCTCTTATCCACTAGGCCATTTCTCCAGCCCTGAGCCTTGTCATTTTTTTTTTTTTTTTGTGTGTGTGTGTGTTTTTGAGACAGGGTCTCCCTGTAGCTCTGGCTGTCCTGGAACTCACTCTGTAGACCAGGCTGGCCTTGAACTCACAGAGATCCACCTGCCTCTGCCTCCCAAGTGCTAGGATTAAAGGCATGCGCCACCACACCCGGCGAGCCTTGTCATTTTTGAGAAAGGATCTCACTATGTAGCTCTTGCTGGCCTGAATTCACAGATACCTACCTGCTTGTGCCCCATGAGGTGAGATTAAAGGTGTAGCTACCAGGGCAGATTTCTTTCTTTTCTTTTTGAGCAGAGTGAATGTAGATTATTTATTAAAGTGAGGAAGAACTTCTGAGACTGGGAGGGGGATCCCAGAGAGAAATGCCCAATAGCTCCTTTTTTTTTTTTTTGAGACAGGGTCTCCCTATAGCCCCAGCTGGCCTGGAACTCACTCTGTAGACCAGGCTGGCCTTGAACTCACAGAGATCCGTCTGCGTCTGTCTCCCAAGTGCTAGGATTAAAGGTGTGTGCCACCACGGCCAGCTTAAAGACGGTTCTTAGCTGCCATGTGAGTGCTGGGAATCAACCCGTGTCCTTTGCAAGAGCAGTCTATGCTCTCAACCACTGAGCCATCTCTCCAGCCCCAGCTTTTTTTTTTTTTTTAATCTCTAAATTTGTTAATTTGGATTGTCTCTCTCTTTTGGTTAGACTGGAGGTGGAGAGGGAGTGTCCCCAGTTGGGAAAAAGCACTTGGGAGATGGAGGCAGGAAGATTAGGAACTGAAGGCCTGCTGGGGCTACATAGTGAGTTTGGAGCCACCTTGGGCTACATGCCTGAAGTTTTGAGGACATTCTCATTTTATATATATAGTCTTTTTGAGACAGGGTCTCCCTGTAGCCCCAGCTGTCCTGGAACTCACTCTGTAGACCAGGCTGGCCTTGAACTCACAAAGATCTGCCTGCCTCTGCCTCCAAAGTGCTAGGATTAAAGGCGTGCGCCACCAAGCCTGGCAACCTCTTACATATATTTTCTTGAAGCTTTTGTTCTTTTGCTATCCACATTAGGTTTATGGTTTATCTTGAATTTCATTTTCATCAAGTTGTGGGAAGGTGTATATCTGCTAACCCAGAAGTCAGGAGGTAGAAGCATGATCTAGAATTTGAAGCTACACAGCAAGACTGTCTCAAAAAAACCCAAACGAAACCAGACAGGTGTGGTGGTGCACAAGCATAATCCAAGCATTTGGAGGCAGAGGCAGGACTGTTGCAAATTCAAGGCAAGCCTGGGCTACACAGAGGATCTGAGGGTAGGTTGGTTCACATGGTAAAATCCTGTCTCATAAAACAAAAACAAAATCCCAGCACTGGGAAGGTTGAAACAGGGATCATTTCAACTTCTGTACACCTTGATCTACATATTAAGTTCCAAGCCAAAGCAAACCAACCAACCCCTTAACAAATCAAAACCTTTAATACCCTAAAAACAACAGAAAACAGTAAAAATTCTCAAGCTAGTTCAGTAAGCTGACTTTAGATGTTAGCCTAGGGCAGGTTAGTGTAAATAGCTCCCCACGGTGGTCCACGGTCAGCTTTATGTATCCACCTACAAGTTTTTCCCCTCTTAAAAAATATGCCTGGGTTCAATTTCTGGCCACACACACACACACACACACACACACTCTTTATTGCAAACAAAGCTATGTCAGAGTACCCAGGGTTGAGACTAAACAACCAATGGTTTTATTTTTCTTTTGAATATTCTATTACTTTTATTGTATGTCTATTAGTGTATTCCCTGCACCAGTGCTGTGCAATGACTGCAAAGGTCGGAAGCAGGTATCAGATTCCTCTAGAACTGGAATTACAGATGGTTGTCAGCTGGCATGTGGATGCTGGGAATTGAACCCAGGTCCCCTGCTAGAGCAGACAGTGCTCTTAACCACTGAGCCATCTCTCCAGCACTGACAACAGTTTCAACAAAGCGTCTAGATCTAGGGATGAGTCCACTGTAAAGGATGATGAAACGAGGCATGAGTGTCCAGGCAACATTCCTCTACCACACTGGAGAACATTCACATCTCCAACCTAGAGCAGGAGGCTGGGGAAGGGTTGCAGGCAAACAACCTGTACCTCTGAGAAAAACATCTACTCACATCCACATGAGACATGGGACTCAGTCCAAGTTGAGTGGGCAATCTGTGAGTTTAAAAATAAAAGGTTAATGTTGGGTGTGATGGCATACTTTAATCTCAGCACTTGAGAGGCAGAGGCAGGCAGATCCCTAAGTTTGAGGCCAGCCTGATCTATATAGTGAGTTTCAGGTCAGCCAGGGTTACATAGTGAGTGCCTGTCTCAAAACAAAAAAAGTTAAGATTTCAAAAGCCCCCAGTGAAGCAGTCCATTCCTTTATCTTTTCTGTGCCTTGGTGTATCCATTAGCAACAGGAACTGAGAAGAGCAGAGGGTCAGAAGTGACCTCCTGCCCAGTGCTTGCGCTCAGGAGTAAGCAGCGAGAGAGAGCACTTGCAGAGCCATCTGGCAAGCATAATCTGAGTTCAGATCCCCCGAACTCACACAGCAGTGTGCCTGTAATCCCAGTGTGAACGCAGGAAGATCCCTGGAAGCGTAGATGCTAGTTAGCCTGGCCTGAATAGTGACTGCAGGCCAGAGAGACCCTATGTCAAATGAGGGGTGGAAGACATCTGAGGACTGATTCCCAAGGTTGTCTTCTGACTTCCACATGAACTCCATGCACATGTGCAGTACTCACACCAGAGTGTATACCCCACATTGAATATTCTATTACTTTTATTGTATGTCTATTAGTGTATTCCCTGCACCAGTGCTGTGCAATGACTGCAAAGGTCGGAAGCAGGTATCAGATTCCTCTAGAACTGGAATTACAGATGGTTGTCAGCTGGCATGTGGATGCTGGGAATTGAACCCAGGTCCCCTGCTAGAGCAGACAGTGCTCTTAACCACTGAGCCATCTCTCCAGCACTGACAAGTTTCAACAAAGCGTCTAGATCTAGGGATGAGTCCACTGTAAAGGATGATGAAAAGTCTGGCCTGCAGTCACTATTCAGGCCAGGCTAACTAGCATCTACGCTTCCAGGGATCTTCCTGTGTTCACACTGGGATTACAGGCACACTGCTGTGTGAGTTCGGGGGATCTGAACTCAGATTATGCTTGCCAGATGGCTCTGCAAGTGCTCTCTCTCGCTGCTTACTCCTGAGCGCAAGCACTGGGCAGGAGGTCACTTCTGACCCTCTGCTCTTCTCGGTTCCTGTTGCTAATGGATACACCAAGGCACAGAAAAGATAAAGGAATGGACTGCTTCACTGGGGGCTTTTGATGAAACTACCCAGAAGTCATTGAGGAGTGTATATCCCACATGGATCTACCCAGAAGTCATTGAGGAGTGTAGACCCCACATGGACCTACCCAGAAGTCATTGAGGAGTGTATATCCCACATGGATCTACCCAGAAGTCATTGAGGAGTGTAGACCCCACATGGATCTACCCAGAAGTCATCGAGGAGCATAGACCCCACATGGATCTACCTGGAAGTCATCGAGGAGCGCTGATCCCACATGGATCTACCCGGAAGCCATTGAGGAGGTAACTGGGAATCTTAGAGTAATGTTAATTGAAAAATCAGAGGCGAGCGTTCAAAGATTTGACCCTCATGTTGCAGGATAAAGTCCTGAAGTTCCTTGCTCACCTTTCCCCTAAATTAGGATTTCCACTTTTTCTTCTAAAACTTAGGGCCTGCAACCTTGGGCTTTTCTTTTTTTTGGTCTTTTCGAGACAGGGTCTCCCTGTAGCCCCAGCTGTCCTGGAACTCACTCTGTAGACCAGGCTGGCCTTGAACTCACAAAGATCTGCCTGCCTCTGCCTCCCAAGTGCTAGGATTAAAGGCGTGCGCCACCACGCCCGGCACAACCTTGGGCTTTTCAGGTCACAGTGTCAGCCACTTCCTAGTGCTCCTCCACACTGAGGACAAGGGTTGGTGACCAATGATCATCTTAGATCTGGTTTCTGTCACCTTTTACTTAATTACTGGCTCTACGGACATCTGGAATCACCTTTATGCCCCCATCCCTTCCACTGCTTGCTTTTCTATAGGATCTCTTGGGGAAATCCTCTTGTCTCCTGAGGTCTGAGAAATCCCACCAGCATTGCCAACACCTTTGGACTGGAGCAGCCAAATGGCAGGATGAAGAACAAGATGTACCTGGAGTCGGGACTAGAACAGCTAATACTTCTTCTGGCTACCAGCCAGCTGGTTGTGACTCTAGACTTGAGGAATAATTCCTATCCCTTCCTCTCATTAAGCAGAAAAGTAGACACAGTTGGATCTACATAATTTTATTGTAACAGAGAAACCATGCAGCAGTAAGTCTACATGATTAGAGCAGATGGTGGTTATCTTTCCAAAGGTGGAGTCTGAGCCAGGCTGGCAGCACATGGACCCCAGAATATCTCCTGATCCTACCCTGCTCTGCCTGACTCACGTGAGGAGATGGGTAGCACAGCCAGGATGAATGAAGAGGTCCAGCTGGGCAGAGGTCCCATCACAGGAGCCAACCAATTGCTGAAGAGGACACTGAAATAAAGGGCAACTACCACTCTCCGAGGCTCTTTGCTGAGAAAGGATTGGGTACAGCATTCTTTTTTTTTTTTGGTCTTTTCGAGACAGGGTCTCCCTGTAGCCCCAGCTGTCCTGGAACTCGCTCTGTAGACCAAGCTGGCCTTGAACTCACAAAGATCCGCCTGCCTCTGCCTCCCAAGTGCTAGGATTAAAGGCTGGGTACAGCATTCTTAAGTAAATCCTGATAGGGTGGGGTACCAATCAAGCAGCAGAATGGGATGAGAACCTGACAGCAATGACAAGAGACAGCCTTCTTTCTCTTGTTAACCAAGACAAGACACAACATCTATTATTTTCCTTACTGCAGTGACAACAGACTTGATTTTGGTAAAGCATGATTTCTGTGATGTGGTCTGTTGATACAGTTGCTCCATAATGGGAGGATAAACACAAGGACGACTGCTAATGACAGAATTAGGTTGTTCATCTCAGAGCCTCTAACATGAGCTATATCTGGATCCACAGAGGAGCTGTACACTGCTTCAGTTAAAGCTTCTGAAATATTGCAATGTCATGACTGACAGGTTTTGTTTTTGGTGCTGTGACTTTCTTGCATGTGTAAACTCTTCCAGAAAAGTTGGAGACAAAAGGATAAGGGAGAGTTTGGTTTAAAGCCAACAAAGTTCCAGATGCCAGCGTGGAAGCCTCTGCCCTGCTTTACCCCATGCTCTTCTCTGAGGAACGCATTCAAATCACTGAGTGTTATGCTGTGTGAAAGAAACCAGTCATTCACCACCATCCACCCTCCCTCATCCTGCACGTGAATCTCACGAGAGCAAAGGCTGACGGTTGTCTCTGGCTCCTCACACCCAGGAAATTACTTGGTGACCTGGTGAATGGCATGGGCAAGGTAGCCTACGTTGCCAGAGGTGACCCCTGCCACAGAAATGCGGCCATCCTTTGTCATGTAGATGGAGAACTCCTTGATTAGCCTTTCCACCTGCAAAGAGGAAAGAATTTGATGATGTTTTCCAGTGGGAAATCTCCTCAGCCCTGGCGTGGCACAATAGCTAACTCGTTAAGAGACAGAAATAACAGCTCTATTTTCTCACAAAAGGGCAGAATTTGTTATATCAGGTTAAAGTAAAAGAACAGAAAGTTGTTTTAAAGTAGGATGATATGAGCTGGTATGGTGGCGCATGCCTTTAATCCCAGTACTTGGGAGGCAGAGATAGGTGCATCTCTGAGTTTGAGGCCTGGTTTACATAGTGAGTTCCAAGTCAGCCAGGGCTACATAGTGAGATCCTGTCTTGGTGGTGGTGGGGAAAGGGGTGTGTATGAATAGGTTGGCTATACTGCCTGCCTGCAGTCCCAGCTACAGGCTGAGGTGGAAGGAACACTTGAGCCTAGCAGTGACCATCATGGGCAATGTAAGGAGACCCCATTTCATAACATCAAAACCTAAAAAACAATAGGAACACCATATGGTACCTTTACCTTAAAGGGCTCTAAATAAGCTGCTGTTAGGGAAACCCTGAACAGGTGGTGGTCTATGAGGAAGTCTGGTTTGCAAGGACAGGTCTACTGGCTGGCTGTGGAGAATCAGAGCCTACTCACCTGCTCAGGCTTTAGGCCAGTGAAACAGAACATGCCGATCTGGTCGGTGATGTGCTGCCAGCTGTGGGAGGAGCCTTCTTTCTTGAGGTTAGAGACCAGCTGGGTCCGCATGCTAATGATGCGGTCGGCCATGCCTTTCACTTCTTGCAACCTGTAAGGAACCAGAGGGGCGTCTCATTCTAGCCAAGCACCAACATGTAAGTCAGGATGACAGCCCTTTGCTTCTCTCGAGTTCTCTCCTGAATCACTTTGTTCTCCATCCTTACCTGGGTCACACTGTCAGGGGGTGGTGGAAAAAGCTACTTTTTCAACAGAACATGAACTTAGCTGGGTGTGGTGGTGCATGCCTTTAATCCCAGAACTCGGGAGGCAGAGGCAGATGGATCTCTGTGAGCTCGAGGCCAGTCTGGTCTACAGAGTTCCAAGACAGCTGGGGCTACAGGGAGACCCTGTCTCAAGAAAAAAAAAAAAAAAAAAAAAAGAACATGAACTATTTTTTTTTTGGTCTTTTCGAGACAGGGTCTCCCTGTAGCCCTAGCTGTCCTGGAACTCACTCTGTAGACCAGGCTGGCCTCAAACTCACAGAGATCTACCTGCCTCTGCGTCCCCAGTGCTAGGATTAAAGGAGTGCACCACCACGCCTGGTTATGAACTTTTTTTTTTTTTTTGGTCTTTTCGAGATAGGGTCTCCCTGTAGCCCCAGCTGTCCTGGAATTCCCTCTGTAGACCAGGCTGGCCTTGAACTCACAGAGATCTGCCTGCCTCTGCCTCCCGAGTGCTAGGATTAAAGGCATGCGCCACCATGCCCGGCTTTATTTATTTATTTTTTTGGTGAACTTATTTTTTAACACGGCAGAATATACATTCCTGCCTTCATAATGAAGACAACACACTGTGAACTTAATGGCCTACATCAAATGTGAGGTGCTGAGGACTGAGACTCCATCATTGCCTTTAAAAGGTTAGAGTCCAGGGGCTGGAGAGATGGCCTAGCGGTTAAGAGCGCCGACCGCTCTTGCAGAGGACCCGGGTTCGATCCCCAGCACCCACATGGTGGCCGAGAGCCGTCTGAAACTCCAATTCCAGGAGAACTCCAGTTCCAGGGGAGTCCGACACCATCTTCTGACCTCCGCGGCGTTGCACGTCACGGGTGCACAAGACTTGCATGCAGACAATACATTCGTACACATACAGAAATAAATAAAATTAAAAAAAAAAAAAAAAGGTTAGAGTCCAAACTTGTAAACAACCAACTGTAGGCCCAGGCCACAAGATGTAAAATAGAACAGTGCTGGGCTGAGGGGGCCAAAGAGAAGAGAGGGCTAGTGCTGTCTGGGGAGTGGAGATGGCAGTCCTATGGATGTCCTGCTCAGCTAGCTTGATTCTGAAGTCTTCCCTTTTCTCAGAACTGACCACTACAACTCAATTCCCATGGTCCTTCCTGTGAGAAATTTATTTTCTTGGCTGTCACTAACTAGACAGCTGTAACAACACGGACAGCTTATCTTCCTGGCATTGAGTGTTTACTCTCCTTAATCATCTCTATGACAGTGTCATGCAGGGCTGTATCAGAGGTTAAAACTGCCAACTAGGGGCTGGAGAGATGACCTAGTGGTTAAGAGCACCAACTGCTCTTGCAGAGGACCCAGGTTCGATCCCCAGCACCCACATGGCGGCTAAGAACCGTCTGTAACTCCAATTCCAGGAGAACTCCAGTTCCAGGGGAATCCGACACTCTCTTCTGACCTCCGTGGCATTGCACGACATGACACGGGTGCACAGACCTACATGCAGACAGTACATTCATACAAATTACAGTGTGAGACCTTAGTATAAGAGGAAGAAGCCAGGGAGACCCTGTCTTGAAAAGCCAAAAAAAAAAAAAAGAGGAAGAAGAAGAAGAGAAGGAAAAGCAGTAGCAGCATTCCAATAACAGGGTCACTCCTGGCTGGAGCTGAGCTGCTCCTGGCCTTGAGTGGAACTGGATTTTCAATTTTTGGCAGAATGAACCATACAGATTAGTTTACTCTGAGGCCTGGGTCCTAAAGGGACAACAGAACATGTGACCTGTGGATCCTACATACACTGCTACCTCAGCAACTCTCTGCCACCCTCGTGTCCAGAGATTCAAGTTCTGATTTTCTATCATACCAACTACGGTGGTTCCCGACAGGCCCTACGTGCTTAGCTTTACTGCCTTCTGCTATTCTCTGAACACTTGGTATTTTTGTTTGTTTTTTGAGGCAGGGTCTCATGTAGCCCAGCCTGGCCTCAAACTTAGTTTGTATACAAGGCTGATCTTCCTGGCTCTACCTCCCAAGGGCTGGGCTTGCACCTGGCCCTACATTTGGTATGTTCATCACTTGGTGTTTTCTACTACACTCTGCACAAGGTACGGCCCAGCCTGTGCCTTTTCTCAAGTAGACTTCTCTGATCTCTTCATTTCTTTGAGGAAAATCTGCCCTTTTCTCTTATACTGTGGTCCACACAACACTGTCTCCAATTCTGTGCACTAGACACTCTCAATGTGTACTGAAGTATACATGTTAAAAAAATAAATATTCATGTACCGGGCATGGTGGCGCACGCCTTTAATCCTAGTACTTGGGAGGCAGATGCAGGCAAGGCCAGCCTGGTCTACAGAGTGAGTTCCAGGACAGCCAGAGCTACAGGGAGACCTCGTGTCAAAAAGGGAAAAAAAAAAAAAAAAATATATATA
>VZQC01003255.1:6153424-6185924 GCA_009823505.1 Rhizomys pruinosus | reverse complement strand
TATACATATAAATAAAAGTAGTATGTGTCTAGGGCCATGATTTGAAATGTATATATGTGGGGGCTGGAGACATGGCTCAGCAGTTAAGAGCACCGACTGCTCTTGCAGAGGACCCAGGTTCTAGTCCCAGCACCCACATGTTGGCTAAGAACCATCTTTAACTCCAGTTCCAGGGAAATCTGACATCCTATTCTGACCTCCGCGGCATTGCACGACTCAAGTGCACAAACCTACATGCAGTAGACTCATATACATTAAAAAAAACAAAACAAAACAAAAAAAACAACAAAAAAAGAAATGTATATATCCAAATATATAAATTTATTATTATTACTTTGAGACAGGGTTTTACTATATAGCCCTGGCTAGCCTGGAATTCACAGAATTCCTGAGATTAAATGCATGTGCCACCATGCCTGGCTAAAATATATTTCTTATGTGAAATATGGTGAAAAAGATAGAGTGATACTAGAGAACATGTATTGAAGTTTCTAAGTACAAACAACCTAAGTATACAGAAATATTGATTCAACGCTTGCTATTATTGGGATAAAAAAAATTATATAGGGGCTGGAGATACAGGACAGTGGCAGAGTGCTTGTCAAGTCTGATGGGACCCTGGGTCGGACCTCTAGCACCACAAAGCAAAAATCTGATGTTTTGGAGGAGTTTTCCTATGTACAGTACTTCACTTTGCACTTGATTTCAAGGGAACACAGGCCTTACTAAACATGGAGGTGACAGAAGAGAGGCTGCTATTTCTCTATTATGTGTCACTTATGGGGAAAACCAACTTATTTGAGCCAAAAAAATGCACGCCCCTCTCTTCCTTGCCTCTCCCTTTCCACATGGGGAACTGTAGGGTACTAGATGCCAGGGGAGTGGCCAGCAGTCTTTACCATTGCTTTCGAAGATCAGGGGAGGTCAGGATAGTAGAGGCGATTCGGGCCCCATTGAGGGGAGGGTTGGAATACATGGGCCGGATCAGGATCTTCAGCTGTGACTCCACCCTTTTGGCTTCATCTGCATCTTTGCAGATCATAGTGAAGGCTCCTACCCGCTCACCTGAAAAAAAAAAACAATAGATCTTATCTTCTAACACTAAAATCATTATTCAATCTGCTACTCACTGTACACATTATCCGTTCCTATCAGAAAGACTACAACAGTAACTTGGGTTTTGAGACAGAGTATTACTCTATAGCCCAGGCTGGATTGAAACTGGAGATAATCCTCCTGCCTTAGCCCAAGTGATGGAATTATAGGCGTGAGCTACCATACCTAGCCTGTCATCAGATTTGGCAGCAACCTGCTGAGCCATCTTGTAGGCTCAGGATTATTTATTTATTTATTTGTTTATTTATTTATTTTTTATGTGTATGAGTGTACTGTCTCATGTAGATTGGTGCACCCGTGTCATGCAGTGCCTTGGAGGTCAGAAGAGGGTGTCGGATTCCCCTGGAACTGGAGTTAAAGATGGTTCTTAGCTGCAATGTGGGCGCTGGGGATCGAACCCGGGTCCTCTGCAAGAGCAGTCAGTGCTCTTAACCACTGAGCCATCTCTCCAGTCCTGGCTCAGGATCTTTTAATGTGCTTATTTCCTCCCTCCCTTCACCTTCGCCTTCGCCTTCCCTTCCCTTCCCTCCCACACAGGGTCTCATTTATGTAGCCCTGGCTGGCCTGGAACTTGCTATATAGACCAGGCTGTACCTTTTCTTTCTAGGTAAGATGGAACACACTTGCAGATATGCAAGCACACATACAGAGAAGCCTCCTCCTCCCTCCTAATTCTCTTTGTGGCATTCTTGCCTATTTCTTCTTCAGGCTCATCAGAACACATCTCACACTAGGTCCTCCAACTTACCATATAAGCCCATGTTTTTGGCATATGACTGGCAGAGGCAAACGTTAATGCCCTGTTCAATGAAGTGGCGCACAGCCCAGGCATCCTTGTCACCGTCACCACTGGCAAAGCCTTGGTAAGCCATGTCAAAGAAGGCAAAGAGGTTCTTTTTCTGGAAAGGAACAAGAAGACCAGAGTTTGAGGCAGGTGGCCTCCAGGTGCCCTAAACTGTCAGCTGTGCCTATGTATGATGGAACACATCTGTTTCACTCAGACACAGCCAGCACTTTCTCCCCAGATGGCAGTAGGGAAGATATTTGAATTCCAAAGTTAACAAAATATTTTTAAATTTTTTACTTTGGTAGATAGTTTCATGAAAGACACCAAGAAGCTACCTTTAATCCCAGCACTTAGGAGTTGGAGGCTGGCATATCTGTGAGAGCAAGGCCAGCCTGGTCTACATACTGAGTACCAGGCCAGTTAGGGCTACAGGGAGACCCTGCCTCAAAAAAAAAAAAAGAAGAAAAAAAAAAAAAAAGACTGTCTCTCACATAAAGATACCAAGACAGGAAAATCTCAATCTCCATTGCTCAGAACACTGTTTGTTGGACCAGGAGTCTACTCTAAGATCCACAGTGGTCTCTTGAACTCACAGAGATCCACCTGCCTCTGCCTCCCAAGTGCTAAGATTAAAGGCGTGCACTGCCCAGGGCATGAGCATTTCTTTTTATTTTTTAATTTTATTTATTTATTATTTTTATGTGTATGAGTGTACTATCTGCATATAGGTTTGTGCACCCGTGTCGTGCAATGCAGCGGAGGTCAGAAGACAGCGTTGGATTCCCCTGGAACTGGAGTTAAAGATAAAGATGGTTCTTAGCCGCCATGTGGGCACTGGGAATTGAACCTGGGTCCTCTGCAAGAACAGTTGGCGCTCTTAACCGCTGAGCCATTTCTTCAGCCCCACATCAGCATTTCTTAATGAAGCAGTCCTACCTGAGGAACCCTACAAGAACCATGTCATCCTGCAAGTGCTCTCTGCACACTACTTCTCTGTTTTCAGGTAAGATTTGACAGAAGCAGTAAAAACAGTGACAGAAGATGATAGGAATGATATTTTCCTTCCTAGAAATTTTGGCTAGTTGTCTTGTCTCACAGCCAGCTCCTCTGAGAAGAGCCAATGGCCAGTGTGAGGCTAATCTTTGTTGTCAGCCCGACACACCTGGGAATAAGGAACCACAAATAAGGAATTTCCTCTGCCAGACTGGCCTGTGACCATGTCTGTGGGGCATTTTCTTGATTGATGGTTGATATGGGATAGTCTAGCCTACTGTAGGCAGTACATCCCCAGGCAGGGGGCCTGGGCTATAGGAAAAAGTTAGCTGAGCAAGCCATTAAGCAGTAGTGCACTTCCATGGTTCCTGCTTGAGTTCCTGCCCTGGCTGCCCTTGATGATGGACCATAACCTATAAGTCAAATAAAAGCTTTTGTTTTCCAGCCTGGCATGGTGGCGCACACCTTTAATCCCAGCACTTGGGAAGCAGAGGCAGGCAGATCTCTGTGAATTCAAGGCTAGCCTGGTCTACAGAGCAAGTTCCAGGCCAGCTGGGACTAAAAGGGAGACCCTGTCTCAAAAATACAAAAACAAACAAACAAAAAACCCCAAACCAACCAACCAACCAACCCCACCCACCCACCCTCAAAAAGCTTTCATTTTCTAAATTGCTTCTGGTCAGTGGTTTACCACAGCAAGAGCAGAGCAAACTAGGGCACTAAGGAACGTGGCCATAAAAGAAGGGGACATGAAGTGTTAAAAAGCGGAGCGTGTAGCCAGCCACAGCAGGACAAGTGCAGGCGGCACCAGCCGACCCCTGGGGCCAGTGCAGCTGTTGCGTCAATGACAAGCTTTTGGTAAGTGTTATCAGAACTTACCACATCTGGAAGAACGAAAATTATTTTCAAACATTCATGTATCATCAATTATAAAAACTGCTAATTTTGCAAACAGGAGCCCCTACCTGGCAGGTTATCCACATGTGGATTTGGGGCAGGCCCACGGTTTATCAACTGCCACTGTTATTAAGACCAGTGACTAGCCAGAGCTGTCACCAATCCAGCCATCCTCCTCACCTTCACCAGTGTCGCCATTTCCTTCCACTGCTCTGGCCTCGGGTCCACTCCTGTGGGGTTGTGGGCGCAAGCGTGCAGGAGGAGAACACTTTGCTCTGGGATTTTCTAAACAGAAAAACAACCCAGAAGATTTTGCTTTGCAGCTTTAAAGTTGAGAAGTGACAAAGAGACCTGGGAACTTGCTTAGCCCTCCTCCCAATTTTAAGTCAGATAGTGAACCAGCTGGGAGACATCAAGTCACGGGTTCCTTGCCCCTCCTCCTGGAAAGCCACACTTACCGAGATGTCCTCCAAGGCGCCTGTAAAGTCAAACCCACAGGTCTTGGGGTCATAGTATCGATAGCCTTGCAGCTGCATCCCAGCATCCCTGAAGATGGGAGTGTGATTTCCCCAGGACGGTTTCGGAAGATATACATCTCTGCTGAACTTAAAAAATCTTTGCTAAAAGATGGGATGAAAGGGAATGGAAAAAATAAGGAGAGGGTAGAAATGTTAGTGTGTTTTCCTGAGAGAACATTTTTTCCTACTGACACCTGGCTTTTCTCTGTGGTTTATGGTATTGAGTCAGCAGCAAGATGGCCGCCAGGCTCTGGCGGTTATACTGGTTGTATAGCAAAGGGTCTGTGTGGGCCTCACGTCTTCAATTTGTAAAATGGGTTAACTGAGCTTCCCATTCAAGGACTGAATAAGTTAAAATACAAATGCTCCCTAGTCTAATATAGGCTCAATACACTGAATTTATTATAGCTTCCTTATAATTTCTACGTAATGCTTGCTTTCTTTCACCAGGCAACAGGAAATTTGCCAGCTCTGTGGAAAGAGGAAGCCTGTTGTTGGGTCGGTTGATATACAAGGAATAGGAAGACATGTCACCCTTAAAGCTGTTGTGTCCTGAAGAAGTTCCACTCACCAGAAAACTGGCTCCAATCCTTAAGGCTCCAGTTCCAGAAATGGTCTGCACAGTGACAAACTGCAAGAGAGACACCCAGAGTCAGTCTGCCCCGTCCAAACAGTACCTTTGCACTGGCAGGGAACAACTGTACCGAGCCAGCTCTCTCCTTCCCTCTTGATAAAGGTTCCAAGAACTCAGGTCATCAGGCTAATGTAACAAGCACTTTCCTACTAGCCATCTCATCAGCTCATAAAAGTAAATTCTTTACAGCTTGTTAGTATCATCTGCGTTACATGGAAATTAAAAGAAAATCTACTTATTTCCCCGTTACATGGGAAATTTTAGGATACAAAAATTCCTTCCCAAGATGCAAAAAGGAAAAAAAAAAGATGCAAAAGAGTGATTTACACACACACACACACACACACACTATATATATATATATATATTACATATATATAGTCTTATAGAAGTAATCAGAATCAAAGGGGAAGAGGAAGAAAAAAGAAATGCTAAGGAGAGAAAAAGGAAGAAAACTTAGGGAACACTCCTAAGAGGCTAGAGCGGGAGAACCTTGGGGTGACTCTAAGCTTGGCTGAGGTAATGGAAAGAATGAATCGTTAAATGTGCTAGAGAAATGGGAGGAAGACTAGGAGTGAAAGAGGGTGGCGTGTGCAGACGGCTGCACTGAATCCACTGGCCCTGGTGAAACCCAGAAGAGAGTGTCCTGTGCACTGCAATTCTCAGTGTGTTCATGAACTCACCAATGTCACCATCACCTAGGACCTTCCAGCAAATGAAAAGTCTGGGCTCTTCTGCATATTTCTGTTATGGTTTGGATGTTGAATGCTTCAAAATACTCCATGGGCTAAAAGGTTGGTCACCAATCTGGGAGGTAGTGGGACCTTTTAGAGCTGGGCCTATCAACAGGAAGTTAGGTCACTGGTGAATGTCCCTAAGGGTCATATTGGGACTCTGGCCTCTTCCTTTCTTTTTCAATTCCTGGACACTAGGAAATGAGCAGCTTCTTTGCTACATGCTCCCACCATGAGGTCAGGTTCCACCAAAGCAACAAGTGGACTGAAACATGTGTAGCTTTAACCCCAAATAAACCTTTTCACCTCATAAGACGTGATTTGTCTTGACTTTGTCACAGTGACGAGAAGCTAACAACGCATCATCGAGTCAGAATTTCTAATCTAGTTAGCAGTGCTTTGGGTGATTCTGATCCATACCAAACCCCAAGGGCTCCAGGGCAGGGGAGAGCACCAAGTCAAGATACTTGGGGAAAAACAGCGGCATTATTTCACACCGGCCTTTTCTCGGGCCTCCGTTGCATCAAGTATAAATTGAGGCCACTTGGCAATTTCAGATCTCTAGCCAGTCACTCAACCTTTCTGGTGCTGAGTACTCCAGCCTCAAATACCCATCTCCTTATTTAGTATCAGAACTCCACTTTTTTTTTTTTTTTTTAGTTTTTTTTTTTTTTAATTTTTTTGTATAATTTTATTTATTTATTTATTTTTAATTTTTTATTTATTTCTGGTATGTGTATGAATGTACTTGTCTGCACTGCAAGTCTGCGTGCAACCCATGTCGTGCAATGCCGCGGACGGTCAGAATGGGGGTGTCGGGATTCCCTGGAACTGGAGTTCTCCTGGAATTGGAGTTCAGACGGTTCCTCGACCGCCATTGGGTGCTGGGGATCAGACACCCAGGTCCTCTGTGAAGAGCGGTCGGCGCTCTTAACCCGCTAGGCCATCTCTCTCAGCCCCAATTTTATTTTTATTTCTGTTTATGTGTATGAATGTTTACTGTCTGCATGCAAGTATGTGCCACCCATGTTCGTGGCAATGCCCGCGAGTCAGTCAGAGAGGTCTCAGATTCCCCTGGAACTGGCAGTTCTCCTGGAATTGGGAGTTTTAGACCGGTTTCGTCGGCCGCATTGTCCGGGTGTTGGGGACTCGAACCCGGGTCCTCTGCACAAGAGCGGTCAGTTGCTCTTAACCGCTAGGCCATCTCTCTCAGCCCATTTTATATTGTTTTACATATTTTCATTAATATGTGTTAGAACTGCTTTACCATGCCTCATTTCAAGACTATAATTAGCCCCAGATCATGTGTGAAGCTTCCAGCCTGGTTGGAAGAAACAGCAGGAAACCAGCCATAAGTAGACTGTGGGGGTGGAGCGGCTGTGCCTGTCCTCTGCTGGCCTGTAACAGCCCACATGGGCATCGAAAGAGAGATGAACATGATCCCAGTGTATACACACTCATACATTATGCTTTACTGGCTTTTGTAAGAAAAAGGAAAAATGTGTCTTTTAATGAATACACTTAGATATTTATTTTTCTGCCTAAGCCTAAGATGTAAAAAAACATACAGGCTTGAGTGTAGCTCAGTGGTAGAGTGCTGGTCCGGTGTGGACAGTGCCCAGCACCACAAAATAAAACATACTGGTATCACCCAAATATACTTATTCAAGTCATCAGGGTTGGCAGCAATGCTGCTTTATACAACCCAATGTTCTACTGTTCCTTTAATATATATATATATAAATATATATATATACTATATATATATATATATAGGTGTGTGTGTGTGTTGCTGTGTGTGGTAAATCACTCTTTTGCATCTTTTTTTTTTTCCTTTTTGCATCTTGGGAAGGAATTTTTGATCCTAAAATTTCCCATGTAGACGGGGAAATAAGTAGATTTTCTTTTAATTTCATGTAACGCAGATGATTACTAACAAGCTGTAAAGAATTTACTTTTTATGAGCTGATGAGATGGTAGTAGGAAAAGTGCTTGTACATTAGCCTGATGACCTGAGTTCTTGGAACCTTTATCAAGAGGGAAGGAGAGAGCTGGCTCGGTACAGTTGTTCCCTGCCAGTGCAAAGGTACTGTTTGGACGGGGCAGACTGACTCTGGGTGTCTCTCTTGCAGTTTGTCACTGTGCAGACCATTTCTGGAACTGGAGCCTTAAGGATTGGAGCCAGTTTTCTGGTGAGTGGAACTTCTTCAGGACACAACAGCTTTAAGGGTGACATGTCTTCCTATTCCTTGTATATCAACCGACCCAACAACAGGCTTCCTCTTTCCACAGAGCTGGCAAATTTCCTGTTGCCATGGTGAAAGAAAGCAAGCATTACGTAGAAATTATAAGGAAGCCTATTAATAAATTCAGTGTATTGAGCCTATATTAGACTAGGGAGCATTTGTATTTTAACTTATTCAGTCCTTGAATGGGAAGCTCAGTTAACCCATTTTACAAATTGAAGACGTGAGGCCCACACAGACCCTTTGCTATACAACCAGTATAACCGCCAGAGCCTGGCGGCCATCTTGCTGCTGACTCAATACCATAAACCACAGAGAAAAGCCAGGTGTCAGTAGGAAAAAATGTTCTCTCAGGAAAACACACTAACATTTCTACCCTCTCCTTATTTTTTCCATTCCCTTTCATCCCATCTTTTAGCAAAGATTTTTTAAGTTCAGCAGAGATGTATATCTTCCGAAACCGTCCTGGGGAAATCACACTCCCATCTTCAGGGATGCTGGGATGCAGCTGCAAGGCTATCGATACTATGACCCCAAGACCTGTGGGTTTGACTTTACAGGCGCCTTGGAGGACATCTCGGTAAGTGTGGCTTTCCAGGAGGAGGGGCAAGGAACCCGTGACTTGATGTCTCCCAGCTGGTTCACTATCTGACTTAAAATTGGGAGGAGGGCTAAGCAAGTTCCCAGGTCTCTTTGTCACTTCTCAACTTTAAAGCTGCAAAGCAAAATCTTCTGGGTTGTTTTTCTGTTTAGAAAATCCCAGAGCAAAGTGTTCTCCTCCTGCACGCTTGCGCCCACAACCCCACAGGAGTGGACCCGAGGCCAGAGCAGTGGAAGGAAATGGCGACACTGGTGAAGGTGAGGAGGATGGCTGGATTGGTGACAGCTCTGGCTAGTCACTGGTCTTAATAACAGTGGCAGTTGATAAACCGTGGGCCTGCCCCAAATCCACATGTGGATAACCTGCCAGGTAGGGGCTCCTGTTTGCAAAATTAGCAGTTTTTATAATTGATGATACATGAATGTTTGAAAATAATTTTCGTTCTTCCAGATGTGGTAAGTTCTGATAACACTTACCAAAAGCTTGTCATTGACGCAACAGCTGCACTGGCCCCAGGGGTCGGCTGGTGCCGCCTGCACTTGTCCTGCTGTGGCTGGCTACACGCTCCGCTTTTTAACACTTCATGTCCCCTTCTTTTATGGCCACGTTCCTTAGTGCCCTAGTTTGCTCTGCTCTTGCTGTGGTAAACCACTGACCAGAAGCAATTTAGAAATGAAAGCTTTTTGAGGCGTGGGATGGCTGGTTGTTTGTTGGTTGGTGGTTTGTGTGTGGGTTTTTCCTGTTTGTTTGTTTTTGCATATTATTTTAAGAACAGGGTCTCCCTTTAGTGCCCAGCTGCCTGTAACTGCTCTTGTAGACCAGCACCTGTTGTTCACAGAGATCTGCCCCTGCTCTCTTCTCCAAGTGCTAGTGATCAAGAGTTGCGCCTCACCATGAACTAAGGTCGGGTGGAAAATACTCAGATACCTCCCAGCTTTTCATTTGACTCAATATATGGTTACCTGTCCACAATCAGCACCACGGGAAGCCGACTCCAGGCAAGGGACACCATGGAAGTAGCACTACTGCCTTAAGGCTTGCTGCACCGCAACTTTTCTCCTATTAGCCCGAGGCACCCGCCCTGCACTGATTGGGATGACTACTCTCAACAGTACTAGACTATCCTCATATCAACCTCAATACAAGAAAATGCCCACCAGACTATGGTCACAGGCCAGTCTGAGCAGATGAAATTCGTCTTGATTAATGTGGTTCGTCTTAAATTCCCAGGTGTCTAGGTTGACGAACAAGATCTACCCTCACAACTCGTGCCATTCGTGCTCTTCTCGAGGACGTCTGGTGTGAACAAGACAACTAGCCAAAATTTCAGGAAGGAAAATATGCATTCCCCTATCATCTTCTGTCAGCGTGTTTTTACTTGCTTCTGTCAAATCTTCTAAGTAGACAACAGAGAGATCTAGGTATTTCCACAGTAGTTAGCACTTGCAGGATGACATTCGTTAGTTCTTCATCAGTAGGTCCTGTTCATCAAGACTGCTTCTCAGAAATCTGATTGGTTCGGCTCCCAGAACAAAATCGCTGTGCTCAAGCGGTTACAAGCCAGCTCCCAAGCTGTTCTTGCAGGACCCAGGTTCAATTCCCGCGTGCCCACATGGCGGCATAGAATTCCATCTCTTACACTAACCGCAGTTCCATGGCCTAATCTCCACCCTACTACTCTCTGTATTGACCGTCCTTGACTGGACGATTGCACCCTCGACTAGGGGCCAGACCTTCTATGCACGATACGACACTCATACATCGTAAAAATAATAATAAAATAAAATTATAGCACTAAAGATTATTACAAGAATCATGCTCTAATGCCTTGGCATGCCACCGCCCTTTAATTCTTAGCACTTTGGGACGACCGATGCAGGGTGGATCGTCTGCGTTGAGTTCAAGAGACCACTGTGGATCTATAGAGTAGACTCCTGGTCAACAACACACAGTGTTTCATGCAGCAACTGACGAATTGAACCTATTTCCGTCTTGTAATCAATTTATGTTGGCAGGACAGTCTTTTTTTATTTTTCTTCTTTTTTTTTTGATTAGGCCAGGGTCTCCCATGTAGCCCTGACTGGCTTACTTCAGATTATTGTATCCCGCACAGGCTGGCCTTATGTCTTCACAGATTATGCCAGCTCTGCCAGACTCCTAAGTTCGTGGAGTAAAGGTAGCCTTACTGTGGTTCTTCCACTGAATACACTATCTACCACAGTAAAAAATTTAAAAATTATTTTGCTTAATCTTTGGAATTCCAAATATCTCCCGTTACTGCCATCTGGGAGAAAAGTGTGCTGTCTGCCTGGTCTGAGTGAAACATGATGTGTTCCATCATTCACATAGGCACAGCTGACATTATATAGGGTACCAATGGAGCACTTGCCTCAAACTCTGGTCTCTTGTTCCCTTTCCAGAAAAAAGAACCTCTTTGCCTTCTTTGACATGGCTTACCAAGGCTTTGCCAGTGGTGACGGTGACAAGGATGCCTGGGCTGTGCGCCACTTCATTGAACAGGGCATTAACGTTTGCCTCTGCCAGTCATATGCCAAAAACATGGGCTTATATGGTAAGTTGGAGGACCTAGTGTGAGATGTGTTCTGATGAGCCTGAAGAAGAAATAGGCAAGAATGCCACAAAGAGAATTAGGAGGGAGGAGGAGGCTTCTCTGTATGTGTGCTTGCATATCTGCAAGTGTGTTCCATCTACCTAGAAAGAAAAGGTACAGCCTGTTCATATAGCCAAGTTCCAGGGCCAGCCAGGGCTACATAACATGAGGACCCTGTGTGTGGTGGGAAGGGAAGGCGAAGGCGAAGGCGAAAGTGAAGGGAGGGAAGGAAATAAGCACATTAAAAGATCCTGAGCCAGGACTGGAGAGATGCTCAGTGGTTAAGAGGCACTGAATGCTCTTGCAGAAGACCCGGTTTCAATTCCCAGCGCGCCCCATTGCAAGGCTAAGAAACCATCTTTACTTCCATTCCAGGGAATCCGAGACACCCCTTTCTGACCTCACAAGGCATGCACAGACACCGGTGTGCACCAATCTCACATGTATGACAGTACACTCAACACATAAAAATAAATAAATAAACAAATAAAAATAAATAATTCCTTGAGGCTACAATGATGTCCATCAGCAGGTTGCTGCCAAATCTGATGACAGGCTAGGTATGGTAGCTCACGCCGTTAATTCCATCACTTGGCGTTACAAGCGGGAGATATCTCCAGTTTCATCAGCCTGGGCTATAGAGTAATACTCTGTCTCAAAACCCAAGGTACTGTCTGTAGTTTTCTGATAGGAACGATAATGTTACAGGAGTAGCAGATTGAAATAATGATTTTCGTGTTAGAAAAAATGATCTATTGTTTCTTTTTTTTCGAGTGTGAGGCGCGGTAGGAGCTTCACTATGATCTTGCAAAGATGCAGATCGAAGCCAAAAGGGTGGAGTCACAGCTGAAGATCCTGATCCGGCCCATGTATTCCAACCCTCCCCTCAATGGGGCCCGAATCGCCTCTACTATCCTGACCTCCCCTGATCTTCGAAAGCAATGGTAAAGACTGCTGGCCACTCCCCTGGCATCTAGTACCCTACAGTTCCCCATGTGGAAAGGGAGAGGCAAGGCAAGAGAGGGGCGCTGCATTTTTGCTCAAATAAGTTGGTTTCCCCACTACTTGACACATTAATAGAGATAAATACAGCTCTCTCTTCTGTGCACCTCCATGTTTACGTAATGGCCTGTGTTCCCTTAAATCAAGTGCAAAGTGATAGTACTGTACATAGGAAAACTCTGCCAAACACAATCAGCATTTTTGCATTTGTCGTGCTTAGAGGTCTCGACCCCAGCGGTCACCATTCAGACCTTTGACAACACTTCTCCACTGCCTGTATCCCAGTCCCCTATATTAATTTTTTTATCCCAATAATAGCAAGCGTTGAATCAATATTTCTGTATACTTAGGTTGTTTGTACTTAGAAACTTCAATACATGTTCTCTAGTATCACTCTATCTTTTTCTCACCATATTTCACATAAAGAATATATTCTTAGCCAAGGCATGTGCATATGCATTAATCTCCAGGATTCATGTGAATTCCAGGCTGCACAGGGCGGTATTATAGTTAAAATACCCTTGTCTCAAAGTATAATAATAATAACACTATTAATATATTTGGATATATACATTTCTTTTTATGGTTGTTTTTTTTCTGTTGGTTTCTGTTTTTTTAATGTATATATGTAGTCTCTGCCATGTACGGTTTCGTGACTTGAGTCGTGCAACCGCTGATGTAAGGATCAGAATGGTGTCAGATTTCCTGGGCTGGAGTTAAGATGGTTCTTAGCCCAACATGGTTGGTGCTGGGATTAAACCTGGGTCCCTCTCTGCAAGAGCAGCGAGTCTCTTAAACTAGCCTGAGCCATGTCACCAGCCCCCATTAACATTTCAAACATTGGCCGTAGACAAGCATTACGTACCTTTATTCAGATTATATATGATATAAAAAAGTAAATTACGCTTTTTTTTGTTTCGTTTGATTTTTGAGACAGGGTGCTCCCTATACCCCACGGCAGGGCTTATCCCACCATTGTGGTGCTGAGACAAACTTGGGTCCTTAGTCGAAGAACAGTTGAGTGCTTACTCTTAACCCACTGAATCCATCTCTCCAGCCCCCGGTTTCTTAAACACAGAATTTGGTGTGGGATTNAAAAAAAAACAAAACACAAAAAACAATATAACATGTGGATGTGAACAGCAAATTAGCCAAAACTATCTGTCACATTCTGTCAAAATTTCAAGTTAATAGTTTTAGAATTGGTATTATAGGGGCTGTGGGGGATAGCGCAGCCGTTAAAGGCTGAGGCTAAGAACCGCAAAAAAAAAGAATTGGTATTATAGGAAATCTTTTTTTTTTTTGGTCTTTTTTGAGACAGGGTCTCTCTGTAGTTCTGGCTGTCCTGGAACTCACTATGTAGACCAGGCTGGCCTTGAACTCACAGAGATCCACCTGCCTCTGCCTCCCAAGTGCTAGGATTAAAGGTGTGCACCCATGTTAAAGATAGTTCTTAGCCGCCACGTGGGTGGCTGGGAATTGAATCCAGGTCCTCTGCAAGAGCAGTCGGCGCTCTTAACTGCTGAGCCATCTCTCCAGCCCCCAAAACAGACTTTTATGAGACCAGAGTCTGCCTGTCTTACCCGGCCACTTTTCAGCACTTCGTTGTTCTCACCCAGGGCCAGTTCTGCTGAAGCCTTACAAAATTCAGCCAGCCCCCCAATGGGCAGGTATTCTTTGTCCAAATTTTTTGCAGCAATCTGGGCCTCTGCCTAGACAAGAGAAAATGTATTTTAGTTTCTCCTCCCTACTTCAGTCTACCATGGTAACAGTATTTATTTAGTAAGTTCAACTCCAGAAGCCTGGCCTTTTGCCTGCCCCTTTTCTGAGACACTGGTCTCTGCTATTTGGGCAAGCTGGCTATGAGTTCCTGGGCTTTTGTGAGCCTCCTGCTTCAGCTGGGACTTCAGGTTTGTGCTATCCTAACTGCAGCTAAGGAAGACGGTAGCTCGGAAAACCAGAGTAATTGAGAAGCCAGGACCAGAACAGAACCTGGGGTCCCTGGGTCCAGAAGCATCATTCTTCTTGCCCCTCAGAGGTTCCCACCCCCGCCCCATTTCAGGTTGCTGATCTTGACCCAGCGAGAGATGGGTAGCAAGCTCACCTTTCGGACACTAGAGAGCACATAAGGCTTTCCGTTGTCGTCCCGGTACGCACCAACTCCCAGGTTCATTTTTTTGCTGTTAGTGTCTCTCTTGTAGGCTTCGGTCACTCCTAGAATGGGGTCTGGTGGTCCCATTTCTACATGGGTCCACCAGGAGCTGAAATGAGAAAAACTTTGGCTCAGTCCCATGAGCTAAGCGTCCCAATGGCCAGAAATGTTTCTGATCTGCCAAGATCCACTTAAGGAGAACTTGTGTGTAACTTGTGGGACAAAAAGCTTCACATTGCTATGTTGAAGAGTACAGATCAATTCCTTCAATACAGATCCCATGCGATGCAAAGGGGGGGCATCTGAGTCATTTTGGGGAGTCAGGATACATGTATAGGCTTTTTTTTTTTTTTTTTTTTTTTTTTTTTTTTTTTTTTTTTTTGAGACAGGGTCTTCCTTTAGTCCCAGCTGGCTTGGAGCTCACTCTGTAGACCAGGCTGGCCTTGAACTCACAGAGATCTACCTGCCTCTGCCTCCCGAATGAGTGCTGGGATTAAAGGCGTGCGCCACCACACCTGGGTATGTATAGGCTTTTACAAAAACTTTTTTTTGTCACATTTATTTATTTGTACATGCACGTATAGAGGTCAGAGGACAACTTTGTGGGAATCAATTCTCTTCCACTATGTGGGTCCTAGGGACCAAAGTCAGATCATTAGGTTTGGTGGCAAGAGCCTTTACCTGCTGAGCCATCTCACCAGGTTCTTTTTGTTGTTGTTGTTTTGAAGGTAAAATTGTTTATTTATTTATTTTTTTATTTATTTTTACTTTTTTGGTCTTTTGGAGACAGGGTCTCCCTGTAGCCCCAGCTGTCCTGGAACTCACTCTGTAGACCAGGCTGGCCTTGAACTCACAAAGATCTGCCTGCCTCTGCCTCCAGAGTGCTAGGATTAAAGGCATGCACCACCACGCCTGGCTTGAAGGTAAAACTGTAACAGTCTGTGTACATTATAGGCCAGAAGAGAACAGGGTGTCCCCCTATATCATTACCTCTCTGAATCTGGGGTTCATGTTTTCTCATCTAGCCTGGAAGCTAGCAGTGGGTTCGATCCCCAGCACCCACATGGCGGCTGAGGACCGTCTGTAACTCCAATTCCAGGAGAACTCCAGTTCCAGGGGAATCCAAGATCCTCTTCTGACCTCTGAGGCATTGCACGACACAGGTGCACAGATCTACATGCAGACAGTACACTCATATATGTACAAAAATAAATAAAATTAAAAAAAAAAAAAGAAATCAAGCCAACAGTGTATTTTCCATCTACCCCAGCTTCCCTCATTATTGTAACACTGTACATTAGTATGCCACAGCTGTCACAGCTAAGGAAGCAGTAGACATAGGTTAAGTCCACCATCATTCAGATTCTCTGAGTTTTTAACTTCCCTCTTGGACACCCCATTAAATTTTGTCAACTTTTTCCTTTTTTTTTTTTCTTTTTTTTTTTCTTGGCCGTGACAATCTCTATGTCCTTGTTTTGGGTGACTCTTGACACTTGGAGAACACGGACCAAGCATGTATGCTAAAGGAGCTTCTCCCTGGAATTTGTTGGTGGTGGTCTCATGATTAGGGTGGGGTGGCAAGTTTGGGGGAGAGAGAGCAATGAACTTCATGTCCCTGAAGACAATTCAGTTCTCTCTGAAACAGAAGTTGCTTTGGTTAAAAGATAATGAGTGGTTGAGACCATATTGTACTAGGAAAAAGATACCTGTTTTTGTCAAGAAAACACAAAACAAAAAAACAGTAGGCTGAAAGTCCCAAACTTTTTAGTTTTCTGCTTCCTTTTTTCTCTGAAAACTGAGAGGAATCTGAAGAGCTTTTGTTAATTTTCTCCTCTTGCCCTAGGTTTGTTTATGCAAACAGCATAAGAGGACACCGGCCTCATACCGATGCCAGCCCTGAGTCATACCAGTCTGTGTCCTCATGCTGGGAGACAGAGGCCTTTCCTGTGGAGCCTGCAGGGAGACCTGGGAACTAGTCGGGACAGACATGCCTCAGTCTTTGGCTGAAGACCACCCCCCACCCTCCCCTCTCACTGTGTGTGGTCCAGAACTAGCATCCTACTTGCCTCCATTTCCTGAGTGCTAGGATTATTACATCTGGATATAATGATGCTTCTGAGCTAGGCAAGGGTGATATAGGCAAATTGACTGAGCTTATGGCTAGCTGAAGCTCCTCATAAAGCTTTTATTTATGTCTGTTAAGATTTACTGTATTTGGCCAGGTGTGGTGATACACACCTTTAATCCTAGCACTTGAGAGGCAGAGGCAGGCAGATCTTCGAGTTCAACACCAGCCTGGTCTACAACATGAGTTCTAGGACATCAATATTGTTACATTTTATTTTCTTTATCTAAAATTTTTATTTTTTTTGAGACCCGTCTCTTTGTAGCCCCAGCTGGCCTGGAACTCAATATGTAGACCAGGCTGGCCTTAATCTCAGAGATCTGCCTGCCTCTGCTTCCTGAGTGCTGGGATTAAAGGTGTGTACCACCATACTCAGCTTCTTTTCCTAAAATTCAAAACAAAACCTTTTACTTAACATGTTTATGAGTGTTTTGTCTGCATGTATGTATATGCAATGCTCATGGAGATCAGAGGAGGACATCAGATTCCCTGGAACTGAAGTTACAGACCACTGTTAGCTGCCATGGGGTCGAGAACCAAACCTGGATCCTCTACCAAAGCAGCAAGTGCTCTTAACCACTAACCCCATTTCTCTAGCTCCATGAAGATAGTTCTGAACTGCCAGTGTGAAAGTATGTGCTTGTAATCCCAACATTTGGGGGGATAAGGCAGAAAGACTTCAAGTTCAAGGCCAGCCTGGGCTACACAGCAAGACTGTGTCTCAAAACAGTAAGGACAACAACAAAAGAAAATGGTTGTTCTATTGTGCTTTTCTGTTGCTATAATAAATGCCATCATCAAAAGCAAATTAGGGGAGGAAAGGGTTTATTTCAGCTTACATTTCCAGATAACAGTTCACCACCGAGGAAAGTCACGGGAAGAAGCTGGAGCAGAAACCATAAGGGAAGGTCACTCTCTGGTTCATGCTCATAGCTTGCCTGTCCTCCCTCCCTTCCCCCTCCTTTTCAGCCTAGGCCCACCTGCCTAGAGACGGCTCTGCACATCAGTCATTAATCAAGACAATCTCTCCCAGACATGGCCATAGACCAACTGGATCTGGAATACTCAATTGAGGTTCCCCTTTCCTAGGTGATTCTGGGTGGTATCAAATTGACAATAAAAATTAACTAGCAGAATATTTTTAAATATTTTTTTGTTTATTATTTTTTATGTGTACCCATGTCGTGCAATGCCTCGGAGGTCAGAAGAAGGTGTCGGATTCCCCTGGAACTGGAATTAAAGACAGTTCTTAGCTGCCATGTGGGTGCTGGGAATACGAACCCGGGTCCTCTGCAAGAGCAGTCGCACTCTTAACCGCTGAGCCATCTCTCCAGCCTAGCCCGCAAAATAGTTTTTAAAGAAGAGAGAGATGGTTCAGTGGTTGAGAGAATAGTATCTTGCTCTTTCAGAGGACCCAAGTGGTTCCCAGCCCCCAAGTTGGTTAGGTTACAACCAACCACTTGTAACTCCAGGTTGAGGGGAATTGGACGCCTCTGCTCTAGTGGTCTCTTGCACTCATTCACATGTACATACCCCCCATCCCATGCATACACATAGTTAAAAATAATAAAAATACATCTTAAAAAATTAGTTTTGATCTTTCAGACTTGAGATCCTAACGAATCAGTTTGTTTCAACACAACGTATGAGAACAAACTTGGATGGTGAATTTTGGTTCTCTCTCAATCTTTATCCCCTTCTGCAGCTGCTATGACAGCTAGTAGTTAGTTTTTAGCTGTAATGATCTCTTTAGATTTCTGAAAGTGGCGACTGCTGCACAGGTAACCGGAGCTGTGAACCTTTATTACATTTTCAGGACAATCACACAGATAGGGTATGGATGTTCCTTGTGCCTTTGGCACAGATGGCTTTGCTAAGCCTGGTATCAAGTTGCATATCTGGATCACCTGTCTCCATCATGGCAAGTTTCCAGATCTCTGAGAGCTCCAGGCTTCTTGAAGCTCACTCCTTGCCTGCACTTGTGAATGCTAATGGTCTGTTCTCAGAGGGAATGAGGGAGAGGCAAGCAGTGGTCTCTGGTTTATAACTCCCAAGAGTTGTTCTGATGTGTTAACATTTTTAACAAAGTTTGCTCAATGTGGATAGGCCATTTTCCCTGCATTAGTGATTAATGATATTACGGCATGAAATGTCATTTCAGCCTTCTTTCCAGACAGTAGAGTGCTTTGCCAGAATACTTTCTATGCTTTATACTAACTCTATTATGGCCTTGATTAAACAAATTACACAAAAGCTAAGGTTCTTAAGAACCATCTAACTATGTTAGATGTTTAGTTTTAGTGTTTTACTGTTTCTTTGGTTAAGTGGGTAACCAATGTCCCCCTCCCTCAAGCAATCATGATCTTGTTTCAAGTATGACCTAACAGCTTTTTTTTTTTTTTTTTTGTTTTTTTTGAGACAGGGTCTCCCTGTTAGCCCCAGCTGTCCTAGAACTCACTCTGTAGACCAGGCTGGCTTTGAACTCACAAAGATCCGCCTTCCTCTGCCTCCGAAGTGCTAGGATTAAAGGCATGAGCCACCACACCCGGCAGCTTTTTAAGATTTGGCCTTCCTATCAACATGTTTGTGCATACAAGCTTCTCCAACTGGACTATGGGAACCTTGGGTTGTTCAAAATTTGGACATAGATACTTGCAAATTGGTTTTACCTGAATGTTACTTACATTCATTGCTTATGCTTAGTAATTTGGCTCACTTCAAAAAAAATGCACCAATTACCTAATTATACGGCAAACTGAGTAACATCAATGTTATCTAAAAACAACTGTGTTATTATATTGTAGAATCCCTTAAAAATAAACAAATAAAAGAGAAAAAAAAAAGATTTGGCCCTCCTAAAACATAGATAATAAAATTCTCAGGCTTTCATTTAAAACTATCTTTGAAATGTCCTGAAAAGTACTGGCTTTACATTTTTTTTTTTCTTTTTTTGAAACAGGGTCTCCCCATAGCCCCTGCTGGCCTGGAACTCACTCTGTAGACCAGGCTGGCCTTGAGCTCATGGAGATCCGCCTGCCTCTGCCTCTGCCTCCTGAGTGCTAGGACTAAAGGTGTGCACCATCACACCCAGCTTAAAGATGGTTCTTAGCTGCCATGTGAGTGCTGGGAATCAAACCCGGGTCCTCTGCAAGAGCAGTCCGTGCTCTTAACTGCTGAGTTAGCTCCCTGGCTTTACTTTTTATAAATACTCTCCTGACAGAATGGGAACATGAAATGTATCAAACTGAAGGCTTTTACCTCATGCTGGGGTACCCCTCTGAGAAAAAAACACAATCCCTTCCCACCAGATTAGTCCAGTACAACCAGCAAGGAGGTACAAACAGTGCATTCTGGCTGTGTGTGTGTGTGTTGGGGGGGGGGCACACCAAGACTAAGTAACTAAGGTGAAACATTCGAGTTCTTTCCATGCACTCATCCAGCCTCTGCCAGACAAACCTTTCAGCACGGCACTGTGAACACTACTTACCGGACTGAGAAGCCTGCCAATTACTCACTAGAATTTCCTTCCCAGCAATGGTTCTCATTGGACCTGTAGCCAGTCACTACTCACCAGCCTCTCTTTGTGAGTAATGCTGGGCGCAGGCTCAGCGTGGCACTGTGGGGCTGCCAACAGAGCCACAGCCTTGAGAGCTGTGATTGGTGGCAGTTACTTTTGTTATTTGAGAGCCAATTATTTGGTTTTTACTTTTTTTTTTTTTTTTTTTCTTTTCAAAACAGTGTCTCCCTNAAAAGAAAAAAAAAAAAAAAAAAAAAGAACAGACCCAGGAACAGAGTATGTGATGTTGACCAGTATTAGTTTCCAAAACACCACTACAATTTTATTTGTAACCACCCAGCACTACCTTGTGAGGCCATTATGTAGTGAATTCAAACTGCATATGGCTAGAGGGATTTATGTCGTGTGTCTTTCTGGTTAAAAATAAAAAATAAAAAAATAAAAAAATTAACCATCTTATCTTTTCTTATCCTAAGCTCTAGGGCCAGGAATCAAATTCTTCACTCCTCTTTTTAATTGCTGGTCTAAATTATGAGGAAAATGCACACATATCTTGAAAGAACACAAATGGACCAGAAGAAATTTTGGTTATTTCTCTTCCCTAGTTCAGATGAAGGCCACAAAGCCACTGCCTGTTACATCACTGTCATTAGAGCTGAGTGAGAGGAATACTTTGAATGTCAAGGGCATTCAATCATCTAAAAAAAGCAACTTTCAGTTTTAAAAAGGTCAAAAGGTATCATTCTTGATTAAAAGTGTGAAAACACCTATCTTTCTAGTAATTAAAATACTTAGCATAGAGATTCTCTCAGAAACTACTGTAACAAGTCTTCTGTCCCAACTTAATCTAAGCATCAGAACAGTGATATTTTGAGTGACCAAGTTCCAAGTTCTCTATGTCCCCCATTATGTCATTCTTTAAAATGGTGAAGACTGGGGGCTGGAGAGATGGATGGTTCAGTGGTTAAGAGAACTGGCTGCTCTTGCAGAGGACTTAGGTTCAAATCCCAGCATCCACGTGGTGTCTAACAACTGTCTGTAATTTCAGTTTCAGGGGATAGGATGTCCTCTTTGGACCTCTGAGGGCTTTGCATGACATGGGTGCACTTACATATATTCAGGTAATAAACTCATAATAAATAAAACATTTTAATAAAAAATAAAATTGGGGCTGGAGAGATGGCTCAGCAGTTAAGAGCACCAACTGCTCTTGCAGAGGACCTGGGTTCAATTCCCAGCACCCACATGGCGGCTAAGAACATTTTAACTCCAGTTCCAGGGGAATCAGACGCCCTCTTCTGACCTCTGTGGCATTGCATGACACGGGTGCACCAACCTACATGTAGACAGTACACTCATACACATAAAAAATAACAAAAAATTATAAATATATATTAAAAAATAAAATGGTAAAGATTATACACATGAAAAAGCTCTGATTTATTTTATTTTATTTTTTTGTCTTTTTGATATAGGGTCTCCCTGTAGCCCCAGCTGTCCTTGAACTTGCAGAGATCCGCCTGGTTCTGCCTCCCAAGGCTGGGACTAAAGGTGTGTGCCACCACGCCCGGTGAGCTCTGATTTTTTAAAAAAGTGATACTGCACTATATGAAAACAAAAGTGCTGGAGTGGGGGTGGGGGGCTTGATAACCCGTGGCCTACATAGTGATTCCTAACAATGCCCTTTGGACAAAAGCACACAGTTTCAAACATTGAGCAATAGTGACCAATCAACCAGAAGAGTTAGGTACAAAGTATTCAGATAAGCATTTCTTTCTTTTTTTTTTTGGTCTTTTTGAGACACCTCCCTGTAGCCCCAGGTGTCCTGGAACTCACTCTGTAGACCAAGCTGGCCTCTGTAGACCAGGCTGGCCTTGAACTCACAAAGATCCGCCTGCCTCTAGCTCCCAAGTGCTGGGATTAAAGGCATGTGCCTGGTGGTGGTGGTGGTGGTACACACTGGTAGGGTATGCTGAAGAGGCATAGGCAAAAGGATCTAGAGTTTGAGGCCAGCCTGGGCTAAAGATAAGCATTTATTTTCTTACATGTATGAGTGTATTGTCTGCATGTATGTTGGTGCACCCATGTCGTGCAATGCCATGGAAGTCAGAAGAGGGCGTTGGATTCCCCTGGAACTGGAGTTAAAGACAGTTCTTAGCTGCCATGTGGGTGCTGGGAATTGAACCCGGGTCCTCTGCAAGAGCAGTAGGTACTCTTAAATGCTGAGCCATCTCTCCAGCCTCCAGATAAGCATTTCTAATTTCCCAGATGCTTAAGCCTACCTAAATACTCCACGGGTTATAAATTGGTTTCCTTCCCATTCTTCTCATTTCTCTAGATAGGCTCACACTATATAGTCTAGGCTGGTCCTGGTAGTCACTATGTAGCCCAGGAGACTGGCCTTGAACTCAGGGTAATACTTTGGCCTCAGCCTCCTTGAGTGTTGGGATTATAGGAATGTGCCACCCCAGTCTAATACTTTGTTTTTTGGTACATATTTTGTAGCCAATGTTTGGATTTTGAGCTAAAATGCAATATTAAAATTACTTATTTTAAAACTAGAGGTTTGAAATAAAAATATTTAATGTGAAAGACATTCCATCCGCTGGGGATATGGTTTAATGGTTCAGTGCTAAGGTCTATCCCCAGGACCAGGAAAAAAAAAAAAAAAGCTGGGTGTAGTAACATTGAGGCACAGGCAGGTCAACTGCAGCAAGCTTCAGGCCAGCCTGGTATACATGGCAAGTTCAGCCTGGTATACATGGCAAGTTTCAGGCCAGGCAGCACTACATCTATTTTGAAAGACCCAAGCAGACAAACAAAAGCCATGCCGGACACTTAACATAAGTAGTGAGCTACAACATTAAACAAAGTAAGGTCTCTGATCTCCTGTAACTTAGAATCTAACAGAAAAAGACAAAAGACCTTAAGGAACATTAGTCAAGGCTCTCAAAATGAAAGAATGACAGAACAGTTAATACCCAAAGGAAATTTCATCATGTACTTTAAGTAAAACTCAGCCCTTCTGTTTTTCTCCCCCCCCCCCTTCCTTTTTGAGACAGGGTCTCTGTGTAGCCATAGCTGTCCTGGAACTCACTATGTAGACCAGTGTGGCTTTGAACTCACAGAGATCCACCTGTCCCTGCCTCTTGAGTGCTAGGATTAAAGGGATGTTGCCACCACGCCTGGCCCAGCCCTTCTATTTTCTTTTTGTTTTTGGTCTTTTTGAGACAGGGTCTCCCTGTAGTCCCAGCTGTCCTTGAACTCACAGAGATCCACCTGCCTCTGCCTCCCGAGTGCTAGGATTAAAGGCGTGTGCCACCACGCCCGGCCCAGCCCTTCTATTTTCAAGGTTAAACAGATTTAATGAGTGAAATAGATTTTCTTTGGTCTATAGAATAAATCCTTTTTGTTCTCTAAATTTGCTGCGTAAATAACTTTCCTAATTCTTCCCAGCAGGTAGGTAAAGGGCGCACATTGGCAGCTAGCCAAAAACGGGCCCAGAAAGGACAGACTGTTCTATGGGCTTTAAGACCTCCAGCAGACGTTCAAGGAAAGGCTAAGTTAGCAGAAAAGGTCAAGCAGGCTCTACACCTGTGATCAGTATGTGCTCAATGGTGCTTTAGCACTCTGAGGAGATTGCCTCAAATCAGCTTCCTGGGTGAACTAGTCATCTGGTTCGGATAATTAGGAATTATCAGCTCAGTTTAGGCCCTGTACTTTCCCTCAGCTCTGTGGATCATCACAGTTCGAGGTGACACATTTGTCATTATTAAAAGCGAAGCCTTCTTCTCATGTTTAAAGCTGTGTAACTAACAATTGGTCCAGTGCCTGGCTCAGGGAAACTGGATTACGAAATATTCACAGCAGCACAGGGAGATGGAGAGGAAGACTGATGGCCTCCAGAAGAACGAACCCCCTGAGGGCTTTAAACAAAACTCTGTCCCATCCAAAGGCTGTATGGGTCTCCTGGGGGAAGGGTGTCACAGGGGACTTGGGCGGAGACACGGAAGGGAGGATGCCACACACCAAGGTCACGGATACAGTGAGGAACGCGGGATCTGGGCACCCGGAGGACCTCCCTCCACCCGGCTTCATTTCCTCCCGGGTGTACAAGCCTCAGCAACTTTCAGGGCGGCGGGATGCAACCCACCGGGCCCAGAGGGACCAGGACCTGTGCGCCCGCCACCCCCCAGGGCTGCCGGTCAAGGGCACGCGCGCCCCCGGTTCCGCAGCCAATCAGCGCCGAGCAGACCCGGCGCCACAGCCAATCGGTGTGAGGCTAGCCCGGCGCCGCCGCCCGCGTGCTCTCCCTTTGCCCCGCACCCCACTGCGCCTACTGGGCATCTCAGGTACCCAGCCCCAGCTGGAATGGGGGTCCGGTGCCGCCGAGGGCCACTTATGCTGTTCCCTGGAGGATGGGGTGCCTCGCTGTCCTGCCGTGCAAGGCAGGGATGAGGGGACCCGAGGATCACTGCAAGGCGCCGACGTTCCACTCTCGGGCCCCAGGGCAGGGAAGCGTAGGGGATGCTGCAGCAGGATGAACGTGAGTGCGTGTGTATGATGCAGCCCGGGGGCAGGATCTGCAGCACCTACAGCTCAGCTGGGCAGGGCAGGCCCAAGGTCCACACTCCATCTCCGTATCCCTCGTTTACCTGGCTCTGGCAGAGGCTGCGGCGGTGAGGCCTGGCTGGAAGGCGGCAGCCACCCCGGAAAGGACGCGGCCAGAGTGCAGCAGGGCCATGGTGGGTGGCAGAAGGGCAATGGACAGCGGCAAGACGGAGGACACCGAAAGCAGCTGCAGGCACCGAGGCGCGGGCTGCTAGAAAGGTGAGGACAGTGACTTTCCTGGGCGAGGCTAGAGCGGTCTCGCCGGGCGCCAGCCGAGTCACAGCGGCCCCTTGCGGTCGGGGGTAGCAACGACCACCTACGGAAACCTACCCTCTAAGTCTATGGTGTGTGAGGACACGACGAAGCCTGAGCTCAGCGCGCAGCATCAGTTAATCATCCCGGATTGCTAAAGCAGCTGCTAATGTGCTATTAAAATATTTTATTTTTATTTTGTGTGTCTGAGTGTATTACCTGCATGTAAGTGCACCCATGTAGTGCAATGCCCATAAAGGTCAAAAGAGGGCATCGGATTCCTCTGGAACTGGAGTTACAGATGTTGTTAGCAACCATGAGTGTTGGAATTTGAACCTGATTCCTCTTCAAGAACAGCCAGTGCTCTTAACCACTGTGCCATCTCTCCAGCCCCTGGAGTGCTATTTTGAAACGTGGAAAGATGTAGGCTGATGCTGAGGAAGTCCTTTTCCCAGTGTTCCGTAGGCTTTAAGACCAAGACTTTAAGACTTTAAGACTTTGAACCCTCTACCCATCAGTGGGATTGTTTCTCAAGTCCTTCCTTATCCCTGTTTCAGAGAGAATAGCAAGGGTGTATTGTGGGGCAGTTGTGAGGATGAACTGAGATTAGCAGATTCTGTCTGAAAACAGATCAGGAGTTAGGAAGCACCAAACGTGCGTGTCAAATTCTCATTATGTTGGAAGAAACGAATACATTTTAAAGAAAAAAAAAAAAAAAGCGAAGTTGGGACAAGTTCACAAGTTGAACAAGTCCACTCTGCAGTAGGTTCCTCACTCTTCAGAAATCCATATAGAACTGGACTACCTGCCAACTTAATGTATCCTCTGCCACTCCAGGCTCCATGTATGTTGAAGTCCACCGTACATGGGGTCACATGGTAGATCTTCCAGTCCAGTCCCAACTTACCGTCTTAGTCATTCCCCTGTCTTACTGACCTTGACCATAGACAGTGACTTGGGGTTCCACCACTGTGGTTGTATTGTTCTATGGCCATCTAGGAATAGGAATGCCTTTGGCCCAGTTGCCATGGCAGCTAAGGAGCCAACCAGTATGTTAAGGAAAATAGAGCTGTAAACACTTGGTGGTAAAGGTATCCTGGGAGAGAAGGATCCCCCACCTTCACCTGGGATTCTATTACTCCTCACCCCTAGCTGAAAACGTTCTTGGGAGATGTTAGAGTACAAGGAACGTAGAGGGTTAACTAAAAGTGGGATTCCATGATACAACTTCTGTGAGATAGAACTCCATGATGGAATGGGAGTTTGCAGTGATATGGATGCTTTTGGGTCACTGCACTTTTGTATGCAACCTTCACCCATACTTCTGTAAAGAAGCCCAATAAAGTCACTGGTTCACCAAGCTGCACTTTGGTGGAATCCTTACTTTGGTTTGTTGATGGTGGCCTATCTGGTAGTTGAGAACAAGAGAAATTTATTCTCTCTCAATTCTGGAGAAATTTCTAGAAGGTGAGGGTATGGTCTGTGTCTGCTATAATCTGATTCTTCTAGCTTCTGGCATTTGCCTGTAACCATTGGCTTTCCTTAGTTTATAGACGAATCACTATAATCTCTGCCTCTGTCACCACAAAGGTGTTTTTGTCGATTCAATATGACACCAGTCATAAAATGGGTGTGGTGGTGCACCCATGTAATCCCAGCACTTGGAAGCCTAAGGGAGGAGGATTTAAGTTTTGTAAATGGAGGATCTGAGTTTGTCCTACCTATAGCCATCAAGGCCAATGAGCAGAGACAGCAACTGAGTTTGTTTTTTTTTTTTGAGAAAGGGTCTCCCTTTAGTCCCAGCTGGCCTGGATCTCACTATGTAGACCAGGCTGGCCTGCCTCTGTCTCCTGAGTGCTAGGATTAAAGTCATGCACCACCATACCAGTTAGGAACTGAGTTTTTAAGGTGTGCTTTATTCACAGCTGGCAATCTGGGAAGGCAGGATTAACATTCTGCAAATCTGCCTCCCTCTATTAGCATCCCCCAAATCAAGCTTCCCCCGTCATCTCTAGCTAGCACACTTTACATGGATTGGGAGCAAAGATAATTAGTCATTCCAAAGGTCAGTCTTGTCTCTCTGGTTAGGGGTCAGTCTTGTCTCTGAGATTCATGGTATCTGCTTTCCTCCTTAGTGTCTCCTGTACTTTCCCTTCATTGTTGTCTCTGTGTAGTGAGATTCCCATACTCCCAAGGTTCTTGAGCAAACAAGCCATTAGCAATGTATACATGCAGTTCCTTTCTCCAATACGGAGTACAATTGTGCTCCTATTATATGGAATGTAAACATGTACCTATCCACCCCTTCTCTCTCCTGTCAATTTGAGGCCAACCTGTGCTAGGTAGGACTCGTTCTCAAAAAACATTTGTTATCATTTGGAGAGTAGGTATTTGTTAAACTGGCCCGTTATGGTGTTTCTGACTCCCAAAGCCCTCAGAAATTGAAATCCTTCCAGCTCTGCATGTGCACACGCACGCATGATCATCTCTTGGGGTCCAGGATGGCTCTAAACAGCACACTGTTCGTGGCAGCAGAAGTGCAAAGAGCACATGCCAATATAATTTAAGAACATCAGGAAGAGGCAGAGTAGGGTAAAGCCCAGAGAACAAGCCAGGAGAGCACAAGGTAGGGTGGGCTCAGTGCCTGCTGGGTAAATTCGAGGTGCCTTTGTGAGAAAAATAGCAATGAAATTGCAGGTAGTGTGCTGCACCAGAAGCTGCGGGACAGGTAGAGGCCTGACATACCCCTGAGGCTTAGTGTGGAGTGTCTAGAAGGAAGGGAACCTGCCTTCTTCTTCTGAATTATCTGCCTTACTCATGTATACCATTGGAGTTTCAGACGGTTCTTAGCCGCCATGTGGGTGTTGGGGATCGAACCCTGGTCCTCTGCAAGAGCGTCGGTGCTCTTAACCGCTAGGCTATCTCTCCAGCCCAAGGCTGTTATTGTTTTTAATGATGCAAACCTTTTAATTATTTATCCTTTCATAATTTCATCCATCTATAATCTACTTTGATCATATTCTCCTCATTATCCTCTCATCCCCTGAACCCATTTTTGTTCCTAACCAGTCCCCCTAGTTTCATGTCATTTGTTTTGTGTGCCTCTGCTGCATTAAATTAGGGTGCTTACATGTGCATGCATGGGAGATTTTTACTTCAGCAAGGCAACTCACCAGTGGCTACACCCCTGTCCCAGCAACAGTGAACTGCTTGGAGCTCCTCAAGGAGGTTGGGCCTCATGACCCCTCTCCCATTTGTGATAGAATGTTAATGGACTCAGTCTTATGCCCGTAACCACAGCTGTTGTGAGTTTATGGGTATAACAATCAAGTCATGTCCAGAAGATAGCATTTCACATTCTTCCTTCCCCATCTTTCTGGGTTACTTGAGCCTTGTAGGAGGTGATGTAGATGTCCTATTTAGGACTGAGCACTCAGCAGCTGCTTATTCTCAGCAATTGACCAGTTATCTTCCCCCTCGTGAACTGTCATCCACTGCTAACAGAAGCCTCTCTGACCAAGATTGACACAGTAGCACTAATCTATGGCTATAAACATAAATACTTAGAAGGTAGTTTGTCACCATGTTCATTTGGCCAAAAAAAAAAAAAAAAAAAAGCAATACCAGAAGTAGTTCCCTCCCCCAGGGGCCAGTGACTCTGTCAGCCACTGGCATTTGGCCAGGTTTATAATACCAGGCATGAATTCCATTCTGCGGAGTGGGACTGAAATCTAACATTAACACTGATGTCATTATTGCACCACTGAGCACATCTTGCTGGGCAGGTGGGTACTGAAGCTCACAGAATTCCTAGCTAGATAAGACCACTGATAGCTGATTTTCTCCAGAAGCCTGCACAGTACCTTTGGTACCATGAAATCTAGCCAGCAGGTTGGAAGCTTCCAGCTTCATTTTCTGCAACCAAAGTGTGTGGTATTTTCAGCAACATGGTCTTATCGTGTAGCTCTGTTTACAGCCAAGAGCAATGGGAATAGCCTGTTTTGTTTTTAGGGGCCCTAAGGCCTCTTTGACCAATTTCTCTCACAGGTCTAAATGCTGTAAGTCTTAACATTTTTTTTTTTAATGCCAGGGCACTCTACAGGCAAGAAGCCCCTGGAGTAAGGCTGAGAAAAGTCTTAATATTCTTTTTTTTTAACTTTTATTTATTTTATTTATTTTTTTTTATTTTTAATTAATTTTTTTATGTGTATGAATGTACTGTCTGCATGTAGGTCTGTGCACCTGTGTCATGCAATGCCCTGGAGGTCAGAAGAGGGCATTGGGCTCCCGTGGAACTGGAGCTAAAGACCGTTCTCAGCCGCCATGTGGGTGCTGGGGATCGAACCTTGGTCGGTGCTCTTAGCCACTAGGCCATATCTCCAGCCCAAGTCTTAACATTCTTATTAAGTATTTATTGTCTCTCTATCTATCTATCTATCTATCTATCTATCTATCTATCATCTCTATCATCTATCTATCTCTCATCTATCTGTCTATCTATCTATCTATCTATCTATCATCTATCTATGCATGTCTGTGTAGCATGTGTATACTGTGGTGTACATATGGAAGTCAGAAGACAGGTTGTGAGCATTAGTTCTCTCCTTACATCTTGCGGGTCCTGAGGATTCAACCCAGATCATCAGGAACTGGAGTTCTCCTGGAACTGGAGTTAAAGATGGTTCTCAGCCGCCATGTGGGTGCTGGGGATCGAACCCAGGTCCTCTGCAAGAGCAGTCTGCATTCTTAACCGCTAGGTCATCTCTCCAGCCCCTGATGCAAGTCTTTTTAAAGCATTTATTAAGATATTTCTCTGCTGACCTCAAAGCTTCATCTCTACTGGCTAGCTTTCATGGTGCTGGAAGATGCTATGCATGCTACCTGAAGAGAACATTAATCATCACCCTTACCCACCTATAAATCTTGCTACAACAACTGGCCTGCCAAGGTATGTCCACTGGTGAAATAGTGGCAGGCATAATATGGGAGTAACCAACCACTTTCTACTTGGATTTAAGGTCTGCTTCATAGGATGAAACCCATACTTGACATTTATATCAGGCCTGGGAATCTGAGGCTAGACAAGTCACAGGGCATAGGGGAGAACCCAATAGTAATTTTCTACTAAAAATATACAGTGTTAAACAGACTCCTAATGACCTCTTATACCTGTAGATTGTTGGGTCTGAAAATTGCACAGAAAAACTCTCAAGCCTAGGATTCAGTCTTTGAAACAAAAAAAATTTTTTTTGTTGGTCTTTTTGAGACAGGGTCTCCCTGTAGTCCCAGCTGTCCTGGAACTCACTCTGTAGACCAAGCTGGCCTTGAACTCACAAAAATCTGCCTGCCTCTGCCTCCTTGTATGTGGCATCTAATAGATGATTAAAGAAATGTGTAGAAATGAATAGTTTTCAACTGAATAAATCCATTATTCCATGCTATCAACTCCATCAGATCAAAAGCACTTGCCAAGCTGAATAAGTTACAAAGTAAATAATGATTTTGTGTCACACAGAAAAATGCAGTGCTCTCAAAACTCAACAAAGTCAAACCAAATAAAATCCCAGCAGAGACTTGGTGAAGTGGGTAAGAAACCCCATCCCTACCTGAGGAACTATTGGCCACTGATGGCTGCTGGGGGAGAGTTTCTTTCAAAATTGTGACTCTAATACTGGGATTAAAGGTGTGCACCGGGGCTGGAGAGATGGCTCAGTGGTTAAGAGCTCTGACTGCTCTTGCAGAGGACCTGGGTTTGATCCCCAGCACCCACATGGTGGCTAAGAACCGTCTTTAACTCCAGTTCCAGGGGAACCCGACACCCTCTTGCGACCTCCGTGACATTGCACGACACGGGTGCACAAACCTACATGCAGGCAGTACCCTCATACACATAAGAAATAATAAATTAAAAATAAAATAAAAAAAGGTGTGCACCAACAGCCCAGTCCATGTATGTAGTTTCTGATTGTACAGGGGCTCACAGTCAAGAGATTATCTGGGTCTCAGAAGAGAGACTTTACCCTTACACTTACATTTTTGAACAGTATTGAAATCTTAAGACTATTGGGACCTTTGAATTTGGACTGAATGCATTTTGCATCACGAAGTGGCCTTGAGCCCATGGGGATAAAAATTAGACTATGGCCTAAAAGATTATGTTTGGGTGTCAAGGTGACAAAGGGCAGACTTGTGATGGTTAATATTGATTGACAACTTGACAGGATCTTGAATAATTAGAAGAGACAAGCCTCTGGGCATGTCCATGAGGGATTAACTAGATTGGGTTAATTGAGGTGGGAAGATCCATTCTTAATGTGGGTAGTGGCCTAGGCTGCATAAAAAAGAGAAAGCTTGCTGGGTGGGCGTGGTGGCACATGCCTTTAATCCTAGCACTCCTGAGGCAGAGGCAGAGTTCAAAGCCAACCTGGTGAGGGGTTGGAGAGATGGCTCAACAGTTAAGAGCACGGACTGCTCTTGCAGAGGCCCCAGGTTCGATTCCCAGCACCCATATGGTGGCTAAGAACTGTCTTTGACTCCAGCACCAGAGGAATCCGATGTCATCTTCTGACCTCTGCAGCATTGCATGACACAGGTACACCAACCTACATGCAGACAGTACACTCATACACATAAAAAATACTAAATAAAAAAACTTTTAAAAAAAAACAAAGCCAGCCTGGTGAATTCCAGGACAGCTGGGGCTATAGGGAGACCCTGTCTCTGATGACAGATTGTAGCTCCACGCAAAGTCAATTGCCTGGCATTCATAAGGCCCTGGGTTTGGTCCCCAGTGATAATAAAACCAATGTGGAAGTGCTTGCACTGTTCCCATGCCCTGCTATTGCTTACCAGGGATAGCTGTACGTATCAGTACATCGATGTCTACTGTGCATGGTGAGGTTGCTGGACCAAAAGCTGCCTTTCTTTCCTTTTTTTTTGGTCTTTTTGAGACAGGGTCTCCCTGTAGCTCCAGATGTCCTGGAACTCACTCTGTAGACTAGGCTGGCCTTGAACTCACAGAAATTCACCTGCCTCTGTCTCCCAAGTGCTAGGATTAAAGGCGTGCGCCACCACGCCTGGCTAAAAGCTGCCTTTCTAAGCAAGTCACTGAGAAGAAGACTACATTAGCTGGCTGAGAACACAGTGACATTCTAGCTCAATTGTTTCACTTTGCAAGTGGAAGAATACAGGATTTAATCTGGAAGATGACTTGCTTTGAGTCAGGGGTGAATTCATGCATAGCACACCAGAATTGGAACACAGACTTCTAGATTCAGGACCATTGCTTTATATTAAGCTTAGCTGCTTGTAAGCAATGAAAAAAAAGAGTCTAGCTCCAAAGTTTGGCTTTTTGTGGGAAAGAATGGGATGTGATTACCTAGGGAAAGGCTTCCGAAACAAGGGAGGTTGGTGGCAACAGGATCAAATGCTAGCAAATGATAACTCATTTAAAAATGTTTCTATTCACGGGCGTGGTGTGGCAAGCCTTTAATCCCAGCACTCGGGAAGCAGAGGCATCTCTGTGAATTCAAGGCCACCCTGGTTTACATAGGGAGCTCCAGGCCAGCTGGGACTAAAAAGGAGACCCTGTCTCAAAAAGACCAAAAAAAAAAAAAAAGTTTCTATCATTGTCCTCTGTGGGCATCCCAAAGATGAGTGCAAATCTTACTAGCATGATTCAGTTATGTATACTATGTGTTTTAG
>VZQC01003255.1:6126680-6146801 GCA_009823505.1 Rhizomys pruinosus | reverse complement strand
CCCCCCCCCCCCCCCCAAGAACCAACATAAAAGCTGGATGAGCATTTTAATCCCAGCACTTGGGAGGCAGAGATAGGGGATCTCCAGAGTAGGATGCCTGCTAGATTAGCTGGAACTGGGGAGCTCTGGGGGCAATGAGAAACCGTCTTTCAGTAAATAAAGTGGAGAGCAATCAAGGAAGACACTGACACCAACTTTGGGCACACAGGTGCACACACACGCACACACAGGCACACATGCAATGTACCTGCACACACATGGACCCACATGCAAGCACACAATATACATGCACACACATATATGCCGCATACATATACCTATGCAAAAAATACTTCACGCAGAGGATAAGAGATTTGGTGTAGTAATTTTGATTTATTTAAACAGTTTCTAAGATGGTATTTAGGTATAAACTGGCATTACCAAACCTCATACAGTAAAAGGAGGGGAATAGAAAGGTAAAAGTATTAAAAACTAGAAAATAGGCTGAGGGTATAGCTTAGAGACAGAGAGCTTGCTTCACATGCCTGAAAACCTGGGTTTCAGTCCTAGAATGGAAGGCAGGTTTCTTTTTTTTTTTTTTCTTAATTTTTTATTGCACTTTTGTGCACACCGTACATTTCTTAATAAAATTTAGACCTCTTCCCCCTTCCAGCTTCCCACCCCACCAGAACACATGCATTCTGCCATACATGTCCTGCACACCCCACTCAGTCTAAATGTTCTTGGTTTAAATTTTTCTTTTTTTATTTTTGGTCTTTTTGAGACAGGGTCTCCCTGTAGCTCCGGCTGTCCTGGAACTCACTCTGTAGACCAGGCTGGCCTTGAACTCACAAAGATCCGCCTGCCTCTGCCTCCCAAGCACTAACCCGGCCCCCTCGGTTTAAATTTTTCAATGCAGAGCTTTACTGTCTCGGGCAGTTCTTTGAAGAAGTCTTTGTTGTTGTTAATTAAAAAAATTTCCCCAAGTATGGTAGCAAAAGCCTTTAATCCCAGCTCTTGGGAGGCAGACCCAGGGGCATCTCCGTGAGTTCCAGGACAACTGGGAATACAGGGAGACCCCGTCTCAATAAACACCAAAAAACCCTTCCGCCCATGCCCACCTACCCTTGAACAGGCTTCAAGGTTGTGAAGGGGGTACAGGGAAACAGGGAGCAGCTTGCACAACTGAAAATCCACGGGGAATCCCCAGGAGAAGCAGCCCCTGCTGCACTCCCTGGGCCTTCCCCTACTCCCAAATCTTTTCTCTTTTTTCTCTCTCCTTCTTTTTCAGTGATTAATAGATTTATCTATACAAGAACCCAGAGTCATCCTTGCCAAAGTTAATAAGAGAGGTTAAATGTTTGGTCCAATTTTCCTTCCTGGATAAGTTTTTCCTTTCTTTGTCTTTTTTGAAAACATAATGCAAGATGATACGGGGCCTTATTCCTACCACAGCCCCCAGAAGTGAGCTCTTGGGAGCGGGTCGGAAATTTGCTGTTCTTGCATATGTCCACCGAGTCAGGGCAGGATTCTCGATGTGCCTGGGGTCTTTGCACTGAAGCAGATACTCCTGCTTAAGCCGGTCCCTTATGCTCAACCACTCTTCTTGGGCCTTCCGGGCCTCAAGAGACACATCGTAGTCCACAGGGTCGAGGGTTCTGGGTAGAGTGGCCAGGGACGCCGGCTTGTACTAGGACTGGCATCTTGATGCCAGGCTCACAACTGTGCCCGAGCTGAGGCCTGCTCTCTCTCTCTCTCTCTCTCTCTCTCTCTCTCTCTCTCTCTCTCCTCGTCCACAGTTTTTTTTTTTTAAGTAAGGGGAATACCATGTTGTCGTTCTACCCCTACCCCTGTAGGCTGTACCCTGGGGCCTGCTATTAAAACCACAGTAGAATCGAGAACCGGAACTGCTGTAGTTGGTGGTCCTGCCACGGTAGCTGGCACAGGGGAAGCTCCGATCTGTGGTACTGATACCTGGTCTGTTGGTTCGTTTGGGGATCACCTTGATTTGTCTTCCTCTAAACAGAGACTCATCTAAGGCCAGGGAAGTCCTCACCGACTCTTTTTCTGAGAACTCTATATAAGCAAACCTTTGGGATGGCCACTAAAGTTGTCACAGAGTATTGTAACACGGTTGACAGAAACAGCCATGAAAGTGAGCTTCCAGCTCTTCTGCTGATGCACCATAGTCCACCTTGCCAACGTAGATAGAGCGGGCATCAGCCTCCTTCTTCTCCTCAATAGACATAATCACTCAGCCAGCATTGCCTGGGAGTGGACTCATATTCATCAGCTTCCGTACCTCCTTCTGTAACTCCTTTAGCTTCCCAGTCTCTTCCTCCATCTCCCTAGCTTGAGCTTTGATTGCTTCTAGCTCTGGGTCCTCCCTGGCGCCGTTCCCGTTCCCGGGGTTGTCCAGGATCAGTACAGGCTCTTCCTCCACCTTCTGGCTGCCAGGTCCCCCAGGACCCACATCTCCTGGGGCTGCCGCTGCGGGTGCCACAGCCGCCATCGCTGCTCAGACTGGGGCCAGTCGCAGGAAGCAGCCTGTTCAGTATTCACTTCTAAAGAGGTGACTTTTTTGTCCAAAGCAGTTGGGAATGATGCATATTGGAAACAACAACAACAACAACAACAGAAAGGACTGCATCAAAGAACTGACTGAAACAGTGAACTTCTGCTCAAAACAGTCAACTTCCTCATGGAGAATATTGAGAAAGACTGAGAAAGAGATGAAAAGCATGTTTTTTTTATTTTTTTTATTTTTTAATTTTTTTTATTTTTGCATGTGTTTGAATGTATTGTCTGCATGCAGGTCTGTGCACCCGTGTGAATGCCACGGAGGTCAGAAGAGGGTGTTGGATTCCCCTGGAACTGGAGTTACAGACGGTTCTTAGCCGCCATGTGGGTGCTGGGGATCGAACCCGGGTCCTCTGCAAGAGCGTCGGCGCTCTTAACCGCTAGGCTATCTCTCCAGCCCCGAAAAGCATGTTTGGCAGAATGCATGAACTCTGGCGGGGTGGGGGAATGGGCAGGAACACTGGTCTATATTTGTTAAAAAAATAAAAATAAATTTATGTGAAAAAAAAAGAAGTGTCTTTAGCTTCCCCAAATTTCTGGTCAAGAATGTTAGTTAAACCAGCATTAATTCCTTGAGGTGTGGCTTCAGCAATCTTTTTAGGCTGGAGGTTTGGAAACACACTGTGCTCTGGAGAACAGTGAATGCAGGCCTTAGACCATGCTTATATTGCTTCTGAAGACCACACCCATCTCCACCAATGATTGCTTCTGAAGACCACACCATCTCCACCAATGATTGAATTTCATAAGGCTTCTGGTGGGTGGAAGCAATGTAGACTCAGGATTTCATGGGTGTGGCAGCAGCCAGTCCTGGTAGTGCATACCTTTAATCCAGCTCTCTGAAAGCAGAAGCAGGCAGGTCTCCTTGAGTTCAAGGCCAGCCTGATCCCTGGTTAGTGTTTTATCACAGCAAGAGAAGCCACACTAGAATAGAATCTGATACTAGAGAGTGGGATATTGCCATGAAGGACCTGACCATGCTGGGTTTTTTGTTTTGTTTTGTTTTGTTTTTGCAGAGGGTGGGAGGGTGGGGAGTGTTGTGGAAACATTTGGAACTTTGTGTTGGGAAAGCCATCACATGCTCAGAGCTTAATGAGCTGTTGTGGCAGCTTGGAAGACAAGAATGTTTAGAGTAATATAGATGATAGAGGTCTGGTTTGTGAGTTTCAGAGGGAAGTCTGCGAATCCTTCAAATCTGCTATCATAGTGAAAGAGCTTCATGCAGCAGAATCATGAGGGATATTATAAAGGCATGATGAAGAATCCAAGTTTGGTAAATTTGTCATTTTATTCTCTGATTCTCCTTCTGATAAGACTAAGAGAAATGGATTTGCATTTTGTGTCTGTGTGTGTGTGTGTTTGAGATGAGGTCTCCCTGCAGCCCCAGTTGTCCTGGACCTCACTTTGGCCTTGAAGTAACAGAGAACCACCTGCCCTGCCTCCCGAGTGCTAGGATTAAAGGTGTGTGTCACCATGCCTGGCGGAGGGTAATTTTTTTTTTTTTTGTATTTTTGAGACAGGGTCTCCCTTTAGTCCCAGCTGGCATGGAGCTCGCTCTGTAGACCAGGCTGGCCTTGAATTTACAGAGATCCCCCTGCCTCTCCCTTCTGAGTGCTGGGATTAAAGGCGTGTGCCACCACGTCCAGCAAGAGGATAATTTTTAAAAAAGTCTAGTTATTTTATGTGTATGAGTGTTGTGCCTGCATGCAAGTATGTGCACCATGTGTTTGCCTACCACCTGTGGAGTCCAAAAGAGAGTATTTGATTCCCCTTGGATTGAAGTTACAGTCAGTTGTTAAGTCAGCATGTGGGTGATGGGAATCAAACCTGTGTCCTCTGCAAGAGCAGCAAGTGCTCTTAAGTGCTGAGCCATCATCTCTCTAGACCTTATCTCATATTCTTTAGCACTTACCATCAGTTCCTCCTAACCCCTCCTCTTCAAGTTCTTGGCCAGCACTAAATACTTTGTTTTGATAGACCTGCCTATTCTGGACCTTTTGTATAGATGGCATAATGCAATGTGGTCTTTTGGACTTCATTTCATATTTATTTATTTATTTATTTATTTATTTATTTATTTATTTTCTTATGTAGTTATTTACTTACTTTTTTTGTTTGTTTTTTACGTCTGCAGGGTGTTACTATGCAGCCCTGGCTGGCCTGGAACTTGCCGTGTAGACCAGGTTGATCTTTAAATCACAGAGCTCTGTCTGCCTCTGCTTCCTGGCTGCTGAGATTAAAGCCCTGTGCTGTCATACCTGGATGTATACTTACTTTTTTTTAAATTGATTTTGGTCTGTTTGAGAGAGGGTCTTCCTATAGCTCCAGATGTCCTGGAACTCATTATGTAGAGCAGGCCGGCCTTGAACTCACAGAGATCCTCCTGCCTCTGCCTCCAGAGTGCTGGGATTAGAGGCGTGCATCTCTAAGCTGGCTCTGTTACTTGTTTTCAAGACAGGGTTTTATGTAGCACAGACTAGCTTTGAACTCCTTATGTTCCCAAGTGTGGGGACTGCAGGCATATGCTCCATACTGTTAGGGTCTGAAAATCACACAGAATCACACACACACACACACACACACACACACACACACACACACACACACTCATACAAGGCCAGATATAATCTTGGAAAGAAAATTTATTTAGACAGAGAATTTAGAAGAGAAACCTAATCAGATAGCTAACATGTTAGGGTCGTCTCTACCTCCACGCAGGGAGGAGAAGGTGACCCTGTCTATCTACTGCACAGAGTCTTTAAAGGCAAAAACCGCAAAATCCACAAACCAGGGCATTTTCTTGTGATCGTTAATGAAACACAATTGCGAACCTGTGGAAACACAAAGCGAGCAGTGGTGACCTTTAAGCTGATTTGTCGTGTTTAGCAGCTTGAAGCCCCTTGGAGAGGAATGCACCCCTTACAGAGTGGAGAAGCTCTCTCCTCAGGACTTGGGAAAGTTCATCCTGACCTCAGGTATCTCTGGAACTAGGAACTCAGAGGCAGGGTAGAAGGAAATGTGCTCTGGTGATTGTGGTCAGAACCGGAGAGGCAGTCCTGGGAGCAACTGTACTCAAGGCGGGAGGGAGCCAGTGTGGGAACCAAACTTACTTCATTCAGAGCCCTGCTTTCCTCTTAACTCCTTCCTTCTGATTAACTGTTTCTGACCTGTTCCCCAAAATACCTGGCCCTAAATTGAGAATTCTATTTTTTCTTTTTAAAAATTTTATATGTATGTGTCTGGGTGAATGTTTGCCAGGCTGGCCCAAGGAAGCTAGAGGAGGGTGTTAATACCCCGAGCCACCCATCATGGGTGCTGGAATCTGAACTTGGTTTCTCTGGAAGAGCAGGAAGCACTGTTAACCTCTGAACCATCTCTCCAGTCCCTTGTTTTTTGTATTTCTTGAGACAGATTGTCCTGGAGTTGAGACTGACCTAAACATACTATGTAGCTGAGGATGACAATGTGTCTGCCTGTACCTCCCCAGCACTATGATTACAGCTGTGCACCACCACGCCCGGCTCATAGTTCATCTTAATCAGTCATGTAACTCCTGTTAATTTCTGCTCATAGAGTACCTATAAAAGTAAGGAAATGTTTACTCTTGAGCGGTTCTTTTTTTTTTTTCTAAAGGGAGGGCAGGAGAATTAATTTTGACCTACAGTTCAAGGAGATACAGTTCACCAGGGTAGGTGTAAGGTGAGCAAACCTCTGAAAGGAACGGACTTATGCTGTTGAAGGTTGATTCGCTGGTTCAATGCTTTCTCAAGTCCAAGAGCTCCTGCCTCTCTAAGACTCTGAAATGGACTGGTTCTTCTGGGGGGAAGGGAGGAGCCAGAGATCTGGCGACTCTTGAGGTTTACGTAGAGGAAGCACGTAAGTGCAATGCTTGCTGGGAACTCTGGGGAAACCACTACGTTGGGAGAGGGGCCAGGGGCATACGAAAGCCAGCCCCATGGAGCCCTTGGCTCTCTCACCATTTTGCCACCGTGGGCTAAGGTCACCGTGGGCTCTGGATGGACATGTGGGGGAAGGGAATCTCTGCTCTGCCTGTTAGTGATGTTGGATTCCCATCCACTGTGTAAGTAAACTTGAGTAAACCCGCCAGTCTCCTACTCAAAACTAAGACTGCAGAGTCTGTTCCTTGATTTGCCTTGGGAACTGTTAGGTCTGGGCTTCCCAGAATCCCAAGGGGCACACAGGTGCCCACTTCCTCCAGAGGCTGTCATCTTCTGACCTCTTCCCCTGTACCTGAGATCCTGCCCCATGGCCATAAATGGGTGGACCCCACCCGCCATCTCCCCTTTTACCCCTGCCCCTTTTCCTCTGCCTCTGCCCCTGCCCCTGCCACGCTGTCTGGTTCCACCACATGTCTGCAGACAGTAACACATGGAAGTAAAACATGTTCCTGGAGTGACTTAAGCCTCATGTGCGTTTTTCTCTGGGGGCTGGGGGTGTGTGAACTTTTTATAACCTAATAGGAACCAGGTAGTGACAGGGTGGGGACATCACATGCGTGGGTACCTCCTGGATGTGATCTCTGCTACAGTAGGTAAGACATTACTGCTGGAATAGGAGGCAGCTGTTCTCATTGCATACACAGAGCTGAGTTGGGCCAGACCATAATTTGGACTAGATAAACTCCATTTTGTGGAGAAATTCATTTTGTTTTTGACCTTAACATAATCCTCTGCTGTGCTGGGATTGAAGGCATGCTGGGATTAAAGTGTGGGCTACCACACCCAGCTGGTTTGGGGAACATTTAGGAGTTTGGTTGCCTCAGGCCACAGGATTCAGAATGCATGGGGGCCTGCCCTCAAGGAAAAAGTCTTAAGGTGCAGTGAGATTAGCTGGCTAACCCCATACTTGTGCTTTCATAAAATGATTGATATGTTATTCAAGTATTTCTGCTCTGTAAAATGCTTGTTTAAGACTGGTTAAACATTGCCCTTGTAAAAGTGAAAAAAAAAGTATATATATCCCCCAACCCCCAAGATTGTGCTGCTTCCTCTACTCTCTAGCTTGCAGAGTGGGGGATAGCCTGGCTGGCTGTAATGAAACTTCCTCAAAAATAAACCTCAAACAAAAAAACCTTCCTCACAATTTTCCAGGGTAGGTGTGCTTGTTTTCTGACCCATAAAATGACCATAGTCAAGAAGCAGTTTTCCCTATGTCCTTAATTTCCATTATTTGGGCCAGGTGACCCTGGTAGACTGAGTCTTCTCTATCCTGAGTTTGTCAAAATTGGTTACTTATTGAATTCTCTTAGTTCTTTTTCTGTTGGCTGTCAGCAAGAAAATGTCTTCATATTGATTAAGGAAAGGTAGAGTCGGGTATGGTGGCGCAGGCCTTTAATCCTTGCACTTGGGAGGCAGAGGCAGGTAGATCTCTGAGTTCAAGGCCAGCCTGGTCTACAGAGCAAGTTCCAGGACAGGTGGATCTACAGAGAGAAACTGACTCTGGAAGGAACTGGAAACACTGAAAAAAGAAGCCAACCAGCGAAGTAAGGAGCACGAAGAAGAGATTGAGAAGCTCCAAAAGGAAATGGAAATACTAAAGAAATCAGGAGAGGAAATGAAAAAGGAAATTAAACACTCATCCAATCAAGAGGAAAGGAATGGAAAAAGCCTCAGAAATAGAACGGAGGAAGCAGAACAAGGAATATCAGACCTGGAAGATGACACAGAACAGCTAAAAAGCTCAAACATAGATTATGAAAAATTAAAAAATACACAAAAGTGGAACAACCAGGAAATATGGGACACTATGAAAAGATCAAACCTTTGCATCATAGGAATAGAGGAAGGAGAAGAATCCCAAGAGAATAGTATTGACCAGATCTTCAACAGAATAATAGATGAAAATTTCCCCAAACTAAAAAAAGACAAACCCATACAAATACAAGAAGCACATAGAACTCCAAACAGACAAGATCAGAAAAGAAACTCCCCACGCCATAACATAGTTAAAATGCTAGATGCCCAAAACAAAGACAAAATTCTGAAAGCTACAAGAGGAAAAACAACAAGTCACATATAAGGGGAAACCCATCAGAATTATGACTGACTTCTCGGTGCAAACCATGAAAGCAAGAAGAACATGGAGCAAAGCATTCCCAGTGTTAAATGACTATGGATGCCAACCCAGGTTACTATACTGTTCTAGTTTGTCTTCCATTGCTGTGACAAAACACTCTGACCAACACCAACTTGGGGAGGAAAGGGTTTATTCAGCTTATATCTCCTGGGTCACAGTACATCACTTAGGGAGCCCAAGGCAGGAACTCAGGGCAGTAACCTGAAGGCAGGAGCTGAAGCACAGGCCATGGAGGAATGCTGTTCACTGCCTTGCTCCTCTGGCTCATGCCCAGCCTGCCTTCTTATACGGTATACAACAACCTGCCTAGGGTGGCACCACTCATTGTGGGCTGGGCCCTCCCACACTGCTCGACCATCAAGATAATACTCCACAGATGTAGCCACACAGCCAACAGCCCACACTCTCTGGTACCAAATAACTGTATTAGTCACTCTTCTGTTGCTGTGATAAAACCACCATAAGCAAGGGAACTTATAAGAGGAAGAGTTTATTTGAGCTTATGATTGACGGTTCCAGGGAATCAGAATCCATTGTGGCAGGAAGCATGGTGGCCGGGGCTGGAATAGCAAGCTGAGAGTCACATCTGGAAATGAGCACAGGAAGCAGAGAGAGAGACTAGAGACCACAAGGCTTATTAAACTCACTAAGCCACCCCCAATGACATACTTCCTCCAGCATGGCCACACCTTCTGAGACCTCCAAGAACAGTGCCACCAACTGGAGACAAAATGTCTGAATACTTAAAGCCTATGGGGGACACTCATTCAAACCACCACATATACCCAGCAAAAACGTTTATTATAGTTGAAGGAGAGATAAAAATCTTCCATGATATAAACAAGATGATAGAATATATGTCTGGAAAACCAGCCCTTCAGAGACTACTTGAAGCAATTCAAAGGACAGAGAGAGGAGCAACTATCCCCAAGCATCTAGAAAGAGAATCTAATAAAAACATAACTGCAGAAGTAGAAACCAAGATTAAAAATGCAAATGAATAATAAGGTGAAAGAAAGCAACATGCATCTTTCAATTGTAACCTTAAATATTAATGAACTAAGACTATACTTTCAGGGATCATTTCTATAGTTTGTAACTAGAGAAGTTTCTCTGACTGTGTAGAGTACCAGAAACAGAAACCACGAGGAGGAGTTGTAGTGCTCCTTCCTGAGCGTGAAGCCGGCTCTTAGTGTTGCTCTTTTGCAACTGCTATTTGCCATTGATGATCGTTCTGCTCTTCTTTTTTGGGAGAGTCAGAGGGAGGGAGCACAGTCTGAGTGGAGTAAAAAAAAAAAAAAGAAAAAAAAATATTAATGAACTAAACTCCCCAATCAAAAGACATAGACTGGGAGATTGGATTAGGAAACAAAATCCATCTATATGCTGTCTACAAGAAACCCATTTCAGTCTCAAGGATAGGCACCAACTTAAGCTGAAGGGATGGAAAAAATATTCCAAGCAAATGGTACCAAAAAGTAAGCAGGTGTTGCTATTTTAATATCAGACAAAATAGACTTCAAAGTAAAATAAATTATAAAATAGACAAAGAAGGCCAGTATATCTTTCTTTCTTTATTTCTTCCTTGATCCAGGAAGCAGCCTGTTCGGTATTCACTTCTAAAGATGGGCTGGAGAGATGGCCTAGTGGTTAAGAGCGCCGACCGCTCTTACAGAGGACCCGGGTTCGATCCCCAGCACCCACATGGCGGCTGAGAATCGTCTGAAACTCCAATTCCAGGAGAACTCCAGTTCCAGGGGAATCTGAGACCCTCTTCTGACCTCCGCGGCGTTGCACGACACGGGTGCACAGACTTGCATGCAGACAGTACATTCATACACATACAGAAATAAATAAAATTAATAATAAAAAAAAAGATGTGTCTTTAGCTTCACCAAATTTGCTGGCCGAGAATGTTAGTTAAACTAGCATTAATTCCTCAAGGTGTGGTTTCAGCAATCTTTTTAGGCTGGAGGTTTGGAAACACACTCTGCTCTGGAGAACAGTGAATGCAGGCCTTAGACCATCCTTATATTGCTTCTGAAAACCACACCCATCTCCACCAATGACTGCTTCTGAAGACCACACCCATTTCTGCCAATGATTGAATTTTGTAAGGCTTCCCGTGGGGGGAAGCAATGTAGACTCAGGATTTCATGGGTGTGGCAGCAGCCAGTCCTGGTAGTGCATACCTTTAATCCAGCTCTCTGAAAGCAGAGGCAGGCAGATCTCCTTGAGTTCAAGGCCAGCCTGATCCCTGGTTAGTGTTTTATCACAGCAAGAGAAACCAAGCTAGAATAGAATCTGATGCTTGAGAGTAGGATATTGCCATGAAGGACCTGTCCATGCCGGGTTATTTTGTTTTGTTTTGTTTTATTTGTTTTTTCAGAGGGTGGGGGGGTGGGGAGTGTTGTGGAAACATTTGGAACTTTGTGTTGGGAAAGCCATCACATGCTCAGAGCTTAAGGAGCTGTTGTGGCAGCTTGGAAGACAAGAATGTTTAGAGTAATATAGATGATAGAGGTCTGGTTTGTGAGTTTCAGAGGGAAGTCTGAGAATCCTTCAAATCTGCTATCATAGTGAAAGAGTTTTATGCAACAGAATCATGAGGACTATTATAAAGGCATGATGAAGATTCCAAGTTTGGTAAATTTGTCATTTTATTCTCTGATTCTCCTTCTGATAAGACTAAGAGAAATGGATTTACATTGTGTGTGTGTGTGTGTGTGTGTGTGTGTGTGTGTGTATGTGTGTGTGTGTTTGAGACAAGATCACCCTGCAGCCCCAGCTGTCCTGGACCTCACTTTGTAGACCAGGCTGGACTTGAGGTAACAGATCCTCCTGCCTCTGCCTCTCATTGGGATTAAAGGGATTTACCACCACACCCAGCTGATTTGCATAGGTTTTAAGATGGGTGAATAAAATAAATATTAAATTATCGTATTTAATAAAGAGTGAGCTTAGCAGATTTTAGGAAGCAGAAAAATAGGATAAATTGATGGGTGTGGTGGTGCATGTCTTTAATCTCAGCACATGGGAGGCAGAGGCAGGTGGATCTCTGTGAGTTCAAGGCCGGTCTGGTCTACATTTTGAGCTCCAGGCCAGCTGGGACTAAAGGGAGACCCTCTCTCAAAAATACAGAAACAGAAACAGAAACAAACAAACAAAAAAACCAAAAAGGTAAACTATTGTTGTTTTTGTTTTAAGTGTATAATTTTGATAGCAAGAAAGTTTGAATGAGGGACGGCTAAGTATCCTAATGCTGCTTTTTATTTTTATTATTATTATTTTTTAAACTTAAAAAATTTTTTTTGAATTTATTTTTGTATGTTTATGAATGTACTGTTTGCACATAGGTTTGTGCACCAAGTCATGCAATGCTGTGGAGGTCAGAAGAAGGCGTCCGATTCCCCTGGAACTGGAGTTAAAGATGGTTCTCAGCCACCATGTGTGTACTGGGGATCAAACCTGGGTCCTCTGCAAGAGCAGTCAGTGCTGTTAACTGCTAGGCTATTTCTCCAGCCCCCCCTAATGCTGCTTTTTAAAAAAGATTTATATGCTAATCCTAGCACTTGGGAGGCAGAGGCAGGCGGATCTCTGTGAGTTCAAGGCCAGCCTGGTCTACAGAGTGAGTTCTAGGACAGCTGGGGCTACAGGGAGACCCTGTCTTGAAAAGACAGAAAAAAAAAAAAGATTTATATGTATGTGTTTGTGCCTGCAGGAATTTATGTGTACCATGTACAAGCATGAGCATGAAGAGGCTAGAAGAGGGTGCTGGAGTTAAGGTGATTGTGACCACCTGATATGGGTGATGGGAAACCAGCCCAGTTCCTCTGCTAGAGTAGTGAATGCTTTTAACCACTGAGCCATCTCTCCACCCTAATGACTATATGACTCTCTTGCTGTATCTTTCCCCAATTGTTTGTCTCTGATTTTTACCTTTCTCTCTTTCTCTTTCTTCTTTTTCTCTTTCTCTTTCTCTCTTTCTCTTTCTCCTTCTCTTTCTCTTTCTTTTTCTGTCTCTTTTTCTGTCTCTTTCTCTTTTCTTTTTCTTTCTGCTTCCTTCTTTGCTGAGAGAGAGGAGAGAGTGGGGAGAGAGAGAGATAGAGAGAGAGATATCAGGAAACAACTTGGGGTTGTCAGTTGCTGACGGGGTGAGCCTCCACTTGGCTTGAGCACAATACAGATGGTGGCCCATCTCCCACCATCCTGACAAACCTTTTTGATAAGACCCGGATGAGCTGATCATTTGTTTGCCAAAGTAAGGTTTCATATCCTCAGGCCCTCCTTTGAAGTACCGGTCAGAGAATATGTCATACCTCCTACTTACTATCAACACTTGACCCTCCTGCTCCCCCAACCCCCATTCCCATCTCAGAAGCTCCAGTGAATATTATAAAGGCCCTGACTTTTGCTAATAAATCTGATGTATTCCCTTGGAATCTCTCCTGGGTTAGTTCTTTCACTGAGCCGTCTGGGGCTCACCCCTCCACCTCCTGGCTCTCGCTTGAGTCTCAGCAACCACAGTGAGGAACGCAAGATCCACTTGCCAGGACAGAGAGGAAGAAACAGCAACAAATTGCCTCCTTCTACCATGTGGTTTCTGGGGGATTGAACTCAGGCCGTCAGGCTTGGTGGCAAGTATGTCTGCATGCTGAACCATCTTGCTGTTGGCCCCCTCCCTGACCTTTTGAGTCCAATCCTATTACATTTTCCAGTAGGTCCTCTATAGATGACATTTACTTCTTTCTTCTAAGACAAGGTCTCACCAAGTTGCACAGGCTGGCCTTGAACTTATCACATTGCCTAGACTCACCTTGAACCTGTGATCCTCCTTAGCCTCTTTGAGCGCTGGGATCACAGACCTGTGCCACCATGCCCAGCCCTACTCATGTCTGAAAGTCAAGTTCAGGCTACATTCTTCTCTGGAGTCATCCCCATTTTCTCCTGGTTTACGTCTTCTTGGCTAAAAATATGGTCACAATAATGTAGCTCTTCCCATTGAAAGGGATAGTGTTTCTCTCGAATCTCTTAATTTCTTGATTCCTTATTCCTTGGATCCAGATGGACTGTTATGCCCAGATCACTGGGACCCCTGAAAGATCACCAGGACATGAGGCTCCGATGTAAATACAAAGAGTCTTTAATTCAAGCTCCAGCTTGGACCACCACACTCTTGACAGCAGGCTGGGAGAAGCGGTCCCGCAGCTTGGGGGGAGGATCTTTTATTTATTTTTTATTTTTTATTTTTTTATTTTTGTATGAATGTACTGTCTGCCCGCAGGCTTGTGAGCCCATGTTGTACAATGCTGTGGAGGTCAGAAGAGGGTCTTGGATTCCCCTGGAACTGGAGTTCTCCTGGAATTGGAGCCACAGATGGTTCTCAGCCGCCATGTGGGTGCTGGGGATCGAACCCAGGTCCTCTGCAAGAGCAGTCAGTGCTCTCAACCGCTAGGCCATCTCTCCAGCCCCATGGGGGGGAGGATCTTTTAAAGGAAAAACTGCAAGCAGGGGGTTGGGTACATCTGGCCTAGTCTAGGGGAAATTTTCTTTATCGATTCAGACCAGGCCTGTTTCCAAATCCTCTGGTGTATCTGGTGGACTTCAGTCTGGGGGAAATTGAATACCACTGGGCCTGTTTCTCAATGCCCCAAATGCATCTGGTGGACTTTTGCCTGGGAAAGGTGAATGCTTAACCTTTGTTTGTCCAGAGTGAAAGTCTGGAATTAACTCTGTCTCCTCATTCCCCTATTTTCTCTTGCTACTCAAGAGGCCAATCTTGGTCTTTCTTTGCCTGGCTTAAGCAGAAGTATTCTACTCTACATTATCATATTGGCTGCTTAGGTGGTGTGGATCAAGTCGGGTATAATGTGTCCTTAAGGTCATTAGCTGAGTTGCCCCCAATCTTTCTCTCATAAATGCTACTAACCTATTCAGTATACATGGTCCTAGGGTTAGTAATAACAACAGAATGACGATGGGGCCTAACGGGGTGAAGATCAGTGTGGGCCTCTTTTACATTCCCCCTCGAGTTGTATACTGGGAGGCTAATCTTAGACTCCATCTTTTTCCTCAGGAGAGTCATATATGGGGCATACCTGGTAATGGAATTTACCCACTAGTTAATCCTACAAGTGAGTTAAGGATGCATGGGCCACAAGTCAGAGCAACCAAAAGGACAAGTTCACTGGCAGATCCAGGAAGTCTTCAGCTCTCAGCTGAGAAAGAAACTGGCTACTTTGGGGGGCCTTGGCCCTAAACTACCTTCCCAAGTTTTAGTTCTTACTTTATGTTGGATACAGGCATGGGATTGTTTGCCACTAACCCACATGCCCTTTGGGGGACATAAGACATTTGCTGTGCTTGAGGCCAGATTTGAGGTTTGGAATGTCACTTTGGTCTTAACATGGGGCATGCTCTGGAAAGGGCAAGATCTGTGGTAGGCAAACTCAGTTCATGGGAGTTGGTAGTTTTCTAGTCTCATCAAAACTGTAGCATTTTAATATTTCTTGGAGCTAGGATTGGTACTTCTAAAGAAAAGTGCAAGGTAATAGTGAGTATAGATGTATCCAGGAGGAAGGGAAACAAGAGAGAGAAAAGTTAGGACCCTGGTCCTAGGGTTAGTAATAACAACAGAATGACGATGGGGCCTAACAGGGTGGAGATTGGTGTGGGCCTTTTTATATTCCCTCTTGAGTTGTATACTGGGAGGCTAATCTTAGACTCCATCTTTTCCCTCAGGAGAGTCATATATGGGGCATACCTGGTAATGGAATTTACCCACTAGTTAATAAATCCGACAAGCGAGTTAAGGATGCATGTCCCACAAGTCAGAGCAACCAGAAGGACAAGTTCACTGGCAGATCCAGGAAGTCTTCAGCTCTCAGCTGAGAAAGAAACTGGCTCTTTGGGGGTCTTGACCCTAAACTGCCTAGCCAATTTTTAGCTCCTGCTTTTATCACATTGACCTCTGAGGAGGAAACCCCAATTGCCAAGAGGGAATCAGGGTGCTGACTGCTCTGACTTCTTCCATGCTGAAAGGGGGCATAGGAAGTGGTGACTGGGATACCCCTGCTCAGTGGATCTATCTAAAAAAAAACCCCAAAATATGGCTATAGAGAGAATAAAATCCTTGACCAGTGCCTGTGAAGGTGAGAGTAGCTAGGTATATTTTCTAGGCAGGGAACCAAGAGAGGAACAGGGTGAATTAAATGTTCAACTTAAAAGTGCCACAGACCGTCCCACCAGGGTGTTCCCTCTGACTGCAGGAATCAGGGTCTTGGATAGGAGGGCACAGGTTCGGCGATGTCAGACAGAAACGACACCAGAATTGGTTTTGAATCTGCTGCGTTTTACTAAGAGCAAATCAGTTATTTTTATACCACAGAGCAGGGAAAGCGGATAAGGATTAGCACTTCTCCCAGGAACAAAAGGCCCATTACTAAAGGAACTCACACCTGGGTTTCCAAGGACAGCAAGACAGTTAAATTTACACATCAATCAGAAGCGCTTACACATGGTATACTGCTCACGCTGTCTTGGCAGGGGAGATAAGCAACAAAACAGCAGTCATAAAACCACAAACCATGAACAGTTTGTTTTATGAGATGTGAGACTTTGTTTCTCTTTGAAGTTTCAATTTGTTTTTTTCTCATCCTTCCTGGCACCCAATCTCCCAAGGCCGCTTGTTATCTCTAGGCTGTAATTCAAGCCATGGCCTGGGAAAGCCTCTTAATTAGTTCTGTTTTTCTTAAAGGAGAAGCCTGCCACATGCCTCTAAGTATTACATTTTAACATGCATAACTGTAACTAAGACTTCTATTTTACTAATTCTATCAGATGTATCTCCTTGCTTAAGGGACTGAGCCTTTATTCTTATTAAATCTGGAAAAACACTTTTATTATTTGTAACTGACCTATGATATCACTCAGTGTAATGTTTTTCATTCATAATATCTTTGTGGGGACTTCTAGGACAAAAGGGCCTTTAGATACTGGTTCTCTGTATGATTTTGCTTAGGTTCACGAAGCTTCTGTTTGCCTGATTTATTTCCAGACACATTTAGCTGTCCCTTGTCTGGGACTGAGGTTGTGCTGTATTCAGGAAAAGAATCAAAAGACAGTGTGCAAAGTCCAATACCCAAGAAGCATAACATCTTTGTAGCGCGTTGTGATCTTGGAAGTTAAGGCCAAGCATTCTGCCAAGGACCACCAGGGAACTTAGCCTTGAAAGACACATATCTCCCATCTGCTATTATGACTTTCTTCATTGCTCACACAGATGATGCTGGAGTTGGTGTGGCAAAAAGTCCATTGGAATCTCTCAATGAGGGGTTCCAAAGTATCCATTATTGGGCTTTTCCTTTTGTTCATTTGTCCATGGTGTCTGGACTCAGCATCTGTTTTCCAGGAATTTTCGATAGTCACGGTGTGTTTTCCCTTAGGTAACTGCTTAAGCAGAAAGAGGAAACTTTATTATTTGATAACAACAGATCTCATATGACTTTAAATGACTTAAAATCTAGTGTTTGGAGGCACAATCTTTCAGAATTTAAAGGAAATATAATGATTACTTATCTTTTGGTTATACTTTCCTCTTGGGTGTATAAGCCCTTACAGTTAGCCCAGATTAACCAACTCTTGTTTTTTTNTTGGTCTTTTTGAGACAGGGTTTCCCTGTAGCCCTAGCTGTCCTGGAACTCTCTCTGTAGACCAGGCTGGCCTTGAACTCACAAAGATCCACCTGCCTCTGACTCCTGAGTGCTAGGATTAAAGGCATGCGCTACCATGCCCAGCAAAACTCTTGTTTTCTCAAGGTCAGTTGAGGATCTGGTCCTCAGGGCCCACTTGGACTTTTGGGGGGAGAGGCCTCTGGCTCCTCTCGGTTTTTTATTCACCAGTTCCATCCACACGAGGACAAAGTCCATCCACACGAGGACAAAGTCAGGTCTTTCTAGACCAGGCTTCCCTTTTTGAAGACTTTCCTCTTTACAGACTGGACACTGGATAGAGTCCCGTTAGTGGGTCTTCAAGACCTCCCTTCCCAGGAGGACTGGTAACTCACAATTGCAGGACATTTCAAGAGATGCCCCCAGACATAGTCCCTCGGGATTGGTTGACCTCAGAGGGCATGGAACAAAGTTGTTCCTTAGGTCCCTCAGCCAAATTGGTATGGGCATTTAAGTATGGTCGTTATCTATCCAGAAAGGCTAAGTTACACCATCCTAACACCTTTAATTACTGTATAATATTCTAGATAATGCTTGGACAAAAGTTCAAGCAGCCTTGTATAATACTGACTGGAGGAGGGACTTAACACCATTCATTAAGCAGGCATAACCCACAAGATCAAATTAAACAATTTCAGGCTTATTTTAAATGTAAAACTGTTCACTACAATTACTATAAATGGGAACAATCTTTTTCTTTTTCAGACCCTTTATCCTGATTTATAGTTTTCCCAGAGAGACAGGAGTTGTAACACATACCAGAAGACAAGAAATAAACTGATAAGGATTACCAAGTCCATCCAAACTGTCTTTTTTTGGACTGCATGCAGTTGGTTCAGGAAGATAGAATCTAGCTTTTTGAGCCAAATTATCTGATTAGGTCAAAGGAAATATCAAAAGCAACTCTTGCAAGAAATGTAAAGTACATTTTTCAGTAGCCATAGGTAACCCACTATTTGTCTGTGCCCATTTAATCCAAACCTGTAACAGGGAGTCAGGTTCAAGCCAGAAGCTGACTGAAAATTAACTCTGTATATTCACAATCCTATTCAGGCCACTAGTAAACTAGCTTGAGTGTTTATACCAATTTAACTTAATACAGGTATTTTGTCATTTTACTATACCTTGAAGTGCCATGTGATATGCATATAAAGCTTGGACAAAAACCAAACACTCTTAAACCTTGACTAGATACACATTTTTATTTTTATATTTTGGTCTTTTTGAGACAGGGTCTCCCTGTAGCCCCAGCTGTCCTAGAACTCACTCTGTAGACCAGACTGGCCTTGAACTCACAAAGATCCACCTGCCTCTGCCTCCCAAGTGCTAGGATTAAAGACGTGCACCACCATGCCCAGCTACATTTTTATTTTTAGTCTTTTTGAGACAGGGTCTCCCTGTAGCCCCAGCTGTCCTGGAACTCACTCTGTAGACCAGGCTGGCCTTGAACTCACAAAGATTTGCCTGCCTCTGCCTCCCAAGGCTAGGATTAAAGGTGTGAACCACCACGCCCAGCCTACTAAAACTATCTTTCTATAATTTTTTCACTTTTGATATTCCTTTTTGATACCATGAGATATAACATTCATAAACAGATTAACCCTTAATTGTACAGATTTACTAAGTAATTAACATTTATTTCCCATGTAATGAGATGGGACAGTTATCTCAAATATAATAGTTTGAAAAATCACAGAAATGCTCAATAAAAATTGAGCTTTTAGTTTCAAACATCTCAGGACTAAACACCCTCTATATCCACCCAGGCAACCATGCTGCTTGCTTTATGGCAGGGTTGCAAATGGTCAATGACAAACAGCTTCACACAGCAACTTTTTAAAACTTTCCTTCTGGGCCAAAGACTATGTCTATGAGGGTTCACGTAGCCCTGTCAGGCCTCCAATAGCCAATTGCAAAGGGCCTAAAGTCTGCCCTTCCTTCCCAGACACAATGTCAGACACATAAAATCTGTCATGTTACATTTTACATTTTGAAATATGGAAGAATATTTTAAATACTTTTAAGGCATTTATTTATTAAAATGTTCTCTCCCAAGATTTCACATTAGCTTAAAATTCAGTTCAGTCTTTACATGTCTCTGAGGTTGCCACCTCAATGCGACAAAAAAATACCTTCTCCATCAGTCATTGTGACCAGCATCCACATGGAGAGCCCCATGGTCAGCCTCTGTTCTCCTGGTGAAGGAACTAGATGTTAATACTGATCTGTTACAAGGTAACAGCTCCTAACTCAAACTCAATGGAAAAGGAGTGAAACGTCTGCAAAGTGCACTTTTAAGAAGAGGTACTTTTTGCTTATGAAGAGAAATCAGTGAATCTTCTAAGAATAATAAAAGGGAATGTTTAACAGTTTTAGCTCACATGGCAGTTTACTTGTGAATCAACTTGATATCAAGTAAATCATTAGCATTAGATGCAAGCCTATTCATTTAAACAGTTCCATAAAACAAACATATTTAACTAGTTTCAAACCCAAAACTTCAGCATCTTGATGAAAACTCTAAATTAGAGATGAAAACTTAAATCAGAGTAAAATATGATTTTTAAGTTTTATAACAGTCAAAATAACACTTTAAACTTCACAATTTATACAGTACAGTTTTAATTTAGGATTAAATTAGGTCAGTTATTTGTTTCTGACTCAGAAATTCTACAGTAATGATCTTTACGTTTTTAAAACCATCTGGGTAGTTTTTTTTTTTTTTTTTTTTTTTTTT
>VZQC01003255.1:6104123-6125074 GCA_009823505.1 Rhizomys pruinosus | reverse complement strand
TTCTTTTTTTTTTTGGTCTTTTGGTCTTTTTGAGACAGGGTCTCCTTTAGTCTCAGCCTGGAACTTGCTCTGTAGACCAGGCTGGCCTTGAACTCTCAAAGAACTGCTTGCCTCTGCCTCCCAAGGACTGGGATTAAAGGTGTGTGCCACCATACCCAGTCCCAAAGGGCAACAAAACTGCCCCACCCCAAACAAAAGCCAGTCCAAGAATTCATTTCCAGCCCTGAATCTGGCTCACAGAGGTCTCAAAAAAATAGATAATTCCATTAAACAGTCAACTCAGAGGTTAATTCCTATAAAAATTACCACCTGTTGTGAAGCATTTGATAGACTCAGAGACAATAGATTTAGAGATGTCTATAGTATCCAAATTTTAGGCCTTTAAATGCACACACACAATGCTGTAGGGGCTCCTGACCTGATTTTTCTTTTAGTGTAGAATCTGGAAGCTTAGAGTGTCCAGTATCTTAAAGGGGCAGGCCCACGATTAACAGAACACTCAGTAAGCTCTTTTCAGAGAACTGGATATTCTTGTTTGTCCAGTACTGTAGAAACGCTTGGACAGGCTAGGCAAGTGGCACAGGTTTGTAATTCCAGTACTTGGGAGATGGAGGCAGGAGGATCAGAAGTTCAAGGTATCTTTGGCTCCTAGTGAATTCAAGGCCAGCCTGGGTAAAGAGAGATGGTGGGGGGAGGGAGGGAAAGGAAAGGAGGAAGAAAGGAAAGGAATGCTGGGACCGTACAAAGATGGGTTTAGGAGGCTGGAAAAATGACTCAAGGGTTAAGAGCACTGGCTGCTTGGAATCCCAGCACCCATATGGTGGCTAACAACTGTCCAGTTCTAGGGGATCTGTTGCCCTTTTCTGTCCTCTGTGGGCATTGTACAACACCGGTGCACTTACCAACATGTAGGCATGACCGTCATACACATAAAAAAAAATTAAATAATTAAATTAAATTAAAAGGCAGATGGGTTTAGAATGTGGTGAATTTGGGTTCATGGCTTTCCAGGCCTGAGGTGGGGGAGGGAGAGCAGTCCTGAGGACCCCTCAGTTCCTGGAGAGACAGGAGCAGAGTCAGGGCAGCAATGGTCAGGAGAGGGCCCCAGTGAGCACCAGCTCCGAGCTGCTGTGCTTTCTTCTGGTGCTGGGTTTGTGGCTACAACCTGCCCCTGGCACTCTGGTTGACACAGGAGTTGACAGTCCTGCCATGGAAACTGTTACTTAAAGCACAGCATCCTTTGCCTTTTTTCTTTTTTGTTTTCCTTGTTTTTAAATTAAAAAAAAATTTTATTTATTTTTTTGGTCTTTTTGAGACAGAGTCTCCTTGTAGCCCCAGCTGGCCTGGAATTCGCTCTGTAGACCAGGCTGGCCTTGAGCTAAAAAAAAAAATCCGCCTGCCTCTGCCTCCCAAGTGCTAGGATTAAAGGCGTGTGCCACCACGCCTGGCTTAAATAAAAAAAAAAAATCCTTTTGAGACAAGATAGCCCCAGCTGTCCTGGAATTCACTATGTAGACCAGGCTGGCCTTGAACTCATAAAGATCCACTTGCCTCTGCCTCCTGAGTGCTGGGATTAAAGAGGTGTGCTACCACACCCGGCTGTTTTTTTTCTTTTTTGCAGAGCTGGATATTGAGCTCAGGCCTCATGCACGGCTGGCTGGCACTGTGCAGCTGAGTGCACCCCCCTGTCCACTTACAAACTGTGAGGCAGCATCCTGCTAAGTTCCAGGCTGGTTGTGAAGTCTATCTGTAGCCCAAGCAGGACTTGAATTTGTGATGCTCTTGCCTCAGCCTCCTAAGGTGTGTGCCATCTTAAACACTTCTATGTTAAAATAGGAAGCAAGCTGGAGAGATGGCTCTGTGGTTAAGAGCAATGGCTGCTCTTCCAGAGGTCCTGGATTTGGTTCCCAGCACCCGGATAGTGACTAGCAACTGTTTGTAACTCGGGTTCCAGGGAACCTGAAGTCATCTGGCCTCAGGGGGTGTTGCACCCACAGGTGTGCTGCACTTACCTATGTGCAAGCAAAATGCTCAGTACCTACAATTAAAATAACAATTATTTTTTACTATTTATTTCTTGCCAGTTGTAGGTCTGGCTCTTGTTCTTACTTCTTTTTTATAAATTTTATTATTTATTTTTATGTGTATGAATGTACTGTCTGCATGCAGGATATTTATTTATTTATTTATTTATTTATTTATTTATTTATTTATTTGTCTTTTTTAGAGACAGGGTCACCCTGTAGCCCCAGCTGTCCTGGAATTCGCTCTGTAGACCAGGCTGGCCTTGAACTCACAAAGATCCGCCTGCCTCTGCCTCCCAAGAGCTAGGATTAAAGGCGTGCGCCACCACAACCGGCTTGGATTTTTTTTTTTTAACAAGCAAGAGCACGAATACAGTCCCCCACTACCACAAATTATGCAGTTTCCCGAATTTGGGGAAATCGCGGGGGTCAGCACATCCAGAGTGGAATGGATAAGCTTCGCCCTGGGAAAACCACCTTCGTGATCATGGTATCTCCCCTGCCAGGTAGGTAAGTATGTGCATGTAGGTCTGTGCACCCATGTCATGCAATTCTCTGGAGGTCAGAAGAAGGTGTTGGATTCCCCTCGAACTAGAGTTAAGGACGCTTCTCAGCCGCCATGTGGGTCCTGGGGATCCAACCCTGGTCCTCTGCAAGAGCAGTCGGCACTCTTAACCGCTGAGCCATCTCTCCAGCCCCAACATTTTTTTTCTTTTTGAAAAAGGGAATAAGCAACAGAGAAAGGATCATTCTGAACCGTGGCCTTGAACCTCTGGCCCTTTCTCAGCTTGGACAACTCAACTTGTGTAGTGTGTGTTGTAGTGTGTGTGTGTGTGTGTTTGAAGCAGTAACACTTGGAACTGAGGTTGTAGCTCAATGGTAGAGCAGTTGGTAAGCATGCATGAAACTCTGGGTCAGAGCTCAGTAGAATAGGAGGAGGGGGGCTGGAGAGATGGCCTAGAGGTTAAGAGAGCTGACCGCTCTTACAGAGGACCTGGGTTCGATCCTCAGCATCCACATGGCGGCCGAGAACCGTCTGAAACTCCAATTCCAGGAGAACTCCAGTTCCAGGGGAATCTGACACCCTCTTCTGACCTCCGAGTCATTGCATGACACAGGTGCACAAACCTACATGCAGACATTACATTGATACACATACAGAAATTAAAAAAAAAAAAAAGAATAGGAGGAGGACGGGGAAGAGGAGGGGAGCCCACACTGTATAGAAGGTATTATAGGGTGCTGTAGAGATGACTCAGTGGCTCAGACCACTTGATGCTTTTAAAAATTTTTTTGCTGTTTTTGAGACAGGGTCTTCCTGTAGCCCCAGCTGTCCTGAAACTCACTCTGTAGACCAGGCTCGCCTTGAACTTACAAAGATCCCCCTGCCTCTGCCTCCCCGGTGCTAGGATTAAAGTCGTGCACCACCATACCTGGCTACTTGATGCTTTTATAGAGGATCCAAATTCAGTTTCCAGCATCCACATCAGGTGGCTCACAACAACAGCACGTAACTCCGGTTCTAGGGGATCCTAGTCTCTTCGAGCCTCCACAAGCACTCGTGATCACATGCACACTCCCCAACCCCACACTTAAAAATAAAAATGAGGGGCTAGAGAGATGGCTTAGTGGATAAGAGTGCCGACTACTCTTGCAGAGGACCCGGGTTCGATTCCCAGCACCTACATGGCGGCTGAGAACCGTCTTTAGCTCCAGTGCCAGGGGAATCCGACACCCTCTCTGACCTCTGCAGCATTGCACAACACGGGTGCACAAACCTGCATGCAGACAGTACATTCATACACATAAAAATAAATAAATAAATAAATAAATAAATAAATTTTAAAAAATTAAAAAAAGAATAATAACAGGATTTATAAGTGAATAAGGATGGAAATGTGTCACTTGTAGCCTGTGGAGAGGTCTAGTCCCCACTAAGAGAAGCTCTCAGCACCCAACAGCATTCCTGTTCCCAGTAGTGAATCTTTAAGGATACTGTAGCTGTCTTTAGATTCATTCCCAGGCTCCCTTGGCTGGTTGTAGCATCTGTAGGCAGAGGCTGCCATCTTGTGGTCATATTTCAAGTTGCACCGTACAGAACGCTGGCCAGGCTGCATTCTTGGCATGTAATATCAGGATTCCTGTAACCAGACTGCCCTTCTCAACCTCAAATGCTCAATGTCTAAAATTGACTGAGGATCATTGTATAAATCTGTGACTAAGCTAAATGACTCTGAATTATATTACTTTAATTGTCATAATTTTTTTGTTGTACTGGTTTCTGAATGCAGGGCATGCTAGCCCAGGGAACTACTACTGAGCTATACTCCTGGCTTGAACTGTGAACTTGAAATGAGTAAACTGTACATAGCATTTGGATCATATCTCCGTGAAGCTGTTATAAAGTAAAATAGGAAAGATGACTTCAAAACCTTCTGTGTGTTTTGTTTCATCATCTATTAAGTTTATATACAAATATTCTTTATAAACTTTTTTGGATAATTTATATTCATTTTAACTAGTACCTTGAAAACATTAATATTTATATATTTATGGTGTACTCTGTAATTAAAAAATTTAAATATTTATTTTTATTTTATGCATATATGCTGGCTAACTTCAGTGTCAACTTACTTGACACATCTGGGTTGAGGGAGCCTTGGTTGGGGACTTGGCTCCTTTGCACTGGCCTGTGGCCACATCTGTGAAGTATTTTCTTGACTGTTGAGTGATGTGGGAGGGTCCAGTCCATTTTGGGCAGTGCCACCCCTACACAGGTTGTTCTGTACTGTATAAGAAAGCAGGCTGAGGGGCTGGAGAGATGCCTCAGTGGTTAAGAGTGCCGACTGCTCTTGCAGAGGACCCAGGTTCGATTCCCAGGACCCACAAGGCAGCTAAGAACTTTAAGCCAGGCGTGGTGGTGCACAGCTTTAATCCCAGCACTGGGGGGGCATAGAGGGGGGAAGAGGCAGGTGGATCTCTGTGAGTTCAAGGCCAGCCTGGTGTACAGGTTGAGTTCTAGTCCAGCTGGGGCCATAGGGAGACCCTTTCTCAAAAAGACAAAAACAAAACAAAACAAATAAACAAACAAACAAACAAACAAAGGCAAGAAAACAGGCTGAGCATGGGCCAGGGAAGCAAGCCAGTAATCAGCATTCCTCCAAGGCTTGGGCTTCAGTTCCTGCCTCCAGGTTCTTGCCCTGAGTTCCTACTTTGAGCTCCCTCAGTGGTGAACTGTGACCTGAGAGACGTGAGCCAAATAAACCCTTTCTTCCCCAAGTTGGTATTGGTCAGAGTGTTTTGTCACAGCTATTGAAGAGAAATTAGAACAGTGAGTGTTTTGCCTGCTTGTGCACGACGTATGTGCAATGCCTGTAGAGGCCAGAAGAGGGCATAGGACTACATGGAAATGAAATTATGTGGGTGTTGTAAAGAGACCTAGGTCCTTTGCAAGAGCAGTCAATGCTGTTAGCCGCTGACTTACCTCTCCAGCCTCTTTGATTTTTGACCCAAAGTCTTGCTATGTGGATGAGGCTGGCCTTGAACTCACAATCTTCCTGCTTTAGACATGAGTGCTGAGATTGCAATGGTGTGTTACAGTGCCCAGTCCATGAGAAGCTTTGGCTATGTGTGTACATTATTCAATACTTAAATCAGGATAAAAACATACATCTCAGGGGGCTGGAGAGATGGCTCAGTGGATAAGAGCACTGACTGCTCTTGCAGAGGACCCGGGCTCGATCCCCAGCACCCACATGGTGGCTAAGAACCATCTTTAACTCCAGTTCCAGGGGAATCCGATGCCCTCTTCTGACCTCTGCGGCATTGCACGACACGGGTGCACAGACCTACATGCAGACAGTACATTCATGCACATACAAAAATAAATTAAAAAAAAGAAAATTAACAAAAAACATTAATCTCAAATATTTATTGATTCTTCTTTCTTTCTTTTTTTCTTCCTTCTTTCTTTCTGTCTTTTTTTTATGTGTATGAATATACTGTCTGCATGTACGTCTGCGTATCTGTGTCGTGCAATGCCGTGGAGGTGAGAAGAGGGTGTCGGATTCCCCTGGAACTGGAGTTACAGATGGTTATCAGCCGCCATGTGAGTGCTGAGGATCGAACCCGGGTCCTCTGCAAGAGCAGTCTGTGCTCTTAACCGCTAGGCCATCTCTCCAGTCCTAAATTTTATTTTTCTTTAAGGCGGTAGCAGTAACATATTTCTTCCAGTTTTTTGAGAGAGATATCACCGGCAGCACATCAACATTTCTTGCTCCTACACTTAGTGCCCGGAGATCACTCTTTCCCCTCCTCTCTGTCCCGCTTACCCTCTCCAGACTCTGGTAACTGACATTCTATTCTCTACTTCCATAAGAACACCTGACTTAGAATCCACCGGAGAGAGATCAGGCAACACCTGTCTTGGTGCCTGGCTAATTTCATTTAATATATTGATCACCAGTCCCACCAATGCTGTTGCAAATGACAGGACTTCCTTATTTGTTTGGCCGAATACTGCTCTACTGTAGATATACGCCACATGTTATCCTTTCATCAGTTGATGTCTATCAACTGAGCTGCAACAAACATGGAGGTGCAGATGTCTCTTTGACACCTGATTCATTTCATTCCATTTAGTTGTATACCTAGTAGTGGAATTACTGCATCATATAGTATTTTTATTTTTAATTTTCTTAGGAGATTCCATAATGTTTTCCATAATAGGTATATTAATGTTTATTCCCATTGACAGTGTGCAAAGGTTTCCTTTTCTTTCTTTTTTTTTTTTGGTCTTTTTGAGACAGGGTCTCCCTGTAGGCCCGGCCGGCCTGGAACTCACTATGTAGACTGGGCTGGCCTTGAACTCACAGAGATTTGCCTGTCTCTGCCTCCCAAGTGCTAGGATTAAAGGGGTGAACTACCATGCCCTACTTAAAGACAGTTCTTAGCTGCCATGTGGGTGCTGGGAATCGAACCTGGGTCCTCTGAAAGAGCAGTTGGAGCCCTTAACTGCTGAGCCATCTCTCCAGCCCAATGATCTTTTTTGATTTTTTTTTTTTTGAGACAAAGTCTTATTATGTAGCCCCAGCTTGCCTGGAATCATCCCAGGCTGGCTTCTATCTCACAGTAATCAGCCTGCCTCTGCCAGGAATTAAAGGCGTGTGTTACCACACCCAGCCCTCTTTGACTTTTTGATAATAGCTATTGCTGCAGTGAGGTGACATCTCATTGTGGTTTTGATTGTATTAAACACTGATAACTGGTGATGGTGGTGTGATTTTTCACATATTGTTGGTTTATATTCTTCTTTGCAGGAACGTCTGTTTGGGTATATTGCCCACTCTTCATTCATCAACATTTATATTATCATTATTTTTTGCTGTTTGAGTTTCTTATGTACTATGGATATTGACTCTTTTTCAGAGGTATACTTTACAGACACTTTCTCCCATTCTGTAAGCTGTTTCTTCAACTCTCTTGTCCATTTCTTTTTCTGTGCAGAAGGTTTTTAGTTTAACATCATCCCGTTAGTCTATGTTTGTTGCCTGGGCTTTTGAGATCTCTTCTCTAAGATTGTCGGGCCCATTTCAATGTCCTGAAGCATCCCTTATGCTTTTTTTCTAGTAGTTTCCAGTTTTGAGCCTTACATTTAAATCTTTGATCTATTTTGAACTGATTTTTATCACCACTTAGAGACAGAGGTCTAGTTCATCCTTTGCATGTGGATATCCAAACTTCTCAGCACCATTGTGGAAAAGACCGTCTTTTCTGCAAGGCCTGCTCTTAACACCTGTGAGAGTGTTTGAAGTGCAATTTCAGTTCCTTTCATAGACATGGCTTTTTAGTTAATTTGGTTTTTCTTTTTTTTTCTTTAATGAACTTTGGTAATATATGCCTTATAAGGATTTCTTTCATTTCATGTAAGTTTTTCAATTATTAGCATAAAGTTGTTGATTATGTTTGATGTTATCTTTAATATCTATAGATATTTAAAGGACACAACTCTCAGTCTTGATATTAATAAATTGGTTTGAGGCCAGGTGTGGTGGCACACACCTTTGATCCAAGCACTTAGGAGGCAGAGGCAGGCAGATCTTTGTGAGTCCAAGTCCAGCCTGGACTCTACAGGGAGACCCTATCTCAAAAAGACCCAAAAAAATTGGTTTGTTTTATCATTCCCAGATAAGATGTTATTAGTTTTATTGATTTTCTCCAAAAGCTCTTTTGGGCTTTTTTTTTTTTTTTTGGTCTTTTCAAGACAGGATTTTCTGGCAGCCCCAGCTGTCCTGGAACTCACTATGTAGACCACCACGCCTGGCGGCACATGCCTTTAATTCCAGTACTCGGGAGGCAGAGGCAGGCGGATCTCTGTGAGTTCAAGGCCAGCCTGGTCTACAGAGCAAGCTCCAGGCCAGCAGGGACTAAAGGGAGACCCTGTCTCAAAAATACAAAAAAAAAATTTTTTTTTGATTGATTGATTTCTTTTTTTTAAATATTGTGTTTGGGGCTGAAGAGATGGCCTAGCTGTTAAGAGCACCGACTGCTCTTGCAGAGGACCTGGGTTCACTCCCCAGCACCCACATGGCCCCTGAGAACTGTCTGTAACTCCAGTTCCAGGGGAATCCGACACCCTCTTCTGACCTCCCAGGCATTACATGACACGGGTACACAACCTACATGTAGACAGTACACTCATACACATAAAAAAATAAAAAAATTTATGTTCATGCAATATATTATTTAATGCAAATACTTAAATACATCATTATAAAATTAACCACACGGTATATTTTGATATTGGCCTAATAACTATTTGATTGCATTTATTTACAGTGCTACATAAAGGGCTTGTAAACATTTAATATGTAGATGAGCCATGTCAGTTACTATTAATAAGCAAATTCTGAGAGAATATATGAGGGAAGGACTAAGATTTTTCAATTCAAACAGGATTATGTTACCTTTCCTACCATTCAATTGATTACAGATGACCTTGTACCAGAGTAAAAAGATGTATGCTTTTGGTTATAAACAGAGATGCTAAAAGGACCATAAAGCACATCCTTAGGCGTCCACTGTAAGGTTTTTCAGGATTGTGGGGATTACAGGGTCCAGCTCTCTAGGGTCTGTAGGCAGATTTCAGGGGAATGACCAACTTGTTCCCAAAGGGTGAGTGGTAGTTGATGGCCACCTCCTGGAAGACCTGCTGGGGAATGCCAATGTCACACAAATAGACATGGCCTGCGTGCTTCCCCAGAGGCAGAGGTAGGCCCAGTGCCAGGGACCACTTGGCATCGATGCCCTGTTCAGCTTCATCCACAGGAGGGTCTATGCTGAGCACTGGCGCCCTGTTCTGGTTGGCCCAGTCTACAGCTGCCTTGTACCAGGGCTGATCTCGCAGGAAGGCTTTCTCAGGGCAATCCAGGCAGTTGATAATCAGGTCCACAGGGCTAGTAGGAAGATCTCTGTGACTAGATATTTGTTGACCTCGGGTTTTTCCAAAGAGAGAGAGTTCATTGTTGATGAACTCCTGCATCTTGACAAACTTGTGTAGGAAGAGGATGACTTGCACATCGTGGTTGGCTAAATGCCTCGCACAACTGATGCCCTGAGCCCCCTTCAGATGAGGCCCACACAGCAGGGCTACTGTAGGTCTCTGCTGGACATTCTTGGGCTTCCACCTGTTGGGTTCTCCGAGGAGAGTCAGTGCCAGCTGACTGGCACAGACACCCGTCATCTCAAGTCTTCGCTCTAAGGTTAGTCCATGCTTCTCGGCCACAGATAATAGCTTTTGATGAAGTTCATATGAAACACTTGGCACTATGAGGCCAGAATCTGTGCAGAACTCCTTGTGGGGTGCTGTGATCTGTGGATAGACAACGGGCTCGGACGCCAGGATGTTCTGGTCATGGTGATACCCAGCAGGTCTTTTCTTCGGGATGCCCAGGGGGGAGGTGCCACTTCTCCTCTCATACATGTCAATCTCTTCAAACACAACTGCCTTGTCAAAAAGGGCCAGTCTCCCCTCAAGGTCAAACTCAGCGTCTGGGACATCCTCAGTGTTTTCTCCAAAGCACCCGTCATCTTTCTTCTTCATTTGGCCGTTCTTTAAACCACCTTTCTTTGAGGTTGCCTGACTTGTCTGCCTGGTACTAGATGACCGGGAATTGTCCCGAGGACTGAAGCTTTTGGTCTGACTCAAGGACTCCATATGCTTGTCCACAGAGCTGCTCTTTGAACACTGTTGCTGCTGAGAATTTGCAACATCTTGACTCCTCACATAACTTCTCCTAGTGATTTTCTGAGGGGCACTGGTGAAAGAAGCTGGCTTCCTGGCCACATGCCCTGTGCCACTTTGATTGATACCCACTCGATATGCAACACCAGAATGTCCTACTTCTGTCTGATGAAGCTCCCCAAAATGCTGGTTGTCTCTAGGACCTGGGATCTCCAGAATTTTAAATTCTGTAATATCATCTACCCTGAAAGTGACTTCAGGTAGAATACACTTCGCTCCATTGTGGAAAGGTTGGGTGAGAGAAATGGTCTGGCTGACCCAATCCACTCTTGACACTCTTCCATGATAGACATCCAAGCTATCTCCACAACTGATGGACACAATATTTCCCAGCCAAGCCATAGCCATGCTTCAGACTTGAAACCTAAAGTATGATCCAAATAGTCAAAAATGGCTGTTTCTCACCAAAAGGGCAGTAGGTCGCTCACTCCACAAGGCTGGATATCTCAGCAGTTCCAGTCTGGTCCTGAAGGTCTGGAGGATCCCGGGAAATCTACTGGTCTTCAGTCTATGTTGGAACCTGAACAAGTTGGTTCTAAAACTGAATGCCACAGCAGCAGGATGATAACTCACCAAGGCAAGCAGGCAAGAAGTGAAAGCACCCTTTTCACAGGTCCTTTTATATGGTCTGCAACTGGCAGATTGGCACACCCAAGATTAGGGTGGGTCTTCCTGCCACACCCAAGATTAGTGTGGGTCTTCCTGCTGCAAATAATCTGATCAAAAACAAATCCCTCACATACAGAACACACCTTTAATCCCTACACAGCTTTAATCCCCTGCAGAGGCAGGAGGCTCTCCTGGAGTTCAAAGTCAGACTGGTCCACCCAGCAAGTTCCAGGCCAGGTGTGGCTCCCGGGACACCCTGTCCTAAAAGTCGATAGAAAAAATCCCTAACAGAACTGTGTAGCAGCTTGTGCTATAGCTTATTCTAGATCCAATCAAGCTGACTGCTTTATTTAAATCACTTACTTGTTCTAGGAGATTTTCTCACTACTGTAAGATTTCTACAATGTCACCCAGATACCATGAACAAAACCCAGCCCCTAGAATGGAAAAATAATTTTGGACATGAGTTGTTATCTGAGATTTAAGTGAATGGCAAAGAGAGCAGTGGGTGGGTAAAGGAGCCGTGCTGGACAGGGCCCTGTGCAGGCAGCCTGGAAAAGAGTTCAAACGACCGCTTTTAGCAGAGCAGTCCATGCTTCCTCTACAAAGGTTGTATTTACTAGGGCTGAAAAATCAGGTCCCAAGCAGGGTGTGGTGGTGCACGCCTTTATTCCTAGCAGTTGGGAAGCAGAGGCAGGTGGAACTCTTTGTGAGTTCAAGGCCAGCCTGTTCTTCAGAGAGAGTTCCAGGACAGCTGGGGCTACAGGGAGACTCTGTCTCAAAAAAAAAAAAAAATCAGGTCCCATACATTTTCATATTAAAGTTTTTCCTAGATTAACGTTTGTAATAGTAAAGGGCATAGTTTTGTGGGACCTGGTGGCACTTTTTTGTTTCTTGTGTGTGTGTGTGCGCGTGTGCGCGCGCCTTTTATTTGTTTGTTTTTTGATTGATTTCTTTTCTTCAAAATATATTTTTTATTGGATTTTTGTGTATTTTGTATATTACATCTAAATCATAGACTCCCTCCCCTATCTGCATCCCTTATAGCCCTCTCACCAGATGTTATGCATTCTGATGTATATGTTAAGACCTATTGAGTCGTTCGTGTCCCTAGACGTCCCTCGGTGTGAGTTCATCCACTGGAACCTGTCATCACTCCTTTATTTTATTTTATTTTTTTTATTTATTTTATTTTATTTTTTTTTGGTCTTTTTGAGACAGGGTCTCCCTGTAGCCTCAGCTGTCCTGGAACTCACTCTGTAGACCAGGCTGGCCTTGAACTCACAAAGATCCGCCTGCCTCTGCCTCCCAAGTGCTAGGATTAAAGGCATGCGCCACCACGCCCGGCATGTCATCACTCCTTTAAAGAAGACCAGCTTTCTCTCACCCAGCAGTGATCAGCTGGTTCCTTGGCTAAGGCTGAGGCCCAGGTTCCCAGTTCTATGCTGGATTCTGTCTGATGGAGTCAGCGTGGGTCTGTGCACACTGTTACCATTGCCGTGAGTTCACAGGAGCAAGTTCCAAGAAGCCTGGAAAACTCTGTTTCCTTGTGGTCCTCTACCACCACTGGCTCTTACAATCTTTCTGCCCCCTCTTCTGCAATGGTCTGTGAACCCTGGATGGATGAGGTTTAATATAGGAGTCTTATCTAGGGACACATACTGTGCAGTCTCTTAACTCTACAGTGTGGCCAGGTGTGGACTTCTATGTTAATCACCCTTTGTTGAATGAGGACGTTTCACTGGTGAGAGTTGAGAGGTATATTACTATTCTCACTATGTGGCCTTGGTTGGCTTGGAACTCACTATATAGACCAGGCTGGCCTGGAAATCATAAAGATCTGCCTGGGTCTGTCTCCCAAATGCTGTGATTAAAGTCATGCCCCAAAAGCCCCACGAAAAGTACTTTTTTTTGGAGATAGGGTCTCATTACATAGCCGTAGATGGATTGAAACTCTCTATGTAGATCACGTTGAGATCCAAACTCCCAGAGATCCATCTGCCTCTACCTCTTAGGTGCTGAGATTAAAGGCAGGTGCCATCATGCCTGACTTGGCCTGAAACTCTTGATCCTCCTGCCTCAGCTTCTTGAGTGTTGAAATTAAAGATGTACACTATTAGACCCAGCTCTTAAAAAACAACAACTTCCTGTGGTACTCAAGGCCTTGTACATGGTGGGCACAAACCCTATTGCTTAGCTATCACTCCAGCTCTAAAGAGATCTATTTATTTTTCAATATAAGGACTCACTACATAGTCTAAAACTCATGATCATCCTACCTTAGCTTCCTGAGTGCTGCAGTTAAGGGGGTACCACACCATCACTGGATTTATATTCTATGTGAGACTGGTCTTACTATGAAGTAATAATTCTCCTGCTTCACCGTCCCAAGTTCTGGAATTCCAGGTGTGCATCACCATGCTTAACTAAGAAATAATTAATTAAATAATTATTTAATTTGGTCCATTTGAGCCAAGGTCTCCCTGTAGCCCCAGCTGTCCTGGAACTCACTCTGTAGACCAGGCTGGCCTTGAACTTGCAGAGATCTGCCTGTCTCTGCCTCCTGAGAGCTGGGATTAAAGGCTAACCTCCCAGGAGTGGACTTGATCCACTGAAATGGAAATACTGAAAGCAGAATGCACAAACACAGTGCTTTCTCATGAACAAGTTGGGAGGGGATATAGACCTTTTTTTTTAACTATTGAGATAGAGAAGGGGACTAAAAGAAGTAGTGGATACACACGAGGCTTGGTCATTGAGGAAACAGTCCAGGAGAGATGTAGAGTAGCCATCCTAAGTAAGCAAAAGCACAGAGATGGAGGGTGTGTTAATTGTTTTTCTCATTGTTGTGACCAAACACATGACAAGAGGCGACTTAAGGGAAGAAGGGTTTATTTTGGCTCTCAGTTCAAGGGGCCACAGTCAACCATAGAGAGGAAAGCCAGGCAGCTGGAGCAGAAGGCCACGGGTCACAGTGCATCCACAGTCAGGGAGCAGAGACAGATGACTGCTGCTGCTCAGCTCACTTTCTTCTTTTCATGCAGTCTGGGGCCCCAGTCCATGGGATGGTGCTGTCCACATTTAGGGTAGGTTATCCTAATCTAGATGATCCTTTGTAGACATCCCAGAGGCTTGTCCCTTTTGGCAACTGTCAAGTTGATTATCACTCTGAACCATCACAGGGGGCTATAAAATTATTTTAATTTTTAAAAAAAATTTTATTTATTTTTATTTTGATGAATGTACTGTCTGCATGTAGGTTTGTGCACCCGTGTCATGCAATGCTGCGGAGGTCAGACGAAGGTGTCCGATTCCCCTGGAACTGGAGTTAAAGACGGTTCTCAGATGGCAATTGTCACACTGACCCTATGAAGTTGATAGAACATATTATCTCAACTTTACAGATGAGGAAACTAGTAAGGGGTTGAGTGAATCTCTAATGAGAAGTAACCAAACCCGAGTTCAGACCAGGCAGTCTGAACTAAACTCCTTCACTCTAGGCTGATTAGTTTGGTTGGTCATTTTTTTTTTTTGTCTTTTTGAGACAGGGTCTCTCTGAAGCCTAAGCTGTCCTGGAACTCACTCTGTAGATCAGGCTGGCCTTGAACTCACAAAGATCCACCTGGCTCTGCCTCCTGAGTGCTAAGATGAAAGGTGTGCACCACCATGGCCGGCTGTTTTGGTTTTTTTTTTTTTTTGAAACCATATTTTGCTGTGTAGCCCAGGCTGGCCTTGGTTTAGTCATCCCTTCATCTCAGCCTTCTAAGTGCTGTGATTATAAACATGTACCACCACACCTGTCTCCTGGCTTTGAAACAACAGTAGATGTACTTTTGTTTTTATTTTTTTGTCAGAGGTCTTTATTCCTTAAGTTTCATAATTGTCAAATAACTTTCTAATCTCGGTGTCAAGTGTGGGATACCATCCTGTGAGCTGCCGGGCAGGGAAACCCCAGAAGCTCCCACACAAAGGACACTGCCATGGCTCTTGGTTGCCTAGCATAACTAGACAGTAAGACCTTGTTGCTGAAGACAACACACAGTTTGGTTGCAGCATGCAGAGAGATCACACTGGAACTGAGCTGGAGGCTTCCGTGGCACGTGGAATTCTAGCAGGTGCAGCCTTGCTGGAGGAAGCAGGTGGCTGGGGGCAAGCCTTGAGAGTTCTTAAGCCTTGCCAGATTTCCAGCCTCTCACTGTTTCCTGTGCCTGCTTCAAGATGTGATTGTGGCCAGGTGTGGTGGTGCACGCCTTTAATCTGGCACTCGGGAGGCAGAGGCAGACAGATCTAAAAATAAATAAGATGATTGCCTGGCTTTCTGCTCTAACCACCTCCTTTTGCCACGTTTCCCCTGCCATTATGGACTTTCCTGGAACTGAAAGCCAAATAAACTTTTCCTTCTGTAAGTTGCTTTGGTCATGGTGTTTATGACAACAACTGAAAAGTAACCAATACAGATGGTAAATTGTTCCCACTAATGCAATAGTGGCACAACTGTTATGTAGGTAACCAACCTCTTTCTGGTGGGATTTGAGTCCTAGTTGTTGGAGGGGAGTTATGCCTGGTTTTATAAATCTCGTCCAAAGGTTATGACTGGGAATGTCATAGGCCCTGTGGGGAATCTACTACTATTTTTTTTCTTTTGCCTAATGGCTGTGGTGTCAAACTATTCTAAGTGTTTGTGTTTATATTCCTAGATTAGAGCTGCTGTCAGCCTTGGTTAGAAAAGCTTCTGGTTGAATGGGTGACAGTTAATGCAATGAGTGACTGCTAAGTGCTCAGCTTAAAAGGGACAGGAGGACATGTATATCAATCCTTCCATGAAGTATTAAGGAAGAGAGGGAGGGAAGGATGTAACAGCCAGTCTTGGGAAGGAGTTCTGTGAAGCACCATCCTCCAGAAGCGACAGTTTTTGTGCAGAAGATGTGGTTACTTGTTCAAGACATGCACAAGATGGGGTCCTGAAATATTCCATACTGGATTGGGGAGCTCACAAGGCCTCTCCCCTCCCTGAGGAGCTACCGACAGTTACCGATTGCTGGGGGAGAGGTGTCATCTTCTTCAGTTCAGAGCCACTGGTAAGGTTTTCATGTCCTAGTAATGACCATCTCCCATCCCATGCTCATGCAAGCAACTGTAATTAAATTTATACACCAAAGATATGGAAGCAGGAGGAAGCTTATTGGGAAGAGGAAAGGGTTCAGTTGAAGGGGAAGGGATGAGTGAGGTATGAAGTGACCAAATTAACTTTCTCATTTGTTCAATATACTTCATAGAAAATCTAGTCAGTACTGATAAACAAAGAGAGGAAAAGAAAAACACCTCCAATCCAAGTATCTTTAGGTAACTATGAAAAGTAAGTGGTCTGGGTTTTCTCTCTGTTGTCATCGCCTCTTACATGTCCGTTATGGTTTGGAATGCCTCCCACAGGCTGAGGTCTCTGATAACTTGGTTCTCGGCTGGTGTTGGTGGAGACTGCAGAACCTGTAGGAGATGGGGCCTAACTGAAGGTGGGTCCCTGGGAGCAGGCCTTGAGGGTTATGGCCTGGTCCCTCTTCCAGACCGTGTTCTCTCTGCTCCCTCATCTGGTGAGATGTGAGGAAGCTGCCTCACACTCCAACCCCATCAAGGAGCTCCAGGCACCAGGTTTTCCCTGCTGTGATGGATGATGTCATTTTAAACTGTGAGCCAGATCCTACATCTCCCTTCAATGGCTCTCATCAGATATTTCCTTACAGTGGGAGGAAAGTTCATACAGGCTCTCTTACTTTCCCTTTCCTCAGTGTATGATTTTGTATTTGTGTGCACATATATACTTCTAGGGAATTGTTTGTCATTAGCATTAACTAATTAATTAATTAATTAATTAATTAATTTTATTTTCCATGTGTGAGTTGTCTGTCAACTTGTATGTAAGTGCACCATATGTGTGCAGTGCCTGTGGCAGTCACAAGAGGATGTTGGATTCCATGGAGCTGCAGGAACAGATGGTTGTTAGCTGCCACGTGAGTGCTGGGAACTGAGCCTGGGTCCTTATAAGAGCAGCCAGTGTTCTCTACCACCCAGCCATCTCTCCGGGCCTAAGTTATTAGAATTTTCAGTCTTATTTTGTAATTTATGTGTGTGGAGTTTGGAGGAAGAGTTTGGGCGTCCTCCTCTATCACTTATTCCACCAAGACAAGGTCTCTCACTGAATCAGAAACTTGCTACTTAGGTTAGGCAGGCTGGCCAGCAAGTTCCTGGGATCTGCTTGTTTCTGACCTCCAATCCTGAGATCACAGGCATATATGGTCATGTACAGCTTTTACATGGGTACTGGGGATTTGAACTAAGGGACTCGTCCTTGCTTAGCAAGTGCTCTTACCCAGTGAGCTATCTCCACAGACCTGGAGTTTATTTATTTATTTACTGTCTTTTTGAGAGAAGGTCTCCCTATATATAGGCCCAGCTGGTCTGGAACTCACTATGTAGACCAGGCTGTCTTTGAACTCCCGGGTGCCGGGACTAAAGGTATGTGCCACCACCCCTGGTTTATTTTTTAATAATTATACAATATTTACTTTTGGTCCAGTTAAAATATTTTAAATCTTGGGGCTGGAGAGATGGCCTAGCGGTTAAGAGCGCCAACCGCTCTTACAGAGGACCTGGGTTTGATCCCCAGCACCCACATGGTGGCCAAGAGCCGTCTGAAACTCCAATTCCAGGAGAACTCCAACTCCAGGGGAATCTGAGACCCTCTTTTGACCTCTGCGGCATTGCACGACATGGGTGCACAGACCTGCATGTAGACAGTACATTGATACACATACAGAAATAAATAAAAAATTAAAAAAAAATATTTTAAATCTTTATTCTAATTTTGGTCTTTTAAATCCTTCACGACTACCATATTCCAACTGGCAAATAGTTGCCATTTTTGCATCTTTTGCCCAGCGTCACCCTGTGTCCTTCTCAGCCCAAGGCCATCACTGACCCGTCCTCTACTTCTGTGAGTTTGGCTATTTTTGTATTTCACATAAAAGTGAGATCTTGTGGGGCTGGAGAGATGGCCTTAAGAGCACCGACTGCTCTTGCAGAGGACAGGGGTTCGATCCCCAGCACCCACATGGTGGCTGAAGACCTTCTTTGACTCCAGTTCCAGGGGAATCCGACACCTTCCTCTTACCTCCATGGCCTTGCTCGACACAGGTGCACAAACCTGCATGCAGACAGCACAATCATACACATAAAAAAAAAAAAAAATAGGGACTAGAATCCAAACCGAGCAGGGGAGGAGGCCGGCGGCCAGCAGCAGGAGCAGCAGAGGCAGCTGAGGGAGAGGCTCAGGAGCAGCCTCTGCCCTCTGGACGCTCCTGGCTTGCGCCCTCCCCGCCTGCCGCTTGTCCTTTGGGCGGACTTCAACAATTTAAGGGAAATCAAGCTGGGCAGGCATGGCTGAAGGTGGATTTGACCCCCGGGGATGCGTGTGCTCTCACGAACATGCGATGAGAAGGCTGATCAGTCTGTTGTGGCAGTCCCAGTCCTACTGCACGGACACAGAATGTCTTCAGGAGTTGCCAGGACCGACTGGTGACAATGGCATCAGTATTACCAGGATCTTAATGGCCTGGATGGCTATTGCAGTGATCTTGTTCTTACTGAGACCTCCTAATCTGAGAGGATCAACCCTTCCTGGAAAGCCAACCAGTCCTCACAGTGGACAGGATCCACCAGCTCTTCCTGTGGACTAACTTTATGATCTGGGAAGCAAAAATTGTTAACATCTTGCACGACGACCAAATGATTGAAGATGACCAGAGTACTCTTAACTCCATTGCATCTGCCCTCTGGGATGGTGTTGTTTTCATGGGGTTCTGAAATCTTACCTGCCTCCTTTTGCTTCCTGTTGCTACCATTCTTGTTCACAGTATATTTGAGTAAATGATTATCTTGAAAGTTACCTGGGGCTTTGTCGGTTGTCCTAAACTTAAACATTCCACTGTTCTCTTTGTGACTGTGATCATAATGTCTGCTGTAGTTTCCTGCCCGATTGATGGAAAATTGAGATTTCTGCATTTAAATATTTTAAATAGTTTTAATGGAATTTTAATTTTTTTATGAGGTATTTATGATTTTATTTGGGGTTGTCTGGGTTTGTATGAAAGACAATTACAGCCACACTGTGCTTATAGTATCTTGGCATTTTATTTGTGGGTGGCAGTTTTTAGAATATTGAACTTACAATTTAAAGCTGAATTTGGTGTCATGAGAGCTGGCTTATGTGGCTAGAATAGAAGTGAATTGGTTGTTTACTCATTATTTTTATTCCTATTAAAAATGTCTTATGTTATGTTTACTTTAAATAAACATGATTGGTTAATATGGTGGTTGATTCACAGTCCATTACATGACACTGAAAGCCAGCATACATTAGCCTTACATATTCATAAAAGGAAGAAGAAAGTTTGTGCTTTTTGTCTTTGCCAGGTGTGAGCTCTATATAGTAATAACTTGCCTCTCAAGAAGTTTCTTTTCTGTTCTAACCTTTCCCTGTTAATATGAAATTATTTTATATCTGTATGGGGCAGTCAGGTTACTGACATTTGAATATGTCAGTATGTATTGAATATCTATGGTGACTTTTGTTACTTATTCACAGGTTTGGTGTTTTTTTTTTGTATTTTTTTTTTAGAAAACTTTGGACTCTTTTTACTCTTCTGACTTAAAAAAAAGTATTTAAGAAAGTTTCAGTTTCTTCCTAGGGAAAGGGGGAAATTATAAACAACATTTTTCTCACCCTTCTCTCATTTCTGTTTAGTGCTGGGATGTGTTGAGGTAGGAAGGAATGTTATCAGCAAAAATTTGAAATGTATTAAAAATTAAGAGGTTGTAGTGTTTTGTTCAATTTGAAAAACTGAATACAGATGGCAGTTTCAAAACACCTGAATGTCCTGTGTGGTTATAGAGTTGTTTTTCCCTAGCAAGTGGTGCAGATGATTTGTGGGGGCCAGAACACATTTCATTATCGATGTAAGGATTTTTCCTACTAGGTCAGTCTAGGTTGTCATTGTATAGAACTGAGAAGATATTTGTGTGAATTAATAAACTTCTCCATACCATTGTAAAAAAAAATAAGGGAGGGCAGGGGAAAAATAAATAAAATTTAAAAATCTTAAAAAAAAAAGAGAGATCTTGAGATCTTAGGCCGGCATGGAGGCAGACGTCTTTAATCCCAGCACTCAGGAGGCAGAGGCAGGCGGATCTTTGTGAGTTCAAGGCCAGTCTGGTCTACAGAGTGAGTTCCAGGACAGCTGGGGGTATAGGGAGACCCTGTCTCAAAAAGACCAAAAAGAACAACAACTATATATATATATATAGTGAGATCTTGCAGTATTTATCTTTCTGATAACATTCTTTTTAACAGGGCAGGACTTGGTGGCTGGATCTGTGCGAGTAGATAAGAAAGAAAATGAACAACCTCATTAGTGTGATCTGGAAGACGTGTTAAGTTTGTGTATGAGAAAGATGGTGGCTTAGATGTGCTGAGTTTGTTTGATTTCTGAGTGATGGAAGGTAAGATGCTGTATTAGTCAAGGTTCTCTAAAGAAACAGAAGCAACAGGACGAATATATAACTATATACAATTTATTGATTTGCTCACGTGACGGAGCTCAACAGTAGTGCCGAACTGGAGAGGCCGGGAATCCAGGGAACTGCTCAGTCCGCAAGGCTGGATGTCTCAGTAGTCCTAGTCTAGTGCTGAAGGCCCGAATGGATTCCAGGAGATCTGCCGGTCTCAGTACACGCTGGGATCCGAAAGGTTGATCACAGCAGCAAGACAAACTCACCAGATGAGAGAAGCAAGCCGCAGGAGAAAAAAAGGGACCAGCTCCCGCTGCCGTGGCCTTAAATACTGCCTGCCAGACATGCTAGGAGCCACAAGGCAACATCATTATTTTCCTTATTTTTCCCCATTTCTCGAACGTTTTATATTTAGAGTCACTATTTTCTCTGCTTCTCACACGAGGTGAGAGTTC
>VZQC01003255.1:6078706-6098510 GCA_009823505.1 Rhizomys pruinosus | reverse complement strand
GAGTTAGGTGAGTCAAAAGGATCTATCTTCGTAATTACATCAAATAGTCTGCACCAAGGATTATCATTCCTCTTCATGCCACCAGGAGAGCCTTCAGTAACTCTAGGCTTCATTGGGTTGGAGAGCTGGCTCCAGAGAATACCAAGCCTGCTAAAGAAATTCATCCTTTCAATTCTGTTTCTCTAGAACCACTCCTGGTACCAAAATCTGTATTAGTCAGGGTTCTCTAAAGAAACAGAAGCAACAGGATGAATATATAACTATATACAATTTATTGATTTGCTCACGTGACGGAGCTCAACAGTAGTGCCGAACTGGAGAGGCCGGGAATCCAGGGAACTGCTCAGTCCGCAAGGCTGGATGTCTCAGTAGTCCTAGTCTAGTGCTGAAGGCCCGAATGGATTCCAGGAGATCTGCAGGTCTCAGTTCACGCTGGGATCTGAAAGGTTGATCACAGCAGCAAGACAAACTCACCAGATGAGAGAAGCAAGCCGCAGGAGAAGAAAAGGGACCAGCTCCCACTGCCGTGGCCTTAAATACTGCCTGCCGGCAGAAGGTAACACCCACATTTGGGATGGGCCATCTGGATTGAGGTGGTCCAATCAGAAGACCCTTTTTCTCTTATTTGTTCCTTAGTCCAGTCAAGTTGACACCCAGGATTAACCATCACAGATGCCCTCAACTTCTGGAATGTATGACTGACGACCAGAGAAATGTAGCTTTCTTTTCACACTTGAGACTCAGAAGCTGAGTCACTTTTCCAAGGTTCACAGATCTTTCCTCTCTCACTCACTACTGCTTGTAATATTCTTCACACAATATATTTACCTTTTTGTGGGTGAAGAAATTAACAAAAAATTCATCAGCGAATTAAAATAGTCCTTTTGATTGTACTCTGTGTTCTATTCGCATTCTAGTCACCCTCAACTCTCACTTCAACAAACACACAAGGATGATCTTGCTGCAAGAAAGCATAGAAACCATCTTTGTTTAAGAGACTATTTTTTTTATTAATTTTATTTATTTCCATATGTGTATGAATGTACTGTCTGCATGCAAGTTTGTGCACCCGTGTCGTGCAATGCCGCTGAGGTCAGAAGAGGGTGTCGGATTCCCCTGGAACTGGAGTTCTCCTGGAATTGGAGTTTCAGACGGTTCTCAGCCGCCATGTGGGTGCTGGGGATCGAACCCGGGTCCTCTGTAAGAGCGGTGGGCGCTCTTAACCGCTAGGCCATCTCTCCAGCCCCTGTTTAAGAGACTATTAATCCCCCCATTTGTGATGGCAGAAATTGAATTCAGGGCCTAGCACATGCTAGCGCTGTGTTCTTATATTGCCAGACCTAAGACAATGTGATTTTTTTTTTTTTTTTGGTCTTTTTGAGACAGGGTCTCCCTGTAGCTCCAGCTGTCCTGGAACTCACTCAGTAGACCAGGCTGGCCTTGAACTCACAAAGATCTGCCTGCCTCTTCCTCCTGAGTGCTAGGATTAAAGGCGTGCACCACCACACCCGGTAAGACAATGTGATTTTAAAGACCCAGCACCTTTTGGCTATTTATGATCCTTTAGCTGTTTGCTACTTGACTTATTTATTTCATTTTTAGAGACAAGATCTTATGTTTCCCAGGCCAGCCTCAAACTGTCTCTACGTAGCCAAAGATGATCTTGAGTTCTAATTCTCCTGCTTTCACCTCCTGAGTCCTGAGATTACAGGTGTGAGGCACTATGCCTGGTTTTATATGGTGCTGGGGATCAAACCTAGGGCTTTGTGTATATGCTAATCAGGCACTCAACTGAGTTATATTCCTAACCCCCCTTTTTTTTGAGAGGGTCTCCCTTTAGTATCAGCTGGCCTGGAGCTCACTATGTAGACCAGGCTGTCCTTGAACTCACAGAGATCTGCCTGGCTCTGCTTCCTGAGTGCTGGACTTAAAGGCATGCACCAACATCCCCTTTCTTACTCTTTGAACAGGATGCCTTAAGATGAGAAGAAAACAAATAATATTATTATAATAAATATTAAAATGGAAAAGTGAAAACATCAAAACTCCAATATTCCTGATAGGATAAGGAAACAGAAAGAGAGACACATTGCAAGTGCACATCTCCTTTAAAAAGATGCTTAACTTGGGGCTGGAGAGATGGCTCAGTGGTTAAGAGTGCCGACTGCTCTTGCAGAGGACCCGGGTTCGATTACCAGCATCCACATGGCATCTAAGAACCGTCTTTAACTCCAGTTCCAGGGGAATCTGATGCCCTTTCTGACCTCTGAGACATCGCATGACACAGTTGTACCAACCTACATGCAGACAGTACATTCATACACACACACAAAAATTAAAAAAATTAAAAAAAAAAAGATGCTTAACTTAGTGTTGTGTGGTGGCACATGCACATAAAACCAGCGTTAGGGAGGCAGGGGGATCAGGAGTTCAAGGCCAGCCTCTGTACACAGCAAATTCGGTGTCAGCCTGAGCTATATGAGTCTCATAACAAAACAAACAAAACAAAACAAAACAACCAACCATGGCTAGGTAAATGGCTCAGTGGATAAAGTGCTTGCTATTCAAGTGTGAGGTTCAAAGTGAAGATCCTCCAAACCCAAGTAAAATCTGGGTAACATGGCAGTTGCCTATGATCCCAGCTCTTTGGGAGGCAGAGGTGGGATCCTGGGGTCTAGCTGGCAAGGTGGACCAGCTACAGTTGGAGAGCTCCAGGTTCATTGAGAAACCCCGCCTCAATCAGTAAAGTGGAGAGCTGTCAAGGAAGACACCCAGTGTCAGTGCTGGCCTCTACACACAATTGTAACACACACACACACACACACACACACACACACACACACACACACACACCAGCAAGCAATCAAACAAGCAGGTGAAACCCCAAATCCAAGCAGTCGCTCTTCCTTGTCCTGTTTGCCTGTTTGGGAGTCTTCTGCTCCTTTCCTGCGTTATGAGGCCCATTTGTTCAATATTCACTGCTGCTGCTTTAGAGCTTTAGTCCTGTGATGTCAAGTGAACTCACTTGCTGAGGAAGGAAACTCCAGGGGACCAGGCAGCATCTCTCAAATGGAAGGAGACATACGCAAGAATGAGCCACTAAGGCATCTTGTGCTTTGGGGACCAGTGCAGTGTGTGGATCGTTGGCTTGGGCTATTCAGGGAAAACAAGTTGAAGTTCAATCTAGATTGCTCTCTTTTACCTATTGTGTTATTTTTCTGTTGCTGTGATATAAAACACCACGACCAAGCCAACTTACAGAGGAAGAGTTTATTTGCAAAGGTCCCAGAGGGGGCTAACGGTCCCAGAGGGGTGAGAGTTCTTCATGGTGAGGAGGCATGGCAGGAGGCATGGAGCAGAAGATGAGGGCTCACATCTTCAAGCAGGCTGAGACATGAGAGGAAGCTGAGAGACAGACCGAAGGTGGGCACCCTATACACTCTCAAAGCCCACCCTAGTGATGCTTCCTCCAGCATGGCCACACCTCCTAAAGGTTCCGTGATCCTTCCCAAACAGCACCATGAACCTGGACCCAAGTGCCCAAACTCTTGACCTGTATGTGGGGGACACTCTTTCAAACCACCACACATATGTATGTCTTTCTCCAACATAGCCTCCACACACATCTGCACAGAGCTGTAACACACACACACACATTAAACCCTCAGCACTCCACTGTGAATAGTTGGACCACATACACTTGCCCTTTTGGAACCTAGTTTCTGCACTCAGAATGTGCTCCCCATTTTTCCTTCATGATATTTCATTAAACAAATTTAAGTATCACAATTTCTGTATATTTCTTGAGTCTCCTTAGATAATTCAAATTCCTTAGCTGTTTCTCGGCCTTCCATTTCAGTAACTTTGACTGTAATTCACAGCTTTCCAGAGTGTTGGTGTACTTAGAATATATTCATTCATTCATTCATTCATTCACCTACTTGTACTGGGGATTGAACATGGGATCTTACACATGCTAGGTAAGTGTTCTGCCACTGAACTATATCCCAGGCCTATACTTAGAGTGTAAAGAGTCTATGATGGAATATTAATATATTAGCATCAAATGCAATCTTGGTCAAACGTACTGGAGATCAGGAGGGCTTAATCCATCTCTGCTACTTGCTGTGTGGAGACTTGAGGATGCTGACCACTGGTCTGAGTTTCAGGATTAAAAGATCTCCATAGCACCTTATGGCTCTAAATGGATCCAGTGAGAATGGAGGATGAACATTATTAAAAATTATAATGCATCGATACAGAGAATGATGAGAATGAACACAAAGGACCTTAAATCCAGGACACAGCTATCTCTTTCTAACTTAAAAATGTTTTACATTGGGGGCTGGAGAGATGGCTCAGCGGTTCAGAGCACCGACTGCTCTTGCAGAGGACCCAGGTTCAATTCCCAGCACTCACATGGCGGCTAGGAATCAAGCACTGAACCAAGCATCAAACCAAGCACCGAAAATAGTTTTACATATAAGATTAGCATGAAGCATAAGAATAAGTCCTTCAACAGTGACCATATACCACTGGGGACAGATAGCACCCCCTGGTGACCTGTCTTGTCAATTTCAAAGTGAAGGCGCATCACAATCATAAGGATTCCCACAAATCATTTCACCAGGTTTTGGGATCTACATATAGGTTACCCCCTGTGGTGATTTGAATGAGGAAGGTCCCCCATAGGCTCAGAGTTTTGAACACTTGGTCACCAGTCAGTGGTGCTGTTTGGTCATGGAACCTTTAGGAGGTGGATGGAACCTTACTGGAGGAAGCTCATCACAGGGGCAAACACTAGGAATTATAGCCTGGCCCCAATCTCTCTCTCTCTCTCTCTCTCTCTCTCTCTCTCTCTCTCTCTCTCCTCTCTCTCTCTCCCTCTCCTGTTCATGGATGAAAATGTAATCAGCTCCTGCTACCATGCCCTCCCTGTCTGCTGCTGTGCCCTCCCTGCTGTGGTGGGCTGGACCTTCTGGAACTGTAAGCTGAAGCAAACCCTTTTCTCTAATTTGCTTTTGGTCATGATATATATATTTTTTCTGAGACAGGGTCTCCCTGTAGCCCCAGCTGTCCTGGAATTCACTCTGTAGACCAGGCTGGCCTTGAACTCACAAAGATCCGCCTGCCTCTGCCTCCTGAGTGGTAGGATTAAAGGTGTGTGCCACCACACCTGGCTGTCATGGTATTTTATCACAGCAACAGAAAAGTAACTAACAAATCACCCTAGTGAAATCTCCTATAGTCCATTTCACTTATCTTTCCATGCTTCAAGGCTGTGCTTTTAGCAGTGTGGTTTGTAACACAAATCACAATCACCAGTAATTCCCTGACCGAGGCCTTTTGGTGGCCAGCTCTTTAACTGGGTACCACTAGTGTTGGGGTGGGAATGGGTGTGGATCCAGACAGCCCTTCTCTAAGTCCATGAAGAAGAAATAGACAATTGTATGCTGTTATTCTAAAAACTGATATTCTGAAACTGGGCATGGTGACACACACACATCATCCCAGCACTCTGGAGGCAGAGTCAAGAGGAGGGTGAGGTTGAGGCTAGCCTGGGCTCTATAACAAGACCCTGCTTCAAAAAGCCAAATGTTGGGGTGTATATCAGTGGTAGAGGGCTTGCTTGTCATATGTACGGCCTGGGGTTCCATTTACAACACTGGAAAAACAAAAGAAGAAAAAGAAAAAAGGTGATATTCTTTGTTTCTTGATGGAAGAGCAGGTGAGATGGGAACAGGTGTGGCCGAAACCCTCTGGGCAGAGAGCCACAGGTGGAGACCAGAGAGGATTTTATTTCTTAAATATTTTACTATTTTTATTTATGTGTCAAGTGCACCCATGTCATGCTTTGTCTGTGAAGGAGAGAAGGTGTCAGATCCCCTGGACCTGGAGTTATAGACAACTGTTAGCTACCATATGGGTGCTGGGAATGGAACCCAGGTCCTCTGCAAGAGCAGTCAGCACGCTTAAATGCTGAGCTATCTCCCCAGCCCCAAGAAGCTTATAATTTTTATTTTACATTTTACAGTGCTTTTTGAAATCTTTTTTTTGGGTATTTTTGAGACAGGGTCTCCCTTTAGTCCCAGCTATCCTGCAGCCCACTCTGTAGAGCATGCTGGCCTTGAACTCACAGAGCTCTGCCTGCCTCTGCCTCCTGAGTGCTGGGATTAAAGGCATGCCCCACCACGCCAGGCTTGAAATCTAATCTCCCTGTAGTTCCACTAGGCCTGGAACTTGATCTCACAGAGATCTGCCTGCCTCTGTCTCCCGAGTGCTGGCATTAAAGGTGTATACCACCTGGCCTCAGTTTAGATTTTAATGGTTCTTATAAGACAAACACAGAAATATTGCCATCTGTGGTCTGATCTTAAACCCAACACAGTTACCTCTACCAACCTAAAAAGCTTTACCTGTAAAGAGCTTAAAATATATTGTAACACATGTTCTTCTTGTTGGATTTTAATTTTTTGTCATTGCTGGGAATTGAACCAAGTGTTCTGCCACTGAGCCACACCCTTTGCTCCAGATTGGAGTATTTATTTATTTTCCATATTGGATGTTTAGATTGATTTTTTTTTAAATTATTTTTTGTGTGTATGAGTGTACTGTCGGCATGTAGGTTGGTGCACCCCTCTCATGCATGCTGCGGAGGTCAGAAGAGGGTGCCGGATTCCCTTGAAACGGAAGTTAAAGATGGTTCTCAGCTGCCATGTGGGTGCTGGGGATTGAACCCGGGTCCTCTGCAAGAGCAGCTGGTGCTCTTAACCACTAGGCCATCTCTCTAGTCCTAGATTAATATTTTATAGGAACTGAAAATTCTACTTTCTCTAAATTATTTTCCTTAATATCTCAGAGAAAATTCCCATGACTTTAATTTTCTTTTCTTTTCTTTTTTTTTTTTTTGCCCCTAGAGTTTCATGTATTACAGACTGGCCTCAAATTAACTGTGTAGCTGAGGATGCCCTTAAATATCAACTTTAGACATTTATTTATTTTTATGTGTATGAGTGTTTTGACTGCATGTATGTAAGTGCATCCATGTTGTGAACTGTCTGTGGAGGCCAGAGGCATTGGATCACCCAGAACTGGAGTTAATTGACAGTAGTTTACTAAAATGTGGTGCTGGGACTCAAACCCAAGAGTCCTCTGTAAGAACACCAGTAATCAGGGTGGAGAGATGGCCTAGTAGTTAAGAGCACTGACTGTTCTTGCAGAGGACTCGGGTTTGATCCCCAGCACCCACATGGTGGCTGAGAACTGTTTTTAACTCCAGTTCCACCGAATTCCAATGCCCTCTTCTGACCTCCGTGGCTTTGCATAATAGGGGTGCACAAACCTACATGCAGACAGTACATTCATACACATAAAAAATAAATAAAATTTAAAAAACAATAAGAAAACCCAGTATTCTAACTGCTGAGTCTTCTCTCCAGCCCCAACGTTGAGCTTTTTTTTTTTTCTCTTTGAGACAAAGTCTCCCTGTAGCCCCAGCTGTCCTGGAACTCTGTCTGCACTTGAACTCACAGAGATCCGCCTGCCTCCGCCTCCCAAGTGTTAGGATTAAAGGCGTGTGCCACACCCGGCTAAGACTTTTCTTTATCATTAGTGGGAATTATTTGATTATGCTATGACTTGATGTGGGATTTTTAAAGTTTTAGGTTTTTTTTTTGAACCTTTTATACGTGAATACCATGTTTACATAATTTCCATCCCTCCCTCCTCTCTTTCATGCTCCCCCACTCCCTTTCAATTTCCTGACTTCTTAATGTTACATGCATACAGATGTGCATATGTAAACACAGCCTACTGAATCCATTTATGGATGCTAGTATGTGCATGAGTTTAGGGTTGAGTACTTGGGATTGGACAACCTAGCTCAACAGCCATTAATGATGCAGATTTTTTTTTGTAATGTCAGTATTTTTCTTTTTTAAATTTTCTTTTTTAATAATAAGTAATAAGTAATGAATACAAGCATCCTTCATGTAAAACCAATTTGCAAGCAGCTATGCCCAAACTTATACAGCCCAAGGTCCCCATTGTCCAGCTGGAGGGGCTCGTGTGTACAAGAATATTGATCAAAAATAAGAGCCCAGTCTATATTGCTGTAGTTTCACAATTCACCCCAATCGCAGCCCTTACATTCTACCATTCTTCCTCAGATTGTTTCCTAGGCTTTAGAAAAGGGGCACAAGTGGGCGCGAAGCAAAACAGTCTTCTTTCTCTGGAGATGTCATTTTGGACTCTGAAATGATGCAGATTTTTTAAATTTAAGATTTTTCAAAAAATAATTTATTGTGTGTGCAGACAATGGCGTGTGTGAGCCGTGGAGCTTAGGGGACCACTTTCAAGAGCTGGTGCTCACTGTCCAGCTTGTTGAGGCAGAGTCTCTCATTTCCGCTGCTGCTGCTGCTGCTGCTGCTGCTGCTGCTGCTGCTGCTGTGCTTTGAACTCTAAGCTAGTTGGCCCATGACCTCCATCTTGCTGTAGGAGTGTTGGATTACACACGCGTGCCACTGCATCTGGCTCATGGTGAATTCTGGGGTTCTACTAAGTCAGGTTTGTGAGGTTAGTACTTTTACCTGCTGAGGGATCTCCCTGCCTGCTTTTAAATTCACGTTTCTTGTGTTTGGGGTTCATTTGAATGGCTTGAATATGTGGGTTTGTAGTTTTCATTGAATTTGGGAATAATTTGGCCATGATTTCATCAAATGTTTCCCCCACTTATATACATATTCACACATATATACACACATATATAAGCATATTCATATGCTCACATATATCATATATGCAAATATATACATCTAAAAAAACAAAACAACAAAAAACCAAATATATAATTCTACACATATATACAGGCATATGTACACATACATATATAAGCACACATCTGCATATATATGTGTATCCAAAACACCTATATACACATATACATAAGTACATGTATATATGCACACATACACATATATACTCACATGTATGTACATATACATATACACAGATATATTGTATACATCTATATGAACATATACACATACACATATATCCATATACATATGTACATGCAATTCCTCATATACATATATATGTATATACTCATATACGCAAATATACATATATAAGTATATATCCATATACATATATATGCATATACATTTATATACACATGCATATATAAAACCCATACATACATGTATATGCACATGCACACATATACATGTGTATTATATACACACATATATACACATATACATATATACATGTATATACACATGTACATGTCTGGCTGCTTGAAGTTGTCCTACAGTTCACTGACATTCTATTCTTTCACTGTATCTTTTTAAAAATTTATTTATTGTTTTATGTGTATGAGTGTACTGTCTGCATGTACGTTGGTGCACTTGTGCCACGCAATGCTGTGGAGGTCAGAAGAGGGTGTTGGATTCCCTTGGAACTGGTTAAAGACGGTTTTTACCTGTCATGTTGCTGCTGGGAATCGAACCAGGTCCTCTGCAAGGGCAGTCGGTGCTCTTAACTGCTGAACCATCTCTCTGGCCCTGACACTGTTTCATTTTTAATAATTTCTATTGCTGTCCCTCCAGTTCACTAATATTTTCTCTGAAATGTCTAATCTGTCATTACTCTCCTCTGATATATATTCCACCTGATATATTTTATTTTGTCCTTTCTAGAAGTTTGATTTGAATTTTCATATCTTTCATGCCTCTACTTCAAATTTGGAACATGTAGAGTACAGGTGTATTAGTCACTTTCTGTAGCTGTGATAAAACCTTGGCGACCAAGGGAACTGATAAAAGGACGAGTTTACTTGAGCTTCCAGCTGACAGTTCCAGGGGAAGTATAGTCTGTCCTGGCAAGGAGGCGTGGCGGCAGTAGCAGAAAGCAGAGCTTCACGTCTTCAAGCAGGCACGGGAAGCAGAGAGAGCCTGGAGACTGGCAAGCCTTTTTGAACTGTCAAAGCCCTCCAGCATGGCCACACCTTCTAAGACCTCTGCAAACAGTGCCACCAACTGGGGTCCAAACGTCCCAATCCTTGGAGCCTATGAGACATTCTCATTCAAACCACAACAACAGGTATAATTAACCATTTTAATTTCCTTTTCTTCTAATTTTTATTTTCAGTTTGTTTGACACAGGGTCTCAGTATGTAGCCCAGGCTGGCTTGGAAGTCACTGGGTAGTCTAGGCTAGCCTCAAACTGGTGGTGATCCTCCTGCCTCAGTCTCTCAAGTTCTTGGGTTACAGATGTGTGCCACACTTGGCTTTGTCTGCTAATTCTAACATGTTTCAGTTCTAGGTTAGTTTTGATTGGTTGTTTTTTTTTCCTCCTCTCTGAAGGTATTGGTTTTACTTTTATTTATTTTTTATTTTATTATTTTATTTTATTTTTTTTTTAATGTGTATGAATGTACTGTCTTCATGTAGGTCTGCACACCTGTGTTGTGCAATGCTATGGAGGTCAGAAGAGGGTGTTGGATTCCCCTGGAACTAAATTTAAAGACTGTTCTCAGCTGCCATGTGGGTGCTGGGGATCGAACCCGGGTCCTCTGCAAGAGCAGTCAGCGCTCTTATCCACCGAGCCATTTCTCCAGCCCCAACAATTTTTTTTGAAAATGGAAATAAGCAACAGAGGCAGGATCATTTTGAACCTTGACCTTGAACCTCTGGCCCTTTCTCAGCTTGGACATCTCATAATTGTGTAGTGTGTGTGTGTGTGTGTGTGTGTGTTTGAAGTAGTAACACTTGGAACTGAACTGAAGTTGTAGCTCAATGATAGAGCAGTTGGTAAACATGTGTGAAACTATGGGTTAGAGCTCAGTACAATAGGAGGAGGGAGGAGGAGGGGAGGAAGATGGGGAGGAGGAGAGTCCACACTGGTACACCTGTACAGAAGGTATTATAGGGTGCTGTACAGATGACTCAGTGGCTCAGACCACTTGATGTTTTTAAAAATTTTTTTTGGTGTTTTTGAGACAGAGTCTCCCTGTAGCCCCACTGGCCTGGAACTCTCTTTGTAGACCAGGCTGGCCTTGAACTCCCAGAGATCCCCCTGCCTCTTCCTCCCGAGTGCTGGGATTAAAGGCGTGCACCACCACGCCCAGCTTACTTGATGCTTTTATAGAGGATCCAAATTCAATTTCTAGCATCCACATCAGGTGGCTCGCAACAGCAGCACGTAACCCCGGTTCCAGCGGATCCTAGTCTCTTCGAGCCTCCACAAGCACTCGTGATCACATGCACACTCCCCCACCCCACACTTCAAAATAAAAATGAATAAAAAAGAATTATAACAGGATTAATAAGTGAATAAGGATGGAAATGTGTTACTTGTAGCCTGTGAAGAGGTCTGGTCCCCACTAAGAGAAGCTCTCAGCACCCAACAGCACTCCTGTCCCCAGAAGTGAATCTTTAGGGATACTGTAGCTGTCTTTAGATTCATTGCCAGGCTCCCTTGGCTGGTTGCAGCCTCTGTAGGCAGAGACTGCCATCTTGTGGTCAGGTTTCAAGTTGCACCGTATAGAACGCTGGCCAGGCTGAGCTTTCCACCTGCATTCTTGGCATGTAATATCAGGATTCCTGTAGCCAGACTGCCCTTCTCAACCTCAAATGCTCAATGTCTAAAATTGACTGTGATGATCATTGTATAAATCTGTGACTAAGCTAAATGACTCTGAATTATATTACTTTAATTGTTATAATTTTTTGTTGTACTGAATGCAGGGCATGCTAGCCAAGGGAACTACTACTGAGCTATACTCCTGGCTTGAAGTGTGAACTTGAATAAACTGTACATAGCATTTGGATCATATCTCCGTGAAGCTGTTATAAAGTAAAATAGGAAAGATGACTTCAAAACCTTCTGTGTGTTTGTTTCAACATCTATTAAGTTTATATACAAATATTCTTTATAAACTTTTTTGGATAATTTATATTTATTTTAACTAGTACCTTGAAAACATTAATATTTATGTATTTATGGTATACTCTGTAATTAAATTTTAAATATTTATTTTTATTTTATGCATATGTGCTGGATAACTTCAGTGTCAACTTACTTGGTACATCTGGGTTGAGGGAGCCTCGGTTGGGGACTTGGCTCCTTTGAACTGGCCTGTGGCCACATCTGTGAAGTATTTTCTTGACTGTTGAGAGATGTGGGAGGGTCCAGTCCATTTTGGGCAGTGCACCCCTACACAGGTTGTTCTGTACTGTATAAGAAATCAGGCTGCGGGGCTGGAGAGATGCCTCAGCGGTTAAGAGGGCCAACTACTCTTGCAGAGGACCCAGGTTCAATTTCCAGGACCCACAAGGCAGCTAAGAACTTTAAGCTGGTTGTGGTGGTGCACTCCTTTAATCCTAGCACTTGGGAGGCAGAGGCAGGTGGATCTCTGTGAGTTCAAGGCCAGCCAGGTCTACAGGGTGAGTTCCAGGCCAGCTGGGGCTATAGGAAGACCCTTTCTCATAAAGACAAAAACAAAACAAACAAACAAACAAACAAAGGCAAGAAAACAGGCTGAGCATGGGCCAGGGAAGCAAGCCAGTAAGCAGCGTTCCTCCATGGCTTGGGCTTCAGTTCCTGCCTCCAGGTTCTTGCCCTGAGTTCCTACTTTGAGCTCCCTCCGTGATGAACTGTGACCTGAGAGATGTGAGCCAAATAAACCCTTTCTTCCACAAGTTGGTATTGGTCAGAGTGTTTTGTCACAGCAATTGAAGAGAAATTAGAACAGCATATGAGTGTTTTGCCTGCTTGGGCACGACGTGTGTGCAATGCCTGTAGAGGCTAGAAGAGGGCATCAGATTACCTGGAAATGAAATTATGCGGGTGTTGTGAAGAGACCTAGGTCCTTTGCAAGAGCAGCCAGTGCTGTTAGCCGCTGACTTACCTCTGCAGCTTCTTTGATTTTTGACCCAATGTCTTGCTATATGGATGAGGCTGGCCTTGAACTCATGATCTTCCTGCTTTAGACATGAGGGCTGAGATTGCAAGGGTGTGTTACAGTGTCCCGTCCATGAGAAGCTTTGGCTATGTGTGTACATTATTCAATACTTAAATCAGGATAAAAACATTAATCTCAAGGGGCTGGAGAGATGGCTCAGTGGATAAGAGCACCGACTGCTCTTGCAGAGGACCCGGGTTTGATTCCCAGCACCCATATGGCAGCTAAGAACCATTTTTACTCCAGTTCCAGGGGAATCTGACACCCTCTTCTGACCTCTGCGGCATTGCACGACACAGGTGCACCAACCTACATGCAGACAGTACACTCAAACACATAAGAAAATTAAAAAAATAACAAAAAATGTAAAACAAAAAACATTAATCTCAAATATTGATTGTTTCTTTATGGCGGTAGCAGTAACCTGTATCTTCCAGTTTTTTGAGAGAGATATCACCGGCAGCACATCAACATTTCTTGCTCCTACACTTAGTGCCCGGAGATCACTCTTTCCCCTCCTCTCTGTCCCTCTTACCCTCCAGACTCTGGTAACTGACATTCTATTCTCTACTTCCATAAGAACACCTGACTTAGAATCCACCGGAGAGAGATCAGGCAACACCTGTCTCGGTGCCTGGCTAATTTCATTTAATATATTGATCACCAGTCCCACCAATGTTGTTGCAAATGACAGGACTTCCTTATTTGTCTGGCCTAATAGTGCTCTACTGTAGATATCCACCACATGTTATCCTTTCATCAGTTCATGTCTATCAACTTAGCTGCAACAAACATGGAGGTGCAGATGTCTCTTTGACACCTGATTCATTTCATTCCATTTAGTTGTATACCTAGGAGTGGAATTACTATATCATATAGTATTTTTATTTTTAATTTTCTTAGGAGATTCCATAATGTTCTTTTTAAAAATTATTTATTTATTTGTTATTTATTTATATGAATGTACTGTCTGCATGTAAGTTTGTGCATCCATACGGTGCAGTGCTGGAGAGGTCAGAAGAGGGTGTCAGATACCCCAGGAACTGGAGTTAAAGACGGTTCTCAGACACCATGTGGGTGATGGGGATCAAACCTGGGTCCTCTGCAAGAGTAGTCAGTGCTCTTAACCGCTAGGCCATCTCTCCAGCTCGCCATAATGTTTTCTATAATAGGTATATTAATGTTTACTCCCATTGACAGTGTGCAAAGGTTTCCTTTTCTTACTTTCTCTTTTTTTTTTTTTTTTGGTCTTTTCCAGACAGGGTCACCCTGTGGCCCCAGCTGTCCTGGAACTCACTCTGTAGACCATGCTGGCCTTGAACTCTCAAAGATCCGCCTGCCTCTGTCTCCCAAGTGCTAGGATTAAAGGTGTGCACCACCACACCCAGCTTTTTTTTTTTTTTAGTCCTAACTGAATTCTATCTCAGCCTATCCATGGTGGTCTCTTAAGGGGATGAGTTCAGCTGTCAGTTATGCTTGGTCAGAAGACCAGTATGGCAGCAGTGGTGTGTTTGGACATCCCCGTCAGCCCATGTGGCCTATCTCTTTGTCAGTGTCTCATCAGTTCACTAGTGTGTTACATTTTCTTGTTGATGAGACAAAAACACCTGACATGGTATCAGAGATGATCACTCTACCAGCACAGGGGAGACCACGGGCTCTGGTGGCTCTGGGAGGTGGGAGTATGTGGCACCCTTATCCACATCTTGGCAGACGAGGAAATGGAGGCTGGGCTAGAGCCATCAAAGGCCTGGCCCCAGTGACCTACCTCCACCAGCCTATTCATTCCTCACCAAAGATTTCAGAACTTTCTTGAGAGTGCTACCACATGGGGAGCAAGTATTCAAGCACAGGAGCCTGTGATTTCATATTGATTTTTTTTATTTTTTTATTTTTTATTTTTGTATGTGTATGAACGTACTGTCTGCATGTAGGTTTGTGCACCTGTGTTGTGCAATGCTGCAGAGGTCAGAAGAGGGTCTCAGATTCCCCTGAAACTGGAGTTCTCCTCTAATTGGAGTTGCAGACAGCTCTCAGCTTCTCTGTGGGTGCTGGGGATCGAACCCGGGTCCTCTGCAAGAGCAGTCAGTGCTCTTAACCGCTAGGCTATCTCTCCAGCCCCGTGATTTCATATTGAAACCACAACAAGTAGTCTAAATTTCTTTCTTCACATTTATATTTTCTTTTGAGACAGGTTTCATGCAGCCCAGACTGGCCTGGAACTTGCTTTGTAGCTAAGGCTGTTCTTTAAAAAATTTTTTTGGGGTCCGGGTGTGGTGGCACATGCCTTAGAGACAGGGTCTCCTTGTAGCCCCAGCTGTCCTGGAACTCACTGGTAGACCAGGCTAGGCTTGAACTCACAAAGATCCGTCTGCCTCTGCCTCCCAAGTGCTAGGATTAAAGGCGTGTGCCACCACGCCTGGAGGCACACGCCTTTAATTCCCGTACTCAGGAGGCAGAGGCAGGCAGATCTCTGTGAGTTCAAGGCCAGCCTGGTCTACAGAGCAAGCTCTGTAAAAAAAAAAAAATTTTTTTTGATTGATTGATTTCTTTTTTAAAATTATTATGATATTTGGGGCTGGAGAGTTGGCATAGCTGTTAAGAGCACTGACTGCTCTTGCAGAGGACCTGGGTTCAATCCCCAGCACCCACATGGCGCCTGAGAACTGTCTGTAACTCCAGTTCCAGGGGAATCTGACACCCTCTTCTGACCTCCCAGGCATTACACAACACGGGTGTACAACCTACATGCAGACAGTACACTCATACACATAACAAAATAAAAGAAAATTTTATGTTCATGCAATATATTATTTAATGCAAATACTTAAATACATCATTATATAATTAACCACATGGTATATTTTGATAGTAGCCTAATAACTATTTGATTGCATTTATTTACAGTGCCACATAAAGGGCTTCTAAACATTTAATATGTAGATGAGCCATGTCAGTTACTATTAATAAGCAAATTCTGAGAGAATATATGAGGGAAGGACTAAGATTTTTCAATTCAAACAGGATTATGTTACCTTTCCTACCATGCAGTTGATTACAGATGACCTTGTACCAGAGTAAAAAGATGTATGCTTTTGGTTATAAACAGAGATGCTAAAAGGTCCATAAAGCACATCCTTAGGTGTCCATTGTAAGGTTTTGCAGGATTGTGGGGATTACAGGGTCCAGCTCCCTAGGGTCTGTAGGCAGATTTCAGGGGAATGACCAACTTATTCCCGAAGGGTGAGTGGTAGTTGATGGCCACCTCCTGGAAGACCTGCTGGGGAATGCCAATGTCACACAAATAGACATGGCCTGCGTGCTTCTCCAGAGGCAGAGGTAGGCCCAGGGTCAGGGACCACTTGGCATTGATGCCCTGTTCAGCTTCATGCACAGGAGGGTCTATGCTGAACACTGGCGCCCTGTTCTGGTTGGCCCAGTCTACAGCTGCCTTGTACCAGGGCTGATCTCGCAGGAAGGCTTTCTCAGGGCAATCCAGGCAGTTGATAATCAGGTCCACAGGGCTAGTAGGGAGATCTCTGTGACTAGATATTTGTTGACCTCGGGTTTTTCCGAAGAGAGAGAGTTCATTGTTGAAGAACTCATGCATCTTGACAAACTTGTGTAGGAAGAGGATGACTTGCACATCGTGGTTGGCTAAATGCCTTGCACAACTGATGCCCTGAGCCCCCTTCAGGTGAGGCCCACACAGCAGGGCTACTGTAGGCCTCTGCTGGACATTCTTGAGCTTCCACCTGTTGGGTTCTCCGAGGAGAGTCAGTGCCAGCTGACTGGCACAGACACCCGTCAGCTCAAGTCTTCGCTCTAAGGTTAGTCCATGCTTCTCGGCCACAGATAACAGCTTTTGATGAAGCTCATATGAAACACTTGGTACCATGAGGCCAGAATCTGTGCAGAACTCCTTGCTGGCCTTGTGGGGTGCTGTGATCTGTGGATAGACAACGGGCTCGGATACCAGGATGTTCTGGTCATGGTGATACCCAGCAGGTCTTTTCTTCGGGATGCTCCGGGAACAGGTGCCGCTTCTCCTCTCATACATGCCAATCTCTTCAAACACAACTGCCTTATCAAAAAGGGCCAGGCTCCCCTCAAGGTCAAACTCCGTGTCTGGGACATCTTCAGCGTTTTCTCCAAAACACCCATCATCTTTCTTCTTCATTTGGCCATTCTTTAAACCACCTTTCTTTGAGGTTGCCTGATTTGTCTGCCTGGTACTAGATGACCAAGAATTGTCCCGAGGACTGAAGCTTTTGGGCTGACTCAAGGATTCCATATGCTTGTCCACAGAGCTGCTCTTTGAACACTGTTGCTGCTGAGAATTGGCAACATCTTGACTCTTCACATAACTTCTCCTAGTGATTTTCTGAGTGGCAGTGGTGAAAGAAGCTGGCTTCATGGCCACATGCCCTGTGACACTTTGATTGATACCCACTCGATATGCAACACCAGAATGTCCTACTTCTGTCTGATGAAGGTCTCCAAAATGCTGGTTGTCTCTAGGACCTGGGATCTCCAGAAGTTTTAATTCTGTAATATCATCTACCCTGAAAGTGACTTCAGGTAGAAGACACTTTGCTCCATTGTGGAAAGGCTGGGTGAGAGAAATGGTCTGGCTGACCCAATCCACTCTTGACACTCTTCCATGATAGACATCCAAGCTATCTCCACAACTGATGGACACAATATTTCCCAGCCAAGCCATAGCCATGCTTCAGACTTGAAACCTAAAGTATGATCCAAATAGTCAAAAATGGCTGTTTCTCACCAAAAGGGCAGTAGGTCGCTCACTCCACAAGTCTGGATATGTCAGCAGTTCCAATCTGGTCCTGAAGGTCTGGAGGATCCCGGGAAATCTACTGGTCTTCAGTCTATGTTGGAACCTGAACAAGTTGGTTCTAAAACTGAATGCCACAGCAGCAGGATGATAACTCACCAAGGCAAGCAGGCAGGAAGTGAAAGCACCCTTTTCACAGGTCCTTTTATGTGGACTGCAACTGGCAGATTGCCACACCCAAGATTAGGGTGGGACTTCCTGTCACACCCAAAATCAGGGTGGGTCTTCTTGCTGCAAATAATCTGATCAAAAATAAATCCCTCACATATAGAACACACCTTTAATCCCCACACACCTTTAATCCCCTGCAGACGCAGGAGGCTCTCCTGAAGTTCAAAGTCAGACTGGTCCACCCAGCAAGTTCCAGGCCAGGTGTGGCTCCCGGGACACCCTGTCCTAAAAGTCGATAGAAAAAATCCCTAACAGGACTGTGTAGCAGTTTGTGCTATAGCTTATTCTAGATCCAATCAAGCTGACTGCTTTATTTAAATCACTTACTTGTTCTAGGAGATTTTCTCACTACTGTAAGATTTCTACAATGTCACCCAGATACCATGAACAAAACCCAGCCCCTAGAATGGAAAAATAATTTTGGACATGAGTTGTTATCTGAGATTTAAGTGAATGGCAAAGAGAGCAGTGGGTAGGTAAAGGAGCCATGCTGGACAGGGCCCTGTGCAGGCAGCCTGGAAAAGAGTTCAAATGACCGCTTTTAGCAGAGCAGTCCATGCTTCCTCTACAAAGGTTGTATTTACTAGGGCTGAAAAATCAGGTCCCAAGCAGGGCGTGGTGGTGCACGCCTTTAGTCCTAGCAGTTGGGAAGCAGAGGCAGGTGCAACTCTTTGTGAGTTCAAGGCCAGCCTGTTCTTCAGAGAGAGTTCCAGGACAGCTGGGGCTACAGGGAGACTCTGTCTCAAAAAAAAAAAAAATCAGGTCCCATACATTTTCATATTAAAGTTTTTCCTAGATTAACATTTGTAATAGTAAAGGGCATAGTTTTGTGGGGCTTGGTGGCACTTTTGTGTGTTTGTGTGTGTGTGTGTGTGTGTGTGTGTTTTGTTTCTTTGTTTTTTGATTGATTTCTTTTCTTCAAAATATATTTTTTATTGGATTTTTGTGTATTTTGTATATTACATCTAAATCATAATTAGACCCCCTCCCCTATCTGCATCCCTTATAGCCCTCTCACCAGATCTTATGCATTCTGATGTATATGTTAAGACCTATTGCGTCCTTCATGTCCCCAGACGTCCCTTGGTGTGAGTTCAGCCTGGAACCTGTCATCACTCCTTTAAAGAAGAGCAGCTCTCTCTCACCCAGCAGTGATCAGCTGGTTCCTTGGCTAAGGCTGAGGCCCATGTCCCCAGTTCTATGCTGGATTCTGTCTGATGGGGTCAGCGTGGGTCTTGTGCGCACTGTTACCATTGCCGTGAATTCACAGGAGCAAGTTCCAAGAAGCCTGGAAAACTCTGCTTCCTTGTGGTCCTCTACCAGCACTGGCTCTTCCAATATTTCTGCCCCCTCTTCTGCAATGGACTTTGAACCCTGGCTGGGTGAGGTTTAATACAGGAGTCTTTTTTTCTCCTTTATTTTCTTTTTATTTTGGGGATTCTACAATATAATAGCACAGTTGTTTTCAGATAACATTGACATTGCTCAGTTTGCCATACAATTAGGTAATTGGTGCATTTTTTTGAAGTGAGCCAAATTATTAAGCATAAGCAATGAATGTAAGTAACATTCATGTAAAAGCAGTTTGCAAGTATCTATGCCCAAATTTTGAACAACCCAAGGTTCCCATAGTCTAGTTGGAGAAGCTTGTATGCACAAGAATGTTGATCAAATAGGAGTCCAGTCTATATTGCTGTAGTCTCACAATTCACCCCAATCTCTCTGCAGCCCTTACATTCTACCATGCCTCCTCTTCTGCAAGTTGTTCCCTAGGCTTTGGGAAAGGGGCATAGTGGGTGAGAAGCAAAACA
>VZQC01003255.1:6046530-6072636 GCA_009823505.1 Rhizomys pruinosus | reverse complement strand
CAGCCCTTCTCTAAGTCCATGAAGAAGAAATAGACAATTGTATGCTGTTATTCTAAAAACTGATATTCTGAAACTGGGCATGGTGACACACACACATCATCCCAGCACTCTGGAGGCAGAGTCAAGAGGAGGGTGAGGTTGAGGCTAGCCTGGGCTCTATAACAAGACCCTGCTTCAAAAAGCCAAATGTTGGGGTGTATATCAGTGGTAGAGGGCTTGCTTGTCATATGTACGGCCTGGGGTTCCATTTACAACACTGGAAAAACAAAAGAAGAAAAAGAAAAAAGGTGATATTCTTTGTTTCTTGATGGAAGAGCAGGTGAGATGGGAACAGGTGTGGCCGAAACCCTCTGGGCAGAGAGCCACAGGTGGAGACCAGAGAGGATTTTATTTCTTAAATATTTTACTATTTTTATTTATGTGTCAAGTGCACCCATGTCATGCTTTGTCTGTGAAGGAGAGAAGGTGTCAGATCCCCTGGACCTGGAGTTATAGACAACTGTTAGCTACCATATGGGTGCTGGGAATGGAACCCAGGTCCTCTGCAAGAGCAGTCAGCACGCTTAAATGCTGAGCTATCTCCCCAGCCCCAAGAAGCTTATAATTTTTATTTTACATTTTACAGTGCTTTTTGAAATCTTTTTTTTGGGTATTTTTGAGACAGGGTCTCCCTTTAGTCCCAGCTATCCTGCAGCCCACTCTGTAGAGCATGCTGGCCTTGAACTCACAGAGCTCTGCCTGCCTCTGCCTCCTGAGTGCTGGGATTAAAGGCATGCCCCACCACGCCAGGCTTGAAATCTAATCTCCCTGTAGTTCCACTAGGCCTGGAACTTGATCTCACAGAGATCTGCCTGCCTCTGTCTCCCGAGTGCTGGCATTAAAGGTGTATACCACCTGGCCTCAGTTTAGATTTTAATGGTTCTTATAAGACAAACACAGAAATATTGCCATCTGTGGTCTGATCTTAAACCCAACACAGTTACCTCTACCAACCTAAAAAGCTTTACCTGTAAAGAGCTTAAAATATATTGTAACACATGTTCTTCTTGTTGGATTTTAATTTTTTGTCATTGCTGGGAATTGAACCAAGTGTTCTGCCACTGAGCCACACCCTTTGCTCCAGATTGGAGTATTTATTTATTTTCCATATTGGATGTTTAGATTGATTTTTTTTTAAATTATTTTTTGTGTGTATGAGTGTACTGTCGGCATGTAGGTTGGTGCACCCCTCTCATGCATGCTGCGGAGGTCAGAAGAGGGTGCCGGATTCCCTTGAAACGGAAGTTAAAGATGGTTCTCAGCTGCCATGTGGGTGCTGGGGATTGAACCCGGGTCCTCTGCAAGAGCAGCTGGTGCTCTTAACCACTAGGCCATCTCTCTAGTCCTAGATTAATATTTTATAGGAACTGAAAATTCTACTTTCTCTAAATTATTTTCCTTAATATCTCAGAGAAAATTCCCATGACTTTAATTTTCTTTTCTTTTCTTTTTTTTTTTTTTGCCCCTAGAGTTTCATGTATTACAGACTGGCCTCAAATTAACTGTGTAGCTGAGGATGCCCTTAAATATCAACTTTAGACATTTATTTATTTTTATGTGTATGAGTGTTTTGACTGCATGTATGTAAGTGCATCCATGTTGTGAACTGTCTGTGGAGGCCAGAGGCATTGGATCACCCAGAACTGGAGTTAATTGACAGTAGTTTACTAAAATGTGGTGCTGGGACTCAAACCCAAGAGTCCTCTGTAAGAACACCAGTAATCAGGGTGGAGAGATGGCCTAGTAGTTAAGAGCACTGACTGTTCTTGCAGAGGACTCGGGTTTGATCCCCAGCACCCACATGGTGGCTGAGAACTGTTTTTAACTCCAGTTCCACCGAATTCCAATGCCCTCTTCTGACCTCCGTGGCTTTGCATAATAGGGGTGCACAAACCTACATGCAGACAGTACATTCATACACATAAAAAATAAATAAAATTTAAAAAACAATAAGAAAACCCAGTATTCTAACTGCTGAGTCTTCTCTCCAGCCCCAACGTTGAGCTTTTTTTTTTTTCTCTTTGAGACAAAGTCTCCCTGTAGCCCCAGCTGTCCTGGAACTCTGTCTGCACTTGAACTCACAGAGATCCGCCTGCCTCCGCCTCCCAAGTGTTAGGATTAAAGGCGTGTGCCACACCCGGCTAAGACTTTTCTTTATCATTAGTGGGAATTATTTGATTATGCTATGACTTGATGTGGGATTTTTAAAGTTTTAGGTTTTTTTTTTGAACCTTTTATACGTGAATACCATGTTTACATAATTTCCATCCCTCCCTCCTCTCTTTCATGCTCCCCCACTCCCTTTCAATTTCCTGACTTCTTAATGTTACATGCATACAGATGTGCATATGTAAACACAGCCTACTGAATCCATTTATGGATGCTAGTATGTGCATGAGTTTAGGGTTGAGTACTTGGGATTGGACAACCTAGCTCAACAGCCATTAATGATGCAGATTTTTTTTTGTAATGTCAGTATTTTTCTTTTTTAAATTTTCTTTTTTAATAATAAGTAATAAGTAATGAATACAAGCATCCTTCATGTAAAACCAATTTGCAAGCAGCTATGCCCAAACTTATACAGCCCAAGGTCCCCATTGTCCAGCTGGAGGGGCTCGTGTGTACAAGAATATTGATCAAAAATAAGAGCCCAGTCTATATTGCTGTAGTTTCACAATTCACCCCAATCGCGGCCCTTACATTCTACCATTCTTCCTCAGATTGTTTCCTAGGCTTTAGAAAAGGGGCACAAGTGGGCGCGAAGCAAAACAGTCTTCTTTCTCTGGAGATGTCATTTTGGACTCTGAAATGATGCAGATTTTTTAAATTTGAGATTTTTCAAAAAATAATTTATTGTGTGTGCAGACAATGGCGTGTGTGAGCCGTGGAGCTTAGGGGACCACTTTCAAGAGCTGGTGCTCACTGTCCAGCTTGTTGAGGCAGAGTCTCTCATTTCCGCTGCTGCTGCTGCTGCTGCTGCTGCTGCTGTGCTTTGAACTCTAAGCTAGTTGGCCCATGACCTCCATCTTGCTGTAGGAGTGTTGGATTACACACGCGTGCCACTGCATCTGGCTCATGGTGAATTCTGGGGTTCTACTAAGTCAGGTTTGTGAGGTTAGTACTTTTACCTGCTGAGGGATCTCCCTGCCTGCTTTTAAATTCACGTTTCTTGTGTTTGGGGTTCATTTGAATGGCTTGAATATGTGGGTTTGTAGTTTTCATTGAATTTGGGAATATTTGGCCATGATATCATCAAATTTTTCCCACACTTATATACATATTCACACATATATACACACATATATAAGCATATTCATATGCTCACATATATCATATATGCAAATATATACATCTAAAAAAACAAAAACAACAACAAAAAACCAAATATATAATTCTACACATATATACAGGCATATGTACACATACATATATAAGCACATATCTACATATATACGTGTATCCAAAACACCTATATACACATATACATAAGTATATGTATATATGCACACATACACATATATACTCCCATGCATGTATGTACATATACATATACACAGATTTATTGTATACATCTATATGCACATATACACATACACATATATCCATATACATATGTACATGCAATTCCTCATATACATATATATGTATATACTCATATATGCGAATGTACATATATAAGTATATATCCATATCCATATATATGCATATACATTTATATACACATGTATATATAAAATCCATATGTACATGTATATGCACATGCACACATATACATGTGTATTATATACACACATATATACACATATACATATATACATGTATATACACATGTACATGTCTCGCTGCTTGAAGTCCTACAGTTCACTGACATTCTATTCTTTCACTGTATCTTTCAAAAAATTTATTTATTGTTTTATGTGTATGAGTGTACTGTCTGCATGTAGGTTGGTGCACCTATGCCATGCAATGCTGTGGAGGTCAGAAGAGGGTGTTGGATTCCCTTGGAACTGGTTAAAGATGGTTTTTAGCTGTCATGTTGGTGCTGGGAATCGAACCCAGGTCCTCTGCAAGAGCAGTTGGTGCTCTTAACCACTGAACCATCTCTCCAGCCCTGACACTGTTTCATTTTTAAATAATTTCTATTGCTGTCCCTCCTGTTCACTAATATTTTCTCTGAAATGTCTAATCTGTCATTACTCTCCTCTGATATATTTTCCACCTGATATATTTTATTTTGTCATTTCTAGAAGTTTGATTTGAATTTTCATATCTTTATGCCTCTACTTCAAATTTGGAACACGTAGAGTACAGGTGTATTAGTCACTTTTCTGTAGCTGTGATAGAACCTTGGCGACCAAGGGAACTGATAAAAGGACGAGTTTACTTGAGCTTCCAGCTGACAGTTCCAGGGGAAGTATAGTCTGTCCTGGCAAGGAGGCGTGGCGGCAGTAGCAGAAAGCAGAGCTTCACGTCTTCAAGCAGGCACGGGAAGCAGAGAGAGCCTGGAGACTGGCAAGCCTTTTTGAACTGTCAAAGCCCTCCAGCATGGCCACACCTTCTAAGACCTCTGCAAACAGTGCCACCAACTGGGGTCAAAATGTCCCAATCCTTGGAGCCTATGAGATATTCTCATTCAAGCCACCACAACAGGTATAATTAACCATTTTAATTTCCTTTTCTTCTAATTTTTATTTTCATTTTGTTTGACACAGGGTCTCAGTATGTAGCCCAGGCTGGCTTGTAAGTCACTGGGTAGTCTAGGCTAGCCTCAAACTGGTGGTAATCCTCCTGCCTCAGTACTCAAGTTCTTGGGTTATAGATATATGCCACAACATTTGGTTTGTCTGCTAATTCTAACATGTTTCAGTTCTAGGTTATTTTCGATTGGTTTTTTTTTTTCTCCTCTCTGAAGGTATTGGTTTTACTTTTATTTTATTATTTTATTTTATTTTTTTAATGTGTATGAATGTACTGTCTTCATGTAAGTCTGCACACCCGTGTCATGCAATGCTATGGAGGTCAGAAGAGGGTGTTGGATTCCCCTGGAACTAGAGTTAAAGACTGTTCTCAGCCGCCATGTGGGTGCTGGGGATCGAACCCGGGTCCTCTGCAAGAGCAGTCAGCGCTCTTATCCACTGAGCCATTTCTCCAGCCCCAACAATTTTTTTGAAAATGGAAATAAGCAACAGAGGCAGGATCATTTTGAACCTTGGCCTTGAACCTCTGGCCCTTTCTCAGCTTGGACATCTCATAATTGTGTAGTGTGTGTGTGTGTGTGTGTGTGTGTGTGTGTGTGTGTGTGTGTGTGTGTATGTGTGTGTGTTTGAAGCAGTAACACTTGGAACTGAACTGAGGTTGTAGCTCAATGGTAGAGCAGTTGGTAAACATGCGTGAAACTATGGGTTAGAGCTCAGTACAATAGGAAGAGGGAGGAGGAGGAGGGGGAGCAGGAGAGGGAGGAGGAGGAGAGCCCACACTGGTATACCTGTATAGAAGGTATTATAGGGTGCTGTACAGATGACTCAGTGGCTCAGACCACTTGATGTTTTTTTTTTTTTTGTCCAGCATACTTTAATGAGGAAATTCTAATAGATAGGCACCAGATCTCATTATCTTACATTTCTTTGCAAACATACTAAAACAGGAGAAAATTTAAACATGTGCTAGGTTACAAAGGAATTCTCAGAACAGAACAGAATTATCTATAACTTAAAAAAGGATTTCCCCACTGATCAAAGCCCCTCCCCTCCAAATAAAAATACTTTTGCCAAAGGGCTAGTCAAGGGCCTGGAGGAATAGCAAGAGAGCTGGTGGAGGCCCAGTCTCCCTGCTTCACCATTTTGAATTAGAGTTTAAATGTTTGAAACACTTTCCTTGATTTTATACTTTATTTTCAGCTTACATATTTTTAAGGAACATTTGGAATCATGTTCTCATTTTTTAAAGACAATCTACTTGCCAAAAAGCTATCCAGGTTTTCCATTCTTCTTCCCGCTTTGTCTTCCTCTGGCATCTTCTATCTCTCTTCCTCTATCTTCCTCCTGCTCACTTTTCCTGACTCTTCTTCCTGCTCTCTTCCTCTGCCAACTTCCTGTCTCCCTTCGGCTGTCATCTTCTGGCTCTCTCTTCCTGTCTTCCTCCTGCTCTCTCTTCCACTGTCATCTTTCCATTCTCTCTTCCTCTGTCTTCCTCCTGTTCTCTCTTCCTGATTCTTCTTTCTGCTCTCTCTTCCTCTGACATCTTCCTGCTCTCTGTTCCTGTCTTCCTCCTGCTCTCTCTTCCTGTTTCTTCTTACTGTTCTCTCTTCCATTGTCATCTTTCCATTCTCTCTTCCTCTGTCTTCCTCCTGCTCCATACTCTTCTCTCTCTTCTTCCTGCTCTGTAATGTCTCTCTTCGTCTGCCATCTTCCAGCTCTGTCTTCCTCTGTCTTCCTCTAGCTCTCTCTTCCTCTGTCTTCGTCCTGCTCTCTCTTCCTCTGGCATCTAACTGCTCTCTCTTCCTGATTCTTCTTCCAGCTCTCTCTTCCTGTCTTCCTCCTGCTCTCTCTTCCTCTGCCACCTTCCTGTCTCCGTTCGGCTGTCATCTTCTTGCTCTCTCTTCCTGTCTTCCTCCTGCTCTCTCCTCTGATGTCAGCTTTCCATTCTCTCTTCCTCTGTCTTCTTCCAGTTCTCTCTTTCTGTGTCTTACTGCTCTCTCTTCCACTGTCATCTTTCCATTTTCTCTTCCTCTGTCTTCCTCCTGCTTTCTCTTCTTGATTCTTCTTCCAGCTCAATCTTCCCCTGTCTTCGTCCTGCTCTCTCTTCTTTTGTCTTCCTCCTGCTCTCTCTTCTTCTGGCATCTAACTGCGTTCTCTTCCTCTGTCTTCCTCCTGTTTTGTCTTCCTGATTCTTCCTCCTGCTCTCTCTTCCTTTGTCCTCCTCCAGCTCTCTGTTCCTCTGTCTTCCTCCTGCTCTCTCTTCCTGATTCTTCTTCCAGCTCTCTCTTCCTGTCTCTCCTGTTCTCTCTTCCTCTCTTTTCCTCCTGCTCTCTCTTCCTGATTCTTCTTCCAGCTCAATCTTCCCCTGTCTTCGTCCTGCTCTCTCTTCCTGATTCTTCTTCCAGCTCTCTCTTCCTCTGTCTTCCTTCTGCTCTGTCTTCCTGTGTTTTCCTCCTGCCCTCTCTTCCTGTGACGTCTTCTTTCTTTGTTCCTCTCTCTTCCTCCTCTCTTTTCCTGATTCTTCTTCCTCTTCTCTCTTCCTCTGCTACCTTCCTGTCTCCATTCAGCTGTCATATTCTTGCTCTCTGTTCCTGACTTCCTCCTTCTCTCTTTCTCCAGAATCTAAGTGCTCTCTCTTCCTGTTTTCCTCCTGCTCTGTCTTTCTGATTCTTTTTCCAGCTCTCTCTTCCTCTGTCTTCCTCCTGCTCTCTGTTCCTCTGACTTCTTCCTGCTTTCTCCTCCTGATTCTTCTTCCCGCTCTCTCTTTCTCTGGCATCTAACTTCTCTCTCTTCCTCTTTCTTCCACCTGCTCTCTCTTCCTTTGTCTTCCTCCTCCTCTCTCTCTCTGATTCTTCTTCAAGCTCTCTCTTCCTCTGTCTTCCTCTAGCTCTCTCTTCTTCTGTCTTCCTCCTGCTCTCTCTTCCTCTGTCTTCCTCCTGCTCTCTCTTCCTCTGTCTTCCTCCTGCTCTCTCTTCCTCTCTCTTCCTCTGTCTTCCTCCGGCTTTCTCTTCCTGATTCTTCTTCCAGCTCTCTCTTCGTTTGGCATCTAACTGCTCTCTCTTCCTCTGTCTTCCTCCTGCTCTCTCTTCCTCTGTCTTCCTCCTGCTCTCTCTTCCTGATTCTTCTTCCAGCTCTCTGTTCCTCTGTCTTCCTCCAGCTCTTTTCCTATTTTCCTCCTGCTCTGTCTTCCTGATTCTTCTTCCAGCTCTCTCTTAGTTTGGCATCTAACTGCTCTCTTTTTCCTGTCTTCCTCCTGCTCTCTCTTCCTCTGGCATCTTCCTGCTCTCTCCTCCTCTGTCTTCCTCCTCTCTTTTCCTGATTCTTCTTCCAGTTCTCTCTTCCTCTGTCTTCCTCCTGCTCTCTTTTCCTCTGGCATCTAACTGCTCTCTCTTCCTCTGTCTTCCTCCTCCTCTCTCTTCATGATTCTTCTTCCAGCTCTCTCTTCCTCTGGTATCTAACTGCTCTCTCTTCCTGTCTTCCTTCTGTCTCCCTGATTCTTCCTCCAGCTCTCTCTTCCTCTGTCTTCCTCCTGCTCTCTCTTCCTTTGTCCTCCAGCTCTCTGTTCCTCTGTCTTCCTCTACCTCTCTCTTCCTCTGTCTTCCTCCTGCTCTCTCTTCCTTTGTCTTCGTCTTCCTCCTGCTCTCTCTTCCTGATTCTTCTTCCAGCTCAATCTTCCCCTGTCTTCGTCCTGCTCTCTCTTCCTCTGGCATCCAACTGCTCTCTCTTCCTGTCTTCCTCCTGCTCTCTCTTCCTGATTCTTCTTCCAGCTCTCTCTTCCTCTGTCTTCCTCCTGCTCTGTCTTCCTGTGTTTTCCTCCTGCCCTCTCTTCCTGTGACGTCTTCTATTTCTGTTCCTCTGCCATCTTCCTGCTTTCTCTTCCTCTGTCTTCCTCCTCTCCTTTCCTGATTTTTCTTCCTGTTCTCTCTTCCTCTGCCACCTTCCTGTCTCCATTCAGCTGTCATATTCTTGCTCTCTGTTCCTGTCTTCTTCCTTTTCTCTTCCTCTGGCATCTAAGTGCTGTCTCTTCTGTCTTCCTCCTGCACTCTCTTCCTGATTCTTCTTCCTGCTCTCTCTTCCTCTGTCTTCTTCCTGCTTTCTCTTCCTGGTTCTTCTTCCAGCTCTCTCTTCCTCTGGCATCTAACTTCTCTCTTTTCCTCTTTCTTCATCCTGCTCTCTCTTCCTCTGTCTTCCTCCTCCTCCTCTCTCTCTGATTCTTCTTCAAGCTCTCTCTTCCTCTGTCTTCCTCCTGCCCTCTCTTCCTGATTCTTCTTCCAGCTCTCTTCCTCAGTCTTCCTCCTGCTTTCTCTTCCTGATTCTTCTTCCAGCTCTCTCTTCCTCTGTCTTCCTCCTGCTCTCTCTTCCTGATTCTTCTTCCAGCTCTCTCTTCCTGTCTCTCCTGCTCTCTCTTCCTCTCTTTTCCTCCTGCTCTCTCTTCCTGATTCTTCTTCTAGCTCTTTCTTCTTGTCTTCCTCCTACTCTCTCTTCTTCTGGCATCTAACTGCTGTCTCTTCCTTTGTCTTCCTCCTGCTCTCTCTTCCTGATTCTTCTTCCAGCTCTCTCTTCCTCTGGCATCTAACTGCTGCTCTCTCCTCCTGTCTTCCTTCTGTCTCCCTGATTCTTCCTCCTGCTCTCTCTTCCTGTGACGTCTTCTATCTCTGTTCCTCTGCCATCTTCCTGCTCTCTCTTCCTCTGTCTTCCTCCTCTCTTTTCCTGATTCTTCCTGTTCTCTCTTCCTCTGACACCTTCCTGTCTCCATTCGGCTGTCATATTCTTGCTCTCTGTTCCTCTCTTCCTCCTTCTGTCTTCCTCTGGCATCTACCTTCTCTCTCTTCCTCTTTCTTCCTCCTGCTCTCTCTTCCTGTCTTCCTCCTCCTCTCTCTCTCTCTCTCTCTCTCTCTCTCTCTCTCTCTGATTCTTATTCCAGCTCTCTCTTCCTCTGTCTTCCTCCTGCTTTCTCTTCCTGCTTCTTCTTCCAGCTCTCTCTTCCTCTGCCATCTAAGTGCTCTCTCTTCCTGTCTTCCTTGTGCTCTCTCTTCCTCTGACATCTATCTCTGTTCCTCTGTCTTCTTCCTGCTCTTTCTTCTGTCTCCCCGATTCTTCTTCCAGCTCTCTATTCCTCTGTCTTCCTCCTGCTCTCTCTTCCTTTGTCCTCCTCCATCTCTCTGTTCCTCTGTCTTCCTCTGTCTTCCTCCTGCTCTCTCTTCCTGATTCCTCTTTTAGCTCTCTCTTCCTGTCTCTTCCTCCTGCTGTCTCTTCCTCCTGCTCTCTCTTCCTGAGTCTTCTTCCAGCTCTCTGTTCCTCTGTCTTCCTCCTGCTATCTCTTCCTGATTCTTCTTCCAGCTCAGTCTTCCTCTGTCTTCCTCCTGCTCTCTCTTCCTGTCTTCCTCCTGCTTTCTCTTCCTGATTCTTCTTCCAACATTCTCTGCCTTTTTCTTCCTCCTGCTCTCACTTCCTGTGGCACCTAACTGCTCTCTCTTCCTCTGTCTCCCTCCTGCTCTCTCTTCCTGATTCTTCTTCCAGCTCTCTCTTCCTCTGTCTTCCTTCTGCTCTCTCTTCCTGATTCTTCTTCCAGCTCTCACTTCCTGTCTTCCTCCTGCTCTCTCTTCCTCTGCCATCTAACTATTCTCTCTTCCTGTCATCCTCCTGCTCTCTCTTCCTCTATCTTCCTCCTACTTTCTCTTTCTGATTCTTCTTCCAGCTCTCTCTTCCTCTGTCTTCCTCCTGTTCTCTCTTCCTGATTTTTCTTCCAGCTCTCTCTTCCTCTATCTTCCTCCTGCTCTCTTCCTGATTCTTCTTCCAGCTCTCTGTTCCTCTATCTTCCTCCTGCTTTGTCTTACTGTGATGTCTTCTTTCTTTGTTCATCTACCATCTTCCTGCTCTCTCTTCCTCTGTCTTCCTCCTCTCTTTTCCTGATTATTCTTCCTGTTCTCTCTTCCCTACCACCTTCCTGTCTCCCTTTGGATGTCATCTTCTTGCTCTCTCTTCCTCTGTCATCTAACTGCTCTCTCTCTTCCTCTGCCTTCCTCCTGCTCTCTCTTCCTGATTCTTTTTAGCTCTCTCTTCCTTTGTCTTCCTCCTGCTCTCTCTTCCGCTGGCATCTAACTGCTCTCTCTTCCTCTGTCTTCCTCCTCCTCTCTCTTCCTGATTCTTCTTCCATCTCTCTCTTCCTGTCTTCCTCCTACTCTCTCTTCTTCTGGCATCTAACTGCTGTCTCTTCCTTTGTCTTCCTCCTGCTCTCTCTTCCTGATTCTTCTTCCAGCTCTCTCTTCCTTTGTCTTCCACCTGCTCTCTCTTCCTCTGCCATCTAACTGCTCTCTCTTCCTCTGTCTTCTTCCTACTTTGACTTCCTGATTCTTCTTCCAGCTCTCTCTTCCTCTGTCTTCCTCCTGCTCTCTCTTCCTGTCTTCCTCCTGCTCTCTCTTCCTGTCTTCCTCCTGCTCTCTCTTCCTGATTCTCCTTCTAGCTCTCTCCTCCTCTGTCTTCCTCCTGCTCTCTCTTCCTCTGTCTTCATCCTGCTCTCTCTTCCTGATTCTTCTTCCAGCTCTCTTCCTCTGTCTTCCTTCTGCTCTCTCTCCATGATTCTTCTTCCAGCTCTCTCTTCCTTTGTCTTCCACCTGCTCTCTCTTCCTCTGCCATCTAACTGCTCTCTCTTCCTCTGTCTTCTTCCTACTTTGTCTTCCTGATTCTTCTTCCAGCTCTCTCTTCCTCTGTCTTCCTCCTTCTCTCTCTTCCTCTGTCTTGCTCCTGCTCTCTCTTCCTGATTCTTCTCCCTGCTCTCTTCCTCTGCATCTTCCTCTTCCTGTGTCATCTTTCTGCTCTCTGTTCCTCTGTCACTTTCATTCATTAAATTAACTCCCAGGGTAGTGCTGGAACAGTCCGGCAATGTCTGTAACTCACTGGGGAGGCTGAGATTGTGGTTCTTGCTCAATCCAGGAGGCTCATTGTTTCAGTAGTCCCAATCTGCTGTTGAAAGCCTGACAGATTCTGGGAGATCAGCTAGCGTTCAGTCTAAATTATAATCCCAGGTGTTGGTCACAACAGCAAGTTGTATGAGAGAAGGCCAGTGGCAAAATGTCCACCACTTGATGTTTTTAAAAAAAATTTTGTGGTGTTTTTGAGACAGGGTCTCCCTGTAGCCCCGCTGGCCTGGAACTCGCTTTGCAGACCAGGCTGGCCTTGAACTCCCAGAGATCCCCCTGCCTCTGCCTCCCGAGTGCTGGGATTAAAGGCGTGCACCACCACGCCCAGCTTACTTGATGCTTTTATAGAGGATCCAAATTCAATTTCCAGCATCCACATCAGGTGGCTCGCAACAGCAGCACTTAACCCTGGTTCCAGGGGATCCTAGTCTCTTCCAGCCTCCATAAGCACTTGTGATCACATGCACACTCCCCCACCCCACACTTAAAAATGAATAAAAAAGAATTATAACAGGATTAATAAGTGAATAAGGATGGAAATGTGTTACTTGTAGCCTGTGGAGAGGTCTAGTCCCCACTAAGAGAAGCTCTCAGCACCCAACAGCAGTCTTGTCCCCAGTCGTGAATCTTTAGGGATACTGTAGCTGTCTTTAGAGTCATTCCCAGGCCCTCTTGGCTGGTTGTAGCATGTGTAGGCAGAGGCTGCCATCTTGTGGTCAGGTTTCAAGTTGCACCGTATAGAACACTGGCCAGGCTGAGCTTTCCTCCTGCATTCTTGGCAGGTAATACCAGGATTCCTGTAGCCAGACTGCCCTTCTCAACCTCAAATGCTCAATGTCTAAAATTGACTGTGATGATCATTGTATAAATCTGTGACTAAGCTAAATGACTCTGAATTATATTACTTTAATTGTTATAATTTTTTGTTGTACTGGTTACTGAACGCAGGGCATGCTAGCCAAGGGAACTACTACTGAGCTTTACTCCTGGCTTGAAGTGTGAACTTGAAATGAGTAAACTGTATATAGCATTTGGATCATATCTCCGTGAAGCTGTTATAAAGTAAAATAGGAAAGATGACTTCAAAACCTGTGTTTCGTTTCATCATATATTACATATATATACAAATATTCTTTATAAACTTTTTTGGATAATTTATATTTATTTTAACTAGTACCTTGAAAACATTAATATCTATGTATTTATGGTGTACTCTGTAATTAAAAATTTAAATATTTATTTTTATTTTATGCATATGTGCTGGATAACTTCAGTGTCAACTTACTTGACACATCTGGGTTGAGGGAGCCTCGGTTGGGGACTTGGCTCCTTTGAACTGGCCTGTGGCCACATCTGTGAAGTATTTTCTTGACTGTTGAGAGATGTGGGAGGGTCCAGTCCATTTTGGGCAGTGCACTCCTACACAGGTTGTTCTGTACTGTATAAGAAATCAGGCTGAGGGGTTGGAGAGATGCCTCAGTGGTTAAGAGGGCCAACTACTCATGCAGAGGACCCAGGTTCGATTCCTAGGACCCACGAGGCAGCTAAGAACTTTAAGCTGGTTGTGGTGGTGCACGCCTTTAATCCTAGCATTTGGGAGGCAGAGGCAGGTGGATCTCTGTGAGTTCAAGGCCAGCCAGGTCTACAGGGTGAGTTCCAGGCCAGCTGGGGCTATAGGAAGACCCTTTCTCATAAAGACAAAAACAAAACAAACAAGCAAACAAACAAAGGCAAGAAAACAGGCTGAGCATGGGCCAGGGAAGCAAGCCAGTAATCAGCATTCCTCCATGGCTTGGGCTTCAGTTCCTGCCTCCAAGTTCTTGCCCTGAGTTCCTACTTTGAGTTCCCTCAGTGATGAACTGTGACCTGAGAGATGTGAGCCAAATAAACCCTTTCTTCCACAAGTTGGTATTGGTCAGAGTGTTTTGTCACAGCAATTGAAGAGAAATTAGAACAGCATATGAGTGTTTTGCCTGCTTGGGCACGACGTGTGTGCAATGCCTGTAGAGGCCAGAAGAGGGCATCGGACTACCTGGAAATGAAATTATGTGGGTGTTGTGAAGAGACCTAGGTCCTTTGCAAGAGCAGCCAGTGCTGTTATCCGCTGACTTACCTCTGCAGCCTCTTTGATTTTTGACACAAAGTCTTGCTATGTGGATGAGGCTGGCCTTGAACTCACAATCTTCCTGCTTTAGACCTGAGTGCTGAGATTGCAAGGGTGTGTTACAGTGCCCCATCCATGAGAAGCTTTGAATATGTGTGTATATTACTCAATACTTAAATCAGGATAAAAACATTAATCTGAAGGGGCTGGAGAGATGGCTCAGTGGATAAGAGCACTGACTGCTCTTGCAAAGGACCCGGGTTTGATTCCCAGAACCCACATTGCAGCTAAGAACCGTTTTTACTCCAGTTCCAGGGGAATTTAACACCCTCTCTGACCTCTGCGGCATTGCACGACACAGGTGCACCAACCTACATGCAGACAGTACACTCAAACACATAAGAAAATTAAAATAATAACAAAAAATGTAAAACATAAAACATTAATCTCAAATATTTATTGTTTCTTTAAGGCGGTAGCAGTAACATTTCTTCCAGTTTTTTGAGAGAGATATCACCGGCAGCACATCAACATTTCTTGCTCCTACACTTAGTGCCCGGAGATCACTCTTTCCCCTCCTCTCTGTCCCTCTTACCCTCTCCAGACTCTGGTAACTGACATTCTATTCTCTACTTCCATAAGAACACCTGACTTAGAATCCACAGGAGGGAGATCAGGCAACACCTGTCTCGGTGCCTGGCTAATTTCATTTAATAAATTGATCACCAGTCCCACCAATGTTGTTGCAAATGTCAGGACTTCCTTATTTGTCTGCTGAATACTGCTCTACTGTAGATATCCACCACATGTTATCCTTTCATCAGTTGATGTCTATCAACTTAGCTGCAACAAACATGGAGGTGCAGATGTCTCTTTGACACCTGATTCATTTCATTCCATTTAGTTGTATACCTAGTAGTGGAATTACTATATTATATAGTATTTTTATTTTTAATTTACTTAGGAGATTCCATAATGTTCTTTTTAAAATTTATTTATTTATTTATTTATTTATATGAATGTACTGTCTGCATGTATGTTTGTGCAGCCATACCGTGCAATGCCGGAGAGGTCAGAAGAGGGTGTCAGATTCCCCAGGAACTGGACTTAAAGTCGGTTCTCAGCCACCATATGGGTGTTGGGGATCACACCTGGGTCCTCTGCAAGAGCAGTTGGCGCTCTTAGCCGCTAGGCCATCTCTCCAGCTCTACATAATGTTTTCTATAATAGGTATATTAATGTTTATTCCCATTGACAGTGTGCAAAGGTTTCCTTTTCTTACTTTTTTTTTTTTTTTTTTTTTTTTTGGTCATTTTGAGAAAAGGTCACGCCTGTAGCCCCAAGTTGTCCTGGAACAAACTCTGTAGAACCAATAGCTTGACCTTGAAACATCTCAAACAGATGCCGCCTGCCTGTCTCCAAGTGCTAGATTAAGGTGTGCACCACCACACCCAGCGTTTTTTTTTTGGTCCTACACTGAAGTTCCTATCTCACCCTATCCAATGGTGGTCTCTTTTTTTTTTTAAATGTTTTTTTTTTCTTATATTATTATTTTTATTTTTGTATGTGTAATGAATGTATGTCTGCATGCAGGTCTGTGCACCATGCATGTGCAATGCCGCGGAGGTCAGAAGAGGGTCCGTCGATTCCCCTGAACTAGTTCTCCTGGAACTGGAGTCTGCCTGGATTGGAGTTCAGACGGTTCTCAGCTGCCATGTGGGGTGCTGGGGATCGAACCCGGGTCCTCTGCCAGAGGCTCGGTCTCTTAACCGGCTAGGCTATCTCTCCAGCCCCCCATGGTGGTCTCTTAAGGGATATGTTCAGCTGTCAGTTATGCTTGGTCAGAAGACCAGTATGGCAGCAGTGATGTGTTTGGTCATCCCCGTCAGTCCATGTGGCCTATCTCTTTGTCAGTGTCTCATCAGTTCACTAGTGTGTTACTTTTCTTGTTGATGAACAAAAACACCTGACATGGTATCAGAGATGATCACTCTACCAGACNGGAACGAGTTCCAGGTCAGCTGGGGTTACAGGGAGACCCTTTCTCAAAAACACCAAAAAAATTATACATTACTAGTGGTATGTTTATATTGATCGTGTATCATTTTATCTTTCAAACTCAGTATTCAATAGGTTGTTGAAACTTATTTATAAAGATTAATATAATAATTTAATCGCATAATACAAACAACAGAAATGTAGGAATGCACTTTGTTATTATATATTGCACATATTATAAAGTCTTTTTTTAATTTTTTATTATTTATTTTTATTTTTGTATGTGTATGAATGTAGTGTCTGCATGCAGGTCTGTGCACCCATGTCGTGCAATGCCGCGGAGGTCAGAAGAGGGTCTCGGATTCCCCTGGAACTGGAGTTCTCCTGGAATTGGAGTTACAGACGGTTTTAGCTGCCATGTGGGTGCTGGGGATCGAACCCGGGTCCTCTGCAAGAGCGTCGGTGCTCTTAACCGCTAGGCTATCTCTCCAGCCCCCCATGGTGGTCTCTTAAGGGGATATGTTCAGCTGTCAGTTATGCTTGGTCAGAAGACCAGTATGGCAGCAGTGATGTGTTTGGTCATCCCCGTCAGTCCATGTGGCCTATCTCTTTGTCAGTGTCTCATCAGTTCACTAGTGTGTTACGTTTTCTTGTTGATGACACAAAAACACCTGACATGGTATCAGAGATGATCACTCTACCAGGACAGGGGAGACCTGGGGCTCTGGTGGCTCTGGGAGGTGGGAGTATGTGGCACCCTTATCCACATCTTGGCAGATGAGGAAATGGAGGCTGGGCTAGAGCCATCAAAGGCCTGCCCCCAGTGACCTACCTCTGCCAGCCTATTCATTCCTCACCAAAGATTTCAGAACTTTCTTGAGAGTGCTACCACCTGGGGAACAAGTATTCAAGCACAGGAGCCTGTGATTTCATATTGAAACCACAACAAGTAGTCTAAATTTCTTTCTTCACATTTATATTTTTTTTTGAGACAGGTTTCATGCAGCCCAGATCGGCCTGGAACTTGCTTTGTAGCTAAGGCTGTTCTTTAAAAAAAAATTTTTTTGGGTTCGGGCGTGGTGGCACATGCCTTAGAGACAGGGTCTCCCTGTAGCCCCAGCTGTCCTGGAACTCACTGTGTAGACCAGGCTAGGCTTGAACTCACAAAGATCCATCTGCCTCTGCCTCCCAAGTGCTAGGATTAAAGGCGTGTGCCACCACGCCTGGAGGCATATGCCTTTAATTCCAGTACTCGGGAGGCAGAGGCAGGCAGATCTCTGTGAGTTCAAGGCCAGCCTGGTCTACAGAGCAAGCTCCAGGCCAGCAGGGACTAAAGGGAGACCCTGTCTCAAAAATACAAAAAAAAATTTTTTTTTGATTGATTGATTTCTTTTTTAAAATTATTATGATGTTTGGGGCTGGAGAGATAGCCTAGCTGTTAAGAGCACTGACTGCTCTTGCAGAGGACCTGGGTTCAATCCCCAGCACCCACATGGCCCCTGAGAACTGTCTGTAACTCCAGTTCCAGGGGAATCTGACACCCTCTTCTGACCTCCCAGGCATTACACAACACGGGTGCACGACCTACATGCAGACAGTACACTCATACACATAAAAAAATAAAAAAAATTATGTTCATACAATATGTTATTTAATGCACATACTTAAATACATCATTATATAATTAACCAAATGGTATATTTTGATATTGGCCTAATAACTATTTAATTGCATTTATTTACAGTGCTACATAGAGGGCTTGTAAACATTTAATATGTAGATGAGCCATGTCAGTTACTATTAATAAGCAAATTCTGAGAGAATATATGAGGGAAGGACTAAGATTTTTCAATTCAAACAGGATTATGTTACCTTTCCTACCATTCAGTTGATTACAGATGTCCTTGTACCAGAGTAAAAAGATGTATGCTTTTGGTTATAAACAGAGATGCTAAAAGGTCCATAAAGCACATCCTTAGGCATCCATTGTAAGGTTTTACAGGATTGTGGGGATTACAGGGTCCAGCTCCCTAGGGTCTGTAGGCAGATTTCAGGGGAATGACCAACTTGTTCCCGAAGGGTGAGTGGTAGTTGATGGCCACCTCCTGGAAGACCTGCTGGGGAATGCCAATGTCACACAAATAGACATGGCCTGCGTGCTTCCCCAGAGGCAGAGGTAGGCCCAGGGCCAGGGACCACTTGGCATCAATGCCCTGTTCAGCTTCATGCACGGGAGGGTCTATGCTGAGCACTGGCACCCTGTTCTGGTTGACCCAGTCTACAGCTGCCTTGTACCAGGGCTGATCTCGCAGGAAGGCTTTCTCAGGGCAATCCAGGCAGTTGATAATCAGGTCCACAGGGCTACTAGGAAGATCTCTGTGACTAGATATTTGTTGACCTCCGGTTTTTCCGAAGAGAGAGAGTTCATTGTTGAAGAACTCATGCATCTTGACAAACTTGTGTAGGAAGAGGATGACTTGCACGTCGTGGTTGGCTAAATGCCTCGCACAACTGATGCCCTGAGCCCCCTTCAGATGAGGCCCACACAGCAGGGCTACTGTAGGCCTCTGCTGGACACTCTTGGGCTTCCACCTGTTGGGTTCTCCGAGGAGAGTCAGTGCCAGCTGACTGGCACAGACACCCGTCATCTCAAGTCTTCGCTCTAAGGTTAGTCCATGCTTCTCGGCCACAGATAACAGCTTTTGATGAAGCTCATATGAAACACTTGGTACCATGAGGCCAGAATCTGTGCAGAACTCCTTGCTGGCCTTGTGGGGTGCTGTGATCTGTGGATAGACAACGGGCTCAGAAGCCAGGATGTTCTGGTCATGATGATACCCAGCAGGTCTTTTCTTCGGGATGCTCTGGGAACAGGTGCCACTTCTCCTCTCATACATGTCAATCTCTTCAAACACAACTGCCTTGTCAAAAAGGGCCAGGCTCCCCTCAAGGTCAAACTCTGCGTCTGGGACATCTTCAGTGTTTTCTCCAAAGCACCTGTCATCTTTCTTCTTCATTTGGCCATTCTTTAAACCACCTTTCTTTGAGGTTGCCTGATTTGTCTGCCTGGTACTAGATGACCAGGAATTGTCCCGACTGAAGCTTTTGGACTGACTCAAGGACTCCATATGCTTGTCCACAGAGCTGCTCTTTGAACACTGTTGCTGCTGAGAATTGGCAACATCTTGACTCTTCACATAACTTCTCCTAGTGATTTTCTGAGGGGCACTGGTGAAAGAAGCTGGCTTCTTGGCCACATGCCCTGTGCCACTTTGATTGATACCCACTCGATATGCAACACCAGAATGTCCTACTTCTGTCTGATGAAGGTCTCCAAAATGCTGGTTGTCTCTAGGACCTGGTAACTCCAGAATTTTAAATTCTGTAATATCATCTACCCTGAAAGTGACTTCAGGTAGAAGACACTTCGCTCCATTGTGGAAAGGCTGGGTGAGAGAAATGGTCTGGCTGACCCAATCCACTCTTGATACTCTTCCATGATAGACATCCAAGCTATCTCCACAACTGAAGGACACAATATTTCCCAGCCAAGCCATAGCCATGCTTCAGACTTGAAACCTGAAGTATGATCCAAATAGTCAAAAATGGCTGTTTCTCACCAAAAGGGCAGTAGGTCGCTCACTCCACAAGTCTGGATATGTCAGCAGTTCCAATCTGGTCCTGAAGGTCTGGAGGATCCCGGGAAATCTACTGGTCTTCAGTCTATGTTGGAACCTGAACAAGTTGGTTTCTAAAACTGAATGCCACAGCAGCAGGATGATAACTCACCAAGGCAAGCAGGCAAGAAGTGAAAGCACCCTTTTCACAGGTCCTTTTATGTGGTCTGCAACTGGCAGATTGCCACACCCAAGATTAGGGTGGGTCTTCCTGCCACACCCAAGATTAGGGTGGGTCTTCCTGCTGCAAATAATCTGATCAAAAACAAATCCCTCACATACAGAACACACCTTTAATCCCCACACAGCTTTAATCCCCTGCAGAGGCAGGAGGCTCTCCTGGAGTTCAAAGTCAGACTGGTCCACCCAGCAAGTTCCAGGCCAGGTGTGGCTCCCGGGACACCCTGTCCTAAAAGTCGATAGAAAAAATCCCTAACAGGACTGTGTAGCAGTTTGTGCTATAGCTTATTCTAGATCCAATCAAGCTGACTGCTTTATTTAAATCACTTACTTGTTCTAGGAGATTTTCTCACTACTGTAAGATTTCTACAATGTCACCCAGATACCATGAACAAAACCCAGCCCCTAGAATGGAAAAATAATTTTGGACATGAGTTGTTATCTGAGATTTAAGTGAATGGCAAAGAGAGCAGTGGGTGGGTAAAGGAGCCGTGCTGGACAGGGCCCTGTGCAGGCAGCCTGGAAAAGAGTTCAAATGACCGCTTTTAGCAGAGCAGTCCATGCTTCCTCTACAAAGGTTGTATTTACTAGGGCTGAAAAATCAGGTCCCAAGCAGGGCGTGGTGGTGCATACCTTTATTCCTAGCAGTTGGGAAGCAGAGGCAGGTGGAACTTTTTGTGAGTTCAAGGCCAGCCTGTTCTTCAGAGAGAGTTCCAGGACTGCTAGGGGTACAGGGAGACTCTGTCTCAAAAAAAAAAAAAAAATCAGGTCCCATACATTTTCATATTAAAGTTTTTCCTAGATTAACGTTTGTAATAGTAAAGGGCATAGTTTTGTGGGGCTTGGTGGCACTTTTGTGTGTGTGTGTGTGTGTGTGTGTGTGTGTTTTGTTTCTTTGTTTTTTTGATTGATTTCTTTTCTTCAAAATATATTTTTTATTGGATTTTTGTGTATTTTGTATATTACATCTAAATCATAATTAGACCCCCTCCCCTATCTGCATCCCTTATAGCCCTCTCACCAGATCTTATGTATTCTGATGTATATGTTAAGACCTATTGAGTCATTTGTGTCCCCAGATGTCCCTTGGTATGAGTTCATCCTGGAACCTGTCATCACTCCTTTAAAGAAGAGCAGCTCTCTCTCACCTAGCAGTGATCAGCTGGTTCCTTGGCTAAGGTTGAGGCCCAGGTCCCCAGTTCTATGCTGGATTCTGTTTGATGGAGTCAGCGTGGGTCTTGTGCGCACTGTTACCATTGCTGTGAGTTCACAGGAGCAAGTTCCAAGAAGCCTGGAAAACTCTGCTTCCTTGTGGTCCTCTACCAGCACTGGCTCTTACAATCTTTCTGCCCCCTCTTCTGCAATGGTCTTTGAACCCTGGATGGGTGAGGTTTAATATAGGAGTCTTTTTTTTTCCCCTTTATTTTCTTTTTATTTTGGAGATTCTACAATATAATAGCACAGTTGTTTTCAGATAACATTGACATTGCTCAGTTTGCCATACAATTAGGTAATTGGTGCATTTTTTTGAAGTGAACCAAATTATTAAGCATAAGCAATGAATGTAAGTAACATTCATGTAAAAGCAGTTTGCAAGTATCTATGCCCAAATTTTGAACAACCCAAGGTTCCCATAGTCTAGTTGGAGAAGCTTGTATGCACAAGAATGTTGATCAAATAGGAGTCCAGTCTATATTGCTGTAGTCTCACAATTCACCCCAATCTCTCTGCAGCCCTTACATTCTACCATGCCTCCTCTTCTGCAAGTTGTTCCCTAGGCTTTGGGAAAGGGGCACAGTGGGTGAGAAGCAAAACAGTCTATTTTCTCTGGAGATGTTGTTTTGGACTCTAGTCTGTTCAGGTTGTTCCCCTTCATGGGTTGACAGCTTATACAGGGATACCTTTTTAATCCTACTAACAAAGCACAAGCAATTAGGCGTATAGGCATTTAAGCAGTACTAATTATGGCAAGCTAAGCTGTGAGCATAGACACAGATGCTTGGATGGTATGCTATTCCACAAACTGTGGTTTCTGTATAAAGGGTGACAAGTTCTTATTGTGGCTTATAACATCTCCTAACCACTAGAGGACATAAGCTCGTGGCATCTGCTGTGAGTTATTCCTCCAAGGAGAGAGCTAATAGTCAGTTAGATTTGGGATATATATATACACACATGGCTGCCACTGTTTCACAGTATCTCCAGGAAGTTGAGGTGTAGCTGATACTGATGGAGGAGACTTGCTTGTCTCAAGGAGACCAATATTTTGCTCTATTGCTTTAACTGCCTTTGGTAACACTCTCTGGCATTACAGAGGCCAATTGTACATTAGCAAGTGACTTCTCAAAACAATTTTTCATGCTTACACCAGGTCTTTGACAACAGGGACTTACCACCTTTCTCCTTGCATATATCCCACTTATAGGCAAAAGGCCTTTATAATTTTGGAGGCTTGGATCCCCTAGCCAACATCTCCTAGGCATAATAATTCATTGCTTATATCAGAGCTTTCCTTATTAATATATTTTGCTTAATTACACAGCTTATAAAGACTTTATTATTGTATTTGGCTCTAAATAGAGAATTATCCTTTCACAGTTCCTATGTCTATCAGTCAATTAAAAAATGTAGTTATACCTGTTTTATAAGAAATTACCACTATAACAGTTGGCTCTAGTTTACAGTTAGGGAATGACTTCATTACCATCATGTTTTTCTTTTTCCTATAAAGGGGAGAGGTAGGAAGGTTTCTCAGCATCTGGAAGGTAAACTTCATTAGGGCCCATTATAAACAGTTAATCCAAATATTATTCAGAGAGATGCTCAATGTCTGTGACTCAGGCAGTCTGAGGTTCCTCTTTGTTTATTGTTCAGATGGGTCAGCCTCTCTGCTGGCATTTCCCAGTCCATCCTGCACAGCCAAAAGTTGTACATTTTCAGGCATTTAGATTGGTGTTTTTTCCTGTGGGAACATACAAATCTCCTCCCATTGTTAGTTTCAAGATCTCAAAATTGAAAATTTATCAATAGGTTTGGAACACAGAGTTTTCCATTTGTATCCCAGAAGGGATACTCCACCACCTCCCACCTCCCACCTCCCTCTTTTTGTTTTTTAAATTTTTATGTTTTGACCTATAGATGCTTAAGTTGTATTACACATACCCATAAACAGGAACCAAGGCATAAGTTTTCATTAAATTTACCCAAATTGTTTCTCATTGACTGTATGCTACTTATTTGGGAAGCAAATTTAAACTTAATTCCTGCCGGGAGTGGTGGCGCACGACTTTAATCCTAGCACTTGCGAGGGAGAGGCAGGCAGATCTTTGTGAGTTCAAGTCCAGCCTGGTCTACAGAGCAAGTTCCAGTACAGCTGGGGCTACAGGGTGACCCTGTCTCAAAAAGACCAAAAACATATATAAATAAAACTTAATTCCTTTAACTTATCCTACAAGTAAAAGAAAGTGTTACAAGGTGATATTGTATAACCCAGAAAAATACAGAGACCATTTGTATACCTTAACCCAAAGTTATTGTTGGAAATTCAATACAAATTATAAATAAAACAATTAACATTTTATATTCCCAATTAGTTCAAATGTATTACCATTTTCACCAAAACCTACAACCAAATTTAACTAATCTAAACATTTTACTAAGCCAATATAGGAGTCTTATCTAGGGACAGGTACTGTGCAGTCTCTTATTCTCTACACTTTGGCCAGGTGTGTCCGTCTATGTTAATCACCCTTTGTTGAATGAGGACATTTCACTGGTGAGAGTTGAGAGGTATATTAGTATTCTCACTATGTAGCCCTGATTGGCTTGGAATTCACTATATAGACCAGACTGGCCTGCAACTCATAAAGGTCTGTCTGGGTCTGCCTCCCAAACGCTGTGATTAAAGGCATGCCCCAAAACCCCCACAAAAATACTTTTTTTCGAGATAGGGTCTCATTGCATAACCCTAGCTGGCTTGAAACTCTCTGTGTAGATCATGTTGGCCTCAAACTCTCAGAGATCTGCCTGCCTCTGCCTCCTGAGAGCTGGGATTAAAGGCTAACCTCCCAGGAGTGGACTTGATCCACTGAAATGGAAATACTGAAAGCAGAATGCACACAGTGCTTTCTCATGAACAAGCTGGGAGGGGATATAGACCTTTTTTTTTAACTATTGAGATAGAGAAGGGGACTAAAAGAAGTAGTGGATATACAGGAGGCTTGGTCATTGAGGAAACAGTCCAGGAGAGATGTAGAGTAGCCATCCTAAGTAAGCAAAAGCACAGAGATGAAGGGCGTGCTAATTGCTTTTCTCATTGCTGTGACCAAACACATGACAACAGGTGACTTAAGGGAGGAATGGTTTATTTTGGCTCTCAGTTCAAGGGGCCACAGTCAACCATAGAGAGGAAAGCCGGGCAGCTGGAGCAGAAGGCCACGGGTCACAGCGCATCCACAGTCAGGGAGCAGAGACAGATGACTGCTGCTGCTCAGCTCACTTTCTTCTTTTCATGCAGTCTGGGGCCCCAGTCCATGGGATGGTGCTGTCCACATTTAGGGTGGGTTATCCTAATCTAGATGATCCTTTGTAGGCATCCCAGAGGCTTGTCCCTTTTGGTGACTGTCAAGTTGATTATTACTATAAACCATCATAGGGGGCTATAAAATTATTTAAATTATAGTTTTGGTGTGGTGGCTTATGCCTGTAATCTCAGCACTCCAGAGGCTGAAACCTGAAGATTGTTACAAGTTTGAGGCTAGGCTGGATGACGTACTGAGTTCTATGTGAGTCAAATATTTTGAGGGAAGACAGGGTCTTACAGAAAATTTTCTGTGCCAGAAAATTTTGTAGATCAGCAGTCTGGTTTTCTACTTTTCTTTCTATTACTGTCAGCTGAATCCCAAAGTAGCCCCAACTTAGTTTTGTTTTGTTTTGTTTTCTTTTCTTTATTTCTCTTCTTCTTTTCATGCCAGCTCCACGAGAGTTATTATTGACCATCCACATACCCCTCTCCCTTGACATCATCACAGGAACCTCCTGAGAACTGGTCTGTGTCAGGCATTAAGTGTTGATGGGTACCACACCTCCAGCAGCTTCTTTTTATGAAGAAAATGAGGTGTGAAGAATCATATGAACAGTACGGCACAGGTCCAGAATGTGTGTGCTGACCTGAGCTGGAGTAAGAGGGAAGACATTTACAGCCTTATGCTGCAGGACATGTGGGGATGTGAAACAAATGCAGGGAAGGGGTGCTGCCTCTGGGCCCGGCAGCCCCGGGAACAGAACTGTGACCGTGACTCAGTTTCCTTTGTAGAGTCCCGAAAACACCAGGTGCTTGCTTGTAAGAGTCCTAGTAGGCTCAAGGTAGGCACTTTGTAGGCCTACTGTGATTGTGAATTTGTATTCTGACCACTGTAGAATTATACAGTGGCAAATGAGGAGGAAACATCAGAATTTAAGTAGCTGTTCAGGAGAACGCGATCACCTCTGAAGTGGAGTGACTTGTTAGCTTCAGCTTATTTTTTGCTTGTTTGCTTGTTTGTTTGTTTTTCATTTGCTTTGGATCTGGGGATTTGGATTCTGGGGCCTAGGGAGTGGGGGCTGGGATTTCTCCCTCGTGGCCTCATAATTGACTCTTTCCTCTGTTGTTCATCAAACGATCGGTAGCCTGTAAGGAGTGGGAGACTGTCTTCACCCTCGTGTTGGGTCAAGCCTGGTGTAAAATGTCTGCACATGGCCTCATGCTGAGAGAAAGGACCTATGAGGGAGCACCTTTCCTGGGTCCCAAAGGATTCATTAAGGCGGTCCTCAGGTGCACATATCATTACTATGAGCATAAGCTAAAAGTGCTACATTATTACTACTCACATCTATAAGAACAACACTGAAGATAAAACTATCATTTGTTTCACGATTTTTAAAGCATCTTCCAATGGTCTGGATAAGTTACAGTTCTTTTGTTTTTTTAATTTTGTTTGTTTTGTATGTGTATGAATGTACTGTCTGCATGTAGGTTTGTGCCCCCTTGTTGTGCAATGCCTTGGAGGTCAGAAGAGGGTGTCGGATTCCCCTGGAACTGGAATTAAAGATGGTTCTCAGCTGCCATGTGGGTGCTAGAGATCGAACCCGGGTCCCTGCAAGAGCAGTCAGTGCTCTTAACCTCTAGGCCATCTGTCCAGCCCCAGTTCTTTTGAATCCTTATGACAGCAGTTCCTCCTCCTCCTCCTCCTCCTCCTCCCCCTCCTCCTCCTCCCCCTCCTCCTCCTCCTCCTCCTCTTCCTCCTCCCCTCCTCCTCCTCCTCTTCCTCCTCCTCCTCCTCAGGTTCCCTCTCAATCTCTCTAGTCTTTTGTCTTTTAAATACAAAGCTTCTCCCCCTGGGTGGAGAAAGGAACAATTCCTCTGTGTATTTCCATGTTTTGCAAAGGGACAGTGAACTAGAGATGTTAGCTGGCCTGGTGATTACTACTGGAAATATCAGGCGCAGAGGGGA
>VZQC01003255.1:5919235-6044384 GCA_009823505.1 Rhizomys pruinosus | reverse complement strand
TTTTTTTTTTTTGGTATTTTTGAGACAGGTTCTCTCTTTAGTCCCAGCTATCCTGCAGCTCACTCTGTAGACCAGGCTGGCTTTGAACTCACAGAGATCTTCCTGCCTCTGCCTCCTGAGTGCTGGGATTAAAGGCGTGTGCCACCATGCCTGGCTTGAAATCTTCTAATCTCCCTGTATCTCCACTAGGCCTGGAACTTGATCTCACAGAAATCTGCATGCCTCTGTCTCCCGAGTGCTGGGATTAAAGGTGTATACCACCTGGCCATAGTTTAGATTTTAATGGTTCTTATAAGATAAACACAAAAATATTGCCATCTGTGGTCTGATCCATAAAACCCACCACAGTTACCTCTACCAACCTAAAAAGCTTTACCTATAAAGAGCTTAAAATATATTGTAACACATGTTCTTCTTGTTGGATTTTAATTTTTTTTCATTGCTGGGAATTGATCGAAGTGTTCTGCCATTGAGCTACATCCTTTGCTGCATATTGGATTATTTATTTTTTTATTTTCCATATTGGATGTTTAGATTAATTTTTAAAAAATTATTTATTTTTTATGTGTATGAATGTACTATGTATATGTAGGTTGGTGCACCCGTGTCTTGCAATGGCACAGAGGTCAGAAGAGGCTGTCAGATTCCCCTGGAACTGGAGTTAAAAATGGTTCTCAGCTGCCATGTGGGTGCTGGGGATCGAATCCGGGTCCTCTGTAAGAGCTGCTGGCACTCTGAAACGTGAGGCCATCTCTCTAGCCCCTAGATTAATATTTTATAGGAACTGAAAATTCTACCTTCTCTAAAGTATTTTACTTAATATCTGAGAGAAAACTCCCATGACTTTAATTTTCTTTTCTTTTTTTTTTTTTTCTTTTTCCCCAGAGTTTCATGTATTACAGACTGGCCTCAAATTTACTGTGTAGCTGACGATGCCCTTAAATATTAATTTTAAACATTTATTTATTTATTTTTACATGTATGAGGGTTTTGCCTGCATATATGTAAGTGCATCCATGTTGTGAAATGCCTGTGGAGGCCAGAGGCATTGAATCACCTGGAACTAGAGTTAATTGACAGTTGTTTACTAAAATGTGGGTGCTGGGACTCAAACCCAAGAGTCCTCTGTAAGAACACCCAGTACTCGGGGTGGAGAGATGGCCTAGCAGTTAAGAGCGCCGACTGCAGAGGACCCAGATTTGATCCCCAGCACCCACATGGCATCTGAAAACATCTTTAACTCCAGTTCCAGGGGAAACCAACACCCTCTTCTGATCTCCGTGGCATTGCATAACAGGGGTGCACAAACCTACATGCAGACAGTACATTCATACACGTAAAAAAATAAATAAAATAAAAAAGAATAAGAACACCGAGTATTCTAACTGCTGAGTCTTCTCTCCAGCTCCAACCTTGAGGGTTTTTTTTTTTTTTTTGTCTTTTTGTCTTTTTGTCTTTTTGAGACAAAGTCTCCCTGTAGCCCCAGCTGTCCTGGAACTCTGGCTGGACTTGGATTCATAGAGATCTGCCTGCTTCTGCCTCCCAAGTGCTAAGATTAAAGGCCTGTGCCACCACGCCCGGCTAAGACTTTTCTTTTTTTATCATTGTTGGGAATTATTTGACTATGCTATGACTTGATGTGGGATTTTTAAAGTTTCAGGGTTTTTTTTGAACCTTTTATACATAATTTCCATCCCTCCCTCCTCTCTTTCATGCTCCCCAACCCCCTTTCAATTTTCTGACTTCTTAATGTTGTTACATGCATACAGATGAGCATATGTAAACACAACCTACTGAGTCCATTTATGGATGTTAGTATGTGCATGAGTTTAGGGTTGAGTACTTGGGATTGGACAACCTAGCTCAACAGCCATTAATGATGCAGGTTTTTTTTTTGTAATGTCAGTATTTTTATTTTTTTTATTTTCTTTTTTAATAATATGTAATAAGTAATGAATACAGCATCCTTCATGTAAAACCAATTTGCAAGCAGCTACGCCCAAACTTATACAGCCCAAGGTCCCCATTGTCCAGCTGGAGGGGCTCGTGTGTACAAGAATATTGATCAAAAATAAGAGCCCAGTCTATATTGCTGTAGTTTCACAATTCACCCCAATCGCAGCCCTTACATTCTACCACTCTTCCTCAGATTGTTTCCTAGGCTTTAGAAAAGGGGCACAAGTGGGCGAGAAGTAAAACAGTCTTCTTTCTCTGGAGATGTCATTTTGGACTCTGAAATGATGCAGATTTTTTAAATTTGAGATTTTTCAAAAATTAATTTATTGTGTGTGCAGACACATGGCGTGTGTGAGCCGTGGAGCTTAGGGGACCACTTTCAAGAGCTGGTGCTCACTGTCCAGCTTGTTGAGGCAGAGTCTCTCATTTCCGCTGCTGCTGCTGCTGCTGCTGTGCTTTGAACTCTAAGCTAGTTGGTTCATGACCTCCATCTTGCTGGAGGAGTGTTGGATTACACATGTATGCCACTGCATCTGGCTCATGGTGAATTCTGGGGTTCTAGTAAGTCAGGCTTGGGAGGCTAGTGCTTTTACCTGCTGAGACATCTCCCTGTCCTCTTTTAAATTCAAAGTTTCTTGTGTTTGGGGTTCATTTGAATGGCTTGAATATGTGGGTTTGTAGTTTTCATTGAATTTGGGAATAATTTGGCCATGATTTCATCAAATGTTTCCCCCACTTATATACATATTCACACATATATACACATATAGAAGCATATTTATATGCTCACATATATCATATATACAAATATATACATCTAAAACAACAACAAAAAAAACAGATACATCTACACATATATACAAGCATATGTACACGTACATATATAAGCACACATCTACGTATATACATGCATCCAAAACACATATATGCACATATACATAAGTACATGTATATATGCACATAGACACACATATACTCACATGCATGTATGTACATATACATATACACAGATATGTATGTGTACATCTATATGCATATATACACATACACATATATCCATATACATATGTACATGCAATTACTCATAAACATATATATGTATATACTCATATACATATATACACGTATATGTAAATGTACATATATAAGTATATATCCACATACATATATATGCATATATATGTATATACACATGTATATATAAAATCCATATATACATGTATATGCACATGCACATATATACACATGTATTATACACACATATATACACATATACATATATACATGTATATACACATGTACATGTCTGGCTTCTTGAAGTTGTCCTACAGTTCACTGACATTCTATTCTTTCACTGTTTCTTTTTTAAAATTTATTTATTATTTTATATGTATGAGTGTACTGTCTGCATGTAGGTAGGTGCACCGGTGTTGGGCAATGCTGTGGAGGTCAGAAGAGGGTGTCAGATTCCCCTGGAACTGGAGTTAAAGATGGTTCTCAGCTGCCGTGTGGGTGCTGGGAATTGAACCTGGGTCCTCTGCAAGAGCAGTTGGTTCTCCCAACTGCTAGGCCATCTCTCCAGCCCCTAGTTTTATTTTTAAAAGATGATGATGATGATGGAGATGATGATGTTGATGGTGATGATTATGATGATGATGAAGATGATGATGGTGATGGTGATTGCATGATATGTTTGGGTGAGGGGGTCAGAGGACAACTTTGTGGAGTCAGTTCTCTCCTCCCATCTTTATGCAGAATTCAGATTGTCAAGCTTGAGTAACAAGCACCTTTACGTACTGAGTCAGCTCACTGGCCCCCTAATTTTATCTTTAAAATATAACCTTTTCTGTATTTCTCTGTTAATTTCAAGTCATTGCTAGACATGGATTTTTACCTTAATCTGTTTGGACTGTTGTAATAAATTTCCTCAGACTGGATGATTTATAAGCAATAGAATTTTATTCCTCATGTCTCTGAAAGCTGGAAAACCCAAGACCGAAGGCACCAGCAGGTTGCGTGTTTGCTGGTTTATGTTTACTCAAAGAAAGCATTTCCTTGTTTTTTAAAATATTTTTTTAATTGTATTTATTTTTATGTATATGAATGTATTGTCTGCATTTAGGTCTGTGCACCCGTGTTGTGCAATGCTGCAGAGATCAGAAGAGGGTGTCGGATTCCCCTGGAACTGGAGTTCTCCTGGAATTGGAGTTACAGACAGTTCTCAGCCGCCATGTGGGTGCTGGGGATGGAACCCGGGTCCTCTGCAAGAGCGGTCAGCCATCTCTCCAGCCCCCTTTTTTCCCTTTTAAACTGGAACTCACTATGTATCCCAGGCTGGCTTTGATCTGTTGATCATCCTGTTTCAGTCTCCCGAGTGCTGGGCTTACAGGTGTGTGCCATCAGGCCTGGCTCATCTTCTATGCCTGATGTTCAAATGACTGGGGTCTTTGGACTTTACAATTGACACTGACATTGTTGAACTCCTAGAGTTTAGATTTTTGTACTTGAACTTATGAATACAATCACCTTTTTTAGTTTCAACTGCATAAATATCTGTGCATTGGTGTTCAGACATCTATTATACTCAACTATTTAGTCTTTGACGACATTTATGCTTGGAAAGATGAATGGGTTGATGTTAGTAATGAGAAGGAGATCTTGGGGCTACAGAGATGGGTTGGCAGCTAAGATCACTGGCTGCTCTTGCAGAGGACCTGGGTTGAGTTCCCAGCACCCACATGGCACCTAACAGCCATCCATAACTCCAGTTACAGGGGATCTGATGCCCTTTTCTGACCTCTAGGGGCATTGCACAACATGGGTGCACTTACATATATGCGGGCAATACACTCATACACATGAAATAAAATAAAAATAAAGTAGATCTTATAGACTCAGTTCAGCTGAGACAAAGCTAGAAATCATTAGACACACTGGAACTGTGCATTTTAGTATCAATTATGTATTTGGTCTTAAGCTGTTNCTGGGAAAAAGTATTTCTAGTTCCCGAGTCAACATTATGGTCTTCCCAGTAACCCGTGAGTCCTACGGTCTTCTAATCTGGCTGGGTGGGACTAGCTTTATTCCCAGCCCAGGATGGACACTTCTTCTTTAATCTTGTTGGATGGCTTCTTTGCAGGACCAGAGACTTTCCTAACATGCCTGCACTGATGGGTTCTCCTTCAACTCCCTGTGTGGCTCTCTGGAGTCGTCTCTCTATGCTTTCCTTTCTCACGGGTGCCTCGTGTGTGGCCTCAAGTCTCTGGGTCTCACTTCACTCTTAGGTTTTTCTCCTTGACTTGGGGAGTTTGGAAGACTGTTACTTTCTCTTTCCTTGCAAGGTCTGGAAGCTCCTTCCTTCCTTTCTCCCCTTCCATCCTACTCTTCTGTAGCCCAGGCTAACCCCCAACTCATGATCCTTCTGCTTCTACCTCCTGAGTGCTAGAATCACAGCATTGTCCACTGTACCTGACTTTAGATTGGATTTTGCTCTTTGAAACATAGGGAGGCACTTCTAGTTGTCCAGTCACCTTGCATGTGTACTCATGTGATGTTGTGCACAGAAACCAAAGGCACACTTTCCGCCTGACCTCTCCTCCCAGGCAGGCCACGCAGATGACAGGTGTGCCCAGGCCAGCACCAGCAGCACCCCACCAATGGCCCTGGTTCTGGTTCTGCTGCATCTGACAGCCAGGCTTGGTGGCTCAGATGGCAAGCACAGCAGCAGGTATGCCCACAGGCTCTCACTGGGCACATGGTGGGCCATGCCTCACAGAGGACTTCAGTGGAGGTAGTACTAGTGAGTGAGCCCTCCAGGCCTGCCATCTCCCTATCTCAGGGAGCCCAGCTGCGATGACAGCAAAAATTTGACCCTTGCTTTGTGGGATAAAACACTTTATAGCCTGTTCCCAGAGCCAACATGGCAAGCTCTGTGCGGGTTTCAGTCAGGGGTTGAGACACTTGGATTCCTCTAATCAACAAAAATTAATTTAAGAAATAGAAAATTGGGGGCTGGAGAGAGCTCAGCAGTTAAGAGTGCTGACTGCTCTTGCAGAGGACCCGGGTTCAATTCCCAGCACCCACATGGTGGCTAAGAACCGCCTTTGAGCCAGGCATGGTGGCGCACGTCTTTAATCCTAGCACTCCGGAGGCAGAGGCAGGTGGATCTCTGTGAGTTCAATTCCAGCCTGGTCTATATAGTGAGTTCCAGGCCAGCTGGGGTATAGAGAGACCCTGTCTCAAAAAAATAAAAAAACAACCACACCACAAAACAACAACAACAAAAAGAAATAGAAAATTGGCTTGTGTGACCAAGTTATTTTGGCATAAAAATATGAAATGCAAGCCATCAGTTAAACTTCCCATTTACTGTTACTCTCATACTTCCTTCAGAATGGTGATGGAAGGGGCTGTTGTACCTGTGCAGTTCAATGAGATGGTATAGAATTTGGGGCTGGACACATGTTTGTGTGACATCATGTCATTTGTAAGTTACTTAGAACAAAGTAATTTTCTAAGACCAAAATAATACAGAGGAATGGTCCTTCTTCTTCCATGGGTAAAGTATCTAGTTCAGTGCCAGGTACAGGACGAATGTCTGAGTGGGCAGCTAACTGTGTATATAGGTCAAGAGTTAGGGGAAAAGCAGGTCAGAGGTCTAGAGAGACGGCTCAGAGGTTAAGAGCACTGGCTGCTCTTAAAGAGGACCCTGGTTCAGTTCTTGGCACTCACGTGGCGGTAACTCCAGTTCCAGAGGACCTGGCAGCCTCTTCTGGCATCTACAGGCATTTCATGCCTGGGTGCATGTATAAATACATGCAGATAAAATACAGTTTTGTAAAAATAAGCCCATCTGGACACCCAAGCTCCAGTGGAACTGTTCTTTGGTTCTGGAATCGCTTGTTCTCTGGACAGAAGGGAAAGTGGGATGGTTGTAGTACAGAAATGCCAAGCAGAAGGCAAAGCTAAGTTTCTTTTAAACTCTGAGAACCCTATGAATAGTGTGTTCTCACCTACTTTTTAAAGATTTGTTCTGTGTGTGTGTGTATGTGTGTGTGTTTGTGTGTGTGTGTGGTGCCTGAGGATGCCCAAAGAGGGTATTAGATACCCTAGAGATGGTCTTACAGGCAGTTGTGAGCTGCCCAATGTGGGAGCTGGAAACCAAACTCAGGTCCTCTGGAAGTGCAGTAGAAAATCATGTAGCCATCTCTTTAGCTCGGATCTTGCTTTTTTTTTTAAAACTATACTTGATAAGCTTCTTTGATTCATAAAATCATAATTTGCTCTTGTTACTAGTGACAACTTTAACTTTCTGTCTTGCTTGGGCTAGTCCTGGTGTGGAAGGTGATTCAAGGTCAGTCATTTGGTCTGTGACTAACTTACCACTGTGTTGTTTTTCTTCAGTCGATCAAAGGAGCCCTTGAACACTGTATCTGTTGAGTGATTTTCATTTATAACTTTAAAGGAGGTTGTTGGAAGGCTTAAAAATTTCCCAAGGTAGAAGTTTTAATATTTAGAGATGCAGCCTGCTTTTGGAAGCCAAATTCTTTTCTTGCTAATAAAAATCATAAAAGCTCCAGAATTAGGCAGAAAAGATTCTTGTTTCTAAAATTGCTTTTGAAAGCATGGGTCATTGTCAGGAAGATGTTTACTTGATGAGTAAGGGAGTCATGGTTTGCATCCCCCAACCTGCCCTGTCTCTAGGGGCTCAGTGCCTCATGCTGACACCAGTTATGGGATCTCTGTATTGTCTGAACTAGAGTTACATATATCCACGTCTCTCTTTTGATTCAACACAGTGATCCTGTGATGTATCTTTTAAAGTAATCTGAGGATCACTTCCAAATCCATCTTCCTAAAGGATGAAAATAGACACATGGTGACCTCAGCATCCTTGTCTTTAATATCAAGAAAGGCATTGCCTTCTGCTAGACTTGCTCTTAGAGAACTCAGAACATTCAGATTTCTTTGCTGAGATCTTTTCTTTCTCATGGCTTTCAGAAACAGGATCTTTCTATGCTAACTTAGGCTGTCCTTGAACTTGTGATCCTCTTGCTTCATCCTTTTGAGCACTGGGGTTCCAGGCATGCATCACCATATTCAGCTTGATGTTGTCTTGGTAGGCATGGTTTCCTACCTATAACAACTCCAATGCTTAGTCCAGTGATTGGCTTTGGAGAGGAGAAGGTCTGGGTAACATTTGTGGGGTCCTGCTTTAGTTTTTCAAGCTACCCTGTCAACCTCTTTTTTTAAAATTATTTTTTATTAATTTTATTTATTTCTGTATGTGCATGAATGTACTGTCTGCATGCAAGCCTGTGCACCCGTGTCGTGCAATGCCACGGAGGTCAGAAGAGGGTGTCTGGAGTTCTCCTGGAATTGGAGTTTCAGACTGTTCTCAGCCGCCATGTGGGTGCTGGGGATCGAACCCGGGTCCTCTGTAAGAGTGGTCGTCTCTCTTAACCACTAGGCCATCTCTCCAGCCCCTCTGTCAACCTCTTATAGCCTCCTTAAACTCAAAGGACCAGACACACATAAGAAAAACATTGGGGGGCTGGAGAGATGGCCTAGTGGTTAAGAGCGCCGACTGCTCTTGCAGAGGACCCGGGTTCGATCCCCAGCACCCACATGGCAGCTGAGAACCATCTTTAATTCCAGTTCCAGGGGAATCCGACACCCTCTTCTGACCTTCGCAGCATTGCACGACACAGGTGCACAAACCTACATGCAGACAATACATTCATACACATAAAAAAAATAAATAAAATTTAAAAAAAGAGAATAAGAAATTTACTTAAAAGAAAAAGAAAAACATTGGAAGGATGGGCATCCCCTCCAGCATTCTGATCTACGGCCACTTGTTTTCTTCTTGAATGCCTTGATAGATGAGGCTGTCACCATGTTCTCAGAGCAGTTCATTTCATATTGAATGCTTGTGAAACACTGCAAGTGCAACCTGGGACCGAGATTGACTTCTTTGAAATCACCACCATTGTTTTATCCTCTGAAGCTACATTAGTCTTAAGTCTCAGAGGTGGCCATCTGTGGTCGACTTCTTTTCAACAAATCAAATGTTCATTTAACCCTTTTCTACAGCAGTCGTAATTCTTAGGACACATTTGCCCAGATGCAGAGATCACATTCCAGATGTCTGAACAGCTGAGAATGCCTTCATTAATCTAGCCCATTATTCAGTTTATTGTCTTGCAGTAGTCCCCAGCTAAGGGACGCTGGGATTGCTTCCAGTTTTGGACAAGATGATGGAAGCTGCTGTACATGTTTGTGTTCTTGGTTTCTGGGAAACCTAGGTTTTCATTTCATTTGGTTAAATACATATAAGTAGGTTTGCTATGACACCTGCAAACATGTGACTAAATTTATAAGAAGCTACTAAATTGCTTTCCAAAATTCCAGTGCCGTTTTGCATTTCCACCAACAAATGTAGAGGGATTCCAGGTGCTTCACATTCCCCTTAGTTCTGGTATTGTTCTTTTTTCTTTTCTTTATAGATATTCCAAGAAGGATAGTATCTCATTGTAACTTTGACTTGTATGTACTTAGTGATCAATAATGTGATGGCTGTTTCACTTGAGGTTTACTCAGCCTGTGTACCCTCTTTGTTTTTTTTTTTTGAAACGTATCTTTACAAGGATTTTTTTTATTTTATTTATTTTGTATGTGTATGAATGTAATGTCTGCATGTAAGTTTGTGCACTGGTGTCATGCAATGCCACGGAGGTCAGAAGAGGGCGTCGGATTCCCCTGGAACTGGAGTTAAAGACGGTTCTCAGCCGCCATGTGGGTGCTGGGGATCGAACCCAGGTCCTCTGTAAGAGCAGTCCATGCTCTTAACCACTAGGCCATCTCTCCAGCCCCCACCCCCCTTTTTTTCCCTCTTTGGTTTTATACACGCACACACACACACACACACACACACACACACATACACACACACATTCTTTCTTGAAATTGATGGCCTGTTCCATGTTATATAGACCAGTTTCTCAGCTGTGCTGGAGCTTACTATGTAAACTAGTCTGGCCTTGATCTCCCCGAGATCTGTCTGCTTCTGCATCTTGAGTGCTGGGATTAAAGGCATGTATCACCATGCTTGGTGCAAATATATTGTGCTTACTTTTATTGTGTTCTTTCAGGGTGTTGTAACAGAATAGCATAAGCTGGATCATTGTATTAGCTTTCTGTTTCTGTGACAAAATAAGAAAAACAGCTTAAAGAGGAAAGATTTATTTTGGCTCATTTGCTTTAAATTTCATTACGTGGTCATTGGCTCTGTTGAGCTGTGTGTGGTAAAGTAGAACATTGTGGTGGAAGGACATGGTAAAGCAAAAATGTGTCTCAAAGGCAGGGAGAGAGAGAGAGAGAGAGAGAGAGAGAGAGAGAGAGAGAGAGAGAGAGAGAGAGGAGAAGGAGGAGGAGGAAGAAAAATGAAAAAGAGAAGGAAGAGGAGACAAGAGTGAAAGAATTAATGAGAGCATGAATATGGTTAGGAGCAAAACATACCCATCCAAGCATGCCCCCGCTTTCTTTAACTAGACCCCACCACCCCAAAGTTTCCACCATGTACAAGAGCCTTTTAATTTTGGAATTCATTGATGTTTTAATCCATTCATGAGGTCAGAGCCTTTGTGATTTACTTACCTTCCACGTCACTTGAGAAGACATGCATGGGCTTCTGCAGGACATTTCAGAAACATACCATAACAATAGCTTATCAACAATGGCAGGTTAATTGGTGAAGGCTACTTTGTGGTTTATTATATCTTATAGCTGTGTCCTTATAAAGTAAAAAGGGCAAGGCATGGCCCCTGTTACATTTATTTGAGACCAGGTAGGTCTTCCCACATAGCCCAGGCTAGCCTTGAACTCAAAATTCTCTTGCTGCAACCTCCCAAGTACTGGGAACATGCCTGGATTGTTTTATTTTTATTTATTGAGTTGTTTTTGGAGACAAGTTCTTATAATATGTCCTAGGCTGGCCTGAAACTCTCAGTCTTTCAACTCAGCCTCCCAAGTGCCAAGATTACTAGTTTGTGCCACTGTATCCAGTTCTTATGTTAATTTATCTTTCAGTTAAATTTTGATTGATAAAATATTTTACATAACTTTATTTATACTTTGTTAGCACTTGTTTTTATTGGGTAGAATACTTTATAAATGCAATTACCTCGTATTGACTGATAGCATGGTCCTCTATATCTTTCTGAATTTTCTATTTGTTCCATCAGTTACTGAGGAGGGTGAAGTTCACAACTATTCACTATATAATTTTCTCCCTTTTTTTCTTAGTTATATCATTTTTTCCTTCTGTATTTGAAGCTTTGTAGTTAGTGACATTTAACACTGTGGTGTCTTCCTGGAGAACTGAGACCTTTAATTGTTCTGTAGTGCCCTCTTGACCTCTAGGACAAGTGTGTTCAGTATGACATTTATACAGCATCTTAAGCTCCCTTGTGATTATGGCTTTTATAAGACATCTTTTATCCAATCTATATTTTTATATGTAAAGTTAATTTTTTAAAAGATTTTATACTTAATTATTACAGTATTTTTTTTTATTTTGTATGTGTATGAATGTACTGTCTGCATGCAGGTCTGTGCACCTGTGTTGTGCAATGCCATGGAGGTCAGAAGAGAGCATTGGATTCCCCTGGAACTGGAGTTAAAGACGGTTCTTAGCTGCCATATGGGTGCTGGGGATCGAACCTGGGTCCTCTGCAAGAGCAGCTGGTGCTCTTAACTGCTGAGCCATCTCTCCAGCCCCTATTACAGTATTTTGTGTGTAGGATCATACACATACACACACACATGCAGGGCACCGTGTGCGTGTAAAGGTCATAGGACAACTTATGGAGGTTTGTTCTCTTCTTTTACCATATGGGTTCCGGGGATCAAACTCAGGTTGTCAGGCTGGGAAGCAAGTGCCCTTACCCATTGAGTCACCACATCAACTGATAAAGTCATTTTTTTTTTTTTATGGACATTGTATTGGTCTTGTTTTTAAATCCTGTGTTATCTACGTTTTCTAATTGGTATGTTTTGACTTTTTGTGTTGATGTATTTTTTTCTTTTCCCCTTTCATTTTTGCATGTGGTGCATACAAGTGTACGTGTGTGTGTGTGTGTGTGTGTGTGTGTGTATGTGTGCCTGTGTCTGTGTCTGTGGGTGTTTGTTTGTTTGTTTGTTTGGTGCTTTTGAGACAGGGTCTCCCTGTAGTCCCAGCTGTTCTGGAACTTGATCTGTAGACCAAGCTGTTGAACTCACAGAGATCTGCCTGCCTTTGCCTCCCAAGTGCTAGGATTAAAGGTGTGCACCACTACGCCTGGCTTAAAGACCATTCTTAGCCACCATGTGGGTGATAGGAATTGAACCTGGGTCCTCTGCAAGAGCAGTTGTTGGTCTTAACTGCTAAGCCATCTCTCTAGCCCCTAGAACATGCTGTTAAATAATATAATGCTGCTTCATGTGTAAATATTTTATGCAACTATATTCCAAGCTCTTCTTTCCATCTTTTACTGTTAAGCATTTTACTCTGACATATACTATTTTATAATATTTTGTTTTAGGCAATCAACATTCATTTAGACAATGAAACTAAAACATCATTATATGTTTACACTTATTCCATTTCTTTATGGTATCATATTTTTTCTGCCTGAGCTACTTCCTTTAAAATTTCTTCCACTGTGGGGCTGGAGAGATGGCTCAGTGGTTAAGAGCACTGGCTGCTCCTACAGAGGACCCAGGTTTGGTTCCCAGCACCCACATGGTGGTTAACAACTGTCTATAACTCCCAGTTCCTGAGATCCAGTGCCATCTTATGAGGTCTTCAGGTAATGCACAACACGGGTGAACTTATATATATGCAAGCAATTCATTCATACACATAAAATAAAACTACTTTAAAAAACTAAAAAAAATTCTCTCAGTGCAAATCTACCGCTCTTTTTTATATTTTGATATTTTTTCATGGAGTACAGCTTGGGTGGTTATTACTCCTCCAAGTTCCCTAAAAATCATATCACTGCTTATGTGATTTCTGGCTGGAAGTTTGCTGGAGTTTTTTTGTTCCTCTCTGTGTATTTCCTATAAGCCCCAAGTATTTGGACACTTGGTCCCCACTGTGTGACACTCTTTGGGGAGGGTCATGGAACCTTTAGGAGGTGTGGCCAGGCTGGAGGAAGCACATCCTGGGATAGGCTTAGAGTGCTGAAGCCTTTCTCGATTTCCAGTTTCACTCTGCTTCCTGTGCCTGCTTGAAAATGTGAGTCCTGCTTGAAGATGTGAGTGGTCGGCTTTGTGTTCTGGCCCCCTCTGCCCCCATGCCTCCCCGCTGTGCTGGACTCTTACCCTCTGGAACCATAAGCCAAATAAAATCTTTCTACAAGTTGTCTTGCTCACGGAGTTTTATCACAGCTACAGAGAAGTGACTAATACAGAAGTTGGTACCAGTGAGTGAGCTGTTGTTGTAAAGAACTTGACCTTGTGGGTTTTTGGAGGAATGTGGAAGACTTTGGAAGTTTGGATTATAAAGCAGTTGAATACTGTTAAGTAGAACTTAATGGGCTGTTTTAGTTGGAGCCTGGAAGAAAGTAGTGCTGAAAGAAAGGTAAATCCAGAGGGAAATAAAGACTTAAACAGCAAATGGGATATTTTGCAAGCATTTGGCTGCCATCTGCTCACAGTCTAAGAACTTGTCGGAGGCTAACTTGAAAAGTAATGGACTAAAAAAAAAAAAGAAAAGAAAAGTAATGGACTTTTCAAGACAATGGAGGAAATTTCAAGACAGCCTAATGTTGAAGTGTGATCATTAATGGTGAATATTAGGAAAATCTACAATGAAAAAGAGCGAGTGGACAGAAAGAAATACAGAATATACAGCTTGGAGATAAAGAGGGCACTGGGAAGCTTTATAATGGAGCCTAGGTGTGTGACAGAGAGACTCTCCTTGATCAAGAGATTAGTGCTACTAGGAGAGGCCTCCTGACTTGCACTTGAACAGTGGACATACCCTCAGAGCAAGACACCACCCAGCTAAGCTTCCATGTGAAACGAAAAGGCCTAAGGAGATTTCTGCTCTTAGAAAACCACAAAATAGAAAGGCTGCTAATGTAGATGAAGCGGGCAGAGGTCCATCCCAAGCTGGCAGCTGAACCTGGCAGTGCCATTCACCTTCCTGTGGTGCTGGCTTTAGAGACATAAAAGAAGTAAGAGTGAGGGGGTCATTGGTTCTTCCTCCAAGGTTTCAGAATGCCAGTGGTTGGCTATGCAGCAGGGGAGTCCCTGCATAAAGAAGGCCCCGACAGGCCACTGCATGAAGTTGTGAAGGTGAAGCCTGGTTGGCAGTGGAGACCACAAGATGTTCGAGATGCCAGTGCAGTGAGACATTTGCCAAAGAGAGCTGTCTAAAGGGAGTGCTGAATGCTGAACACAGCTAAACTGGAGAGGAGAAACCAGATAAGGCCTTTAGAAGTAGAGTTCCAGACATCAGATATGGACCTGCAGGATTGGGTGTGTGCCCTTAAGGATTTCTGTCTTGTTTTAGTTCAGTAGTTTCCACTACCTTGCCATTCTTCACTTTTGGAATGTGAATGTGTATTCGGTTCCATTGTATATTGGAAGTATATAATTTGTATTTTGATTTTACAGGGGATTACAGTTAAGAGAGTGCTTTGAGTCTCAGAAGAGACTTTGGACTTTCGGATAGTGTTGAGACTGTTAAGGACTGTGAGGACTTTTAAGGCTGGACTAAATATATTCTGAGTTATGATATGGTCTTGAGCCTATGCAGGCCAGGAAGTGGAATGTGGTGGTTTGAATGGAGACTGTCCCCCATAGGCTCCAGGTACTCAGATACTTGGCTCCCATTTTGGAGCACTGTTTGGAGAGTCATGGAACCTTTAGAAGGTGTGGCCAGGTGGGAGGAAGCACGTCACCGGGGGCGGACTTAATCCTTGTCTGATTTCCAGTTCTACGCTGCTTCTGGCACCTGCTCGAAGATGTGAGCACTCAGCTTATGCTGTGGCCACCTCGGGTGCCTTTCTTCCTTGCCATCCTGGACTCCTGCCCTCTGGAGACATGAACCACATAAACTCCTCCTTCTATAAGTTGTGCTTTGTCACAGCAACAGAAAAGTGACCAATACATAGGAGGAATGGGAGTTAAGATCGAACATAGCTTTCTTTTGGAGTGGGAAATTCAGCTATACCACTATCAATGTACTATAGGATTAAAATTCTTCTAGCCTCCCCCCTCTCTCTCCCCTCCCCCTCCCTCCACCATTCCCTTCTGTGATGGTTAATGTTCATTGTAAATTTGACTGGACTTAAAAATTACCTAGGAGACACATTTCTGGGCATGTCTGTGAGGGTTGGCTGAGGACAGAAGGTTCACCCTGAACATGGGCAGCACCATCCCATGGTGTGGGGCTCAGACTGAACAAAAAACGAGAAAGCCTGTTGACTTCAAGTGTTCATCTCTCTCTGCTTCTTGACTATGGGGACTGTGTACCTATCTGTCTCACGTTCATCTCTCTCTGCTTCTTGACTATGGGGACCGTGTACCTGTCTGTCTCACGTTCATCTTTCTCTGCTTCTTGACTATGGGGACCGTGTACCTGTCTGTCTCACGTTCCTGCCACCATGCTTCCCTGCCATGATGGACTGCATCTTCTCAAACGGTGGACCCAAACAAACCTTTCCTTCCTTGAGTTGTTTTGTCAGGTATCTTGTCATAACAAAAGGAAAGTGATTAATACATCTTCCCTTAGTGGTACTAGATCTTCAACTGTGATGAGTGATAAGGGCTAATACATTTTTTATTTCTCTTTTTGAGACAGGGTCTCCCTTTAGTTCCGGCTGGCTTGGAGCTCGCTATGTAGACCAGGCTGGCCTTGAACTCACAGAGTTCCACCTGCCTCTGCTTCCTGAATGCTGGGATTAAAGGTGTGCGCCACCACGCCTGGCGCCTAATACTTCTTGATGAGACAACAGTGTGGTAATAACACTGGCAACTGGACAGAGAAGTCTTGTAATGAAATGGCAGGATTTAATCACAAAGCACTGTCTTCAAAATTGAGCAGACTGTTCTTACTGCTTATCACTGAATAGTTTTGTTCCTTTGTATTTTCACGTCATTCGTCCTATGTTCACAGCTCCATCAAAATCACTACAGGTGCTGAACAAATCGACTCTTGTAAATAATTTTCAGAAAAAGCAAAAATTATCTTATGGAGTATCTTATTCTGCTGAAATGATCTTTAGCATTACAGAATCGGGAGTGGATGTTCCAGAAAGCCCTTCATGGTGGCAGTTCCCAAGAACACTGCTGGTGCTAGTGGGAAATTTATAAAGGAAGATGGGAAAATTCAAACTAGAGTTCAGAGTAGAGGTCATAAATAGGAAGTGAGTGGCAAGGCTGGATGGTGTTAAAACGAAGGCCCCAATCACAGGTGATGTAGATAGGAAACCTAGTGATAGTAAAAACACATGTGGACATTTTGATGATCCCATGACTAATTGAGTTGAAATGTGTGATTTTAGGTGGTATGGAAAAGGAGCCGTTCTGATGGTGACCAAGAAACATGCTTATCTACCGTGTGCCATGCTTAGAAAATTTGTTTCCCATCATTTTAGGAACTGGAGCAAAAACCAAGGTTGTTCCATTTGTGCCCGAGTGCTAGATCAATGCACAGAATGGGGACACAAAGAAAAGGTGAAGAGTGAGGTCCACAGGTAAGGCAGGGCACTTCTTTGTGATACCTAAGATGCTTAAAAGTATTAGGAGATTGTCTCAGTTTCCTTTCCCATTGCTGTGACAAACACCCAAGCAAAAACAGCCCCAGGAGAACATGTTCACTCCAGCCTACGGCACAGTCCAGCATGGCAGGGAGGTTGCAGCAGCAGGAGCTGGAAGCAGGTGGTCGTACTGCACCAACAGCTGGGAAACTGGGAGGACTGGCTCCACCCTGCAGCTAGTTCTCCCTTTCTATTTTATACCGTCTGGGATCCCCTGCCCAGGGAGTGGTGCTACACCCAGTGGACAGGTCCTCTTACCCTCACCTCAATTAACACAAGATAATCCCTCACAGGGATGGATGCCCAGAGGACCACTCCCAGGTGGTTCTTGATTCTGTCAAGGTGACAGTTGTTAACCATCATAGAGATCTGCCTCTGGATTCCCTAATTCCCTACTGGAAAAGGAGATCGATCATTTTTTAGGTAATTAGTAGGAGCACTGAACCTTTTGTTCACATGTATACACATCATTAACAGAGCAAGGTGCCAGCTGGAGGCAGGTGATTTTTTTCCAACTCCTCCAGAGGACTCTGTGGATGTGAATAATTCTTGGAATTTCAAGCTTCATTGTTACTAATAAAGGGAAGTGAAGTTACTAATAAAAGGAATGCGTATGTTTAGCTAATTCTGGTGTTATAGTAATGGAATCTTAAGTGATGTCTTTCATGGATTAAAAGAGTTTATTTGGTCTTCAGGCCATTTTAGTTCTTTTTTTAGGTTAATTTATTATTATTATTATTATTATTATTTGGTGTTTTTGAGACAAGATCTTCCTGTAGCCCCAGCTCTCCTGGAACTCACTAAGTAGACCAGGCTGGCTTTGAACTCACAGAGATCCGCCTGCCTCTGCCTCCCGAGTGCTGGGATTAAAGGTGTATGTCACCATGCCCGGCATTCATTTTTATTTATTTATTTATTTTTAATTTTTTAAAAATTTATTTCTGTATGTGTATGAATGTACTGTATGCATATAGGTTCATGCACCCGTGTCATGCAATGCCTTGGAGGTCAGAAGAGGGTGTCGGATTCCCCTGGAACTGGAGTTCTCCTGGAATTGGAGTTTCAGACGGTTCTTGGCCGCCATGTGGGTGCTGGGGATCGAACCCAGGTCCTCTGTAAGAGCAGTCAGCACTCTTAACTGCTAGGCCATCTCTCCAGCCCCATCATTTTTATTTTTTAATTATGTGTATATGTGTGTGTGTCTGTATGGGTATGGGTACTTGTGAGTGCAGCTGCCTGTGGAGCCCAGAAGAAGGCATCAGATCCCCTTGAGCTGGAATTACAGGTAAGTAACCCTGTTGGGTGTTGGGAACTGAACCCCAATCCTCTTCAAGAGCAGTCTGATTACCCTTAACTGTTGGGCCATTTCTCCAGCCCCTCCATTTCGGCTCTTTGTCTGCCCTGGCTATCTCAGCATCCGGCTTACTCTCTCTCCTCTCTTCCTGCTGTTTCTCTTAAGCACCACAGGCTGTGGTGAGGATGGCCAGCCAGCACAGATCCTTAACATTTTCCCATATCAGATTCAATCTGCTGGAAACTATATCGTCCTTGGGGAAAAAAGTCATTGATCCAGAATTTGGGCCCTCTTTTCTTTCTGGTTGATGCTGGTCTTCAGGTCTGGTTTGGCTGAGAAAAGCACTTTTGCTTTTTAACACTTCATACATAGATATTAAGATGATATGTGAAACATTGTTTCTATATAATAACTCGGGGATAGAGATTCACATACTATATGTAATATCTAGATTGTTGTCTTCATGAATTTGTGGTCAGAATTATTTAAATAGCTGTTGTGGACAATGTCCCTTCCATAGTAAAGTGAAGTCCAGCCTGTCTGTGGTGGGTGATAAAGTATAACTATGGCTCTAGTGGGGCCCACATAAGTCATCATAAGTGGGTCACCACCTCTAAGACTCTAGATTATCATTCTGTTGTTCCTTGATAAATATTCTAGATTCTTATCATGTCACCAATGCCTATTATAGCCATCTGCAAATCCTCTGTGTCTTTGTTACTTTTACTACTAATGTAAAATCCTGGAAATTCATCACACTTTTGTCTATTGAAACTCCTTGCCCCTTTTTGTGACAGGGTCTTATGCAGCCCAGGCTGACCTTGAACTCATTACATAGCCAAGAAAAGAACAACTTAGAACTTCTGGTCTTCCTGCCCCTTCCATCTCTGGAACGCTTGCATTACAGGTATATATGGTGCTGGAGATCGAACCCAGGGCTTCATGCATGGTAATCAGCACTCTTCCAACTAAGCTACATCCCTAGGACCTGATCTTTTAATTAAAATTTATCCATAAGACTTGTCTTCAGGCACTTTGCCCCGCTCCAACAGAATCCTACAGACCGGATGATTTCCAAAGAACATAAATTTACTTTGCGTAATCTGGAGGCTGGGAAATCCAAGCTCATAGCCCTGAGAGATTTGGAGTCTGGTGAGGGCCTGGTCTCTGCTCCCCCCCCCCCCAATGGTTGTGTGGAGTGCCTTATCTGAGACTGGGGACAAGCAGCATTTCTCATACCATGGAAGAACAGAGTCAAGGGACCAAAGGGGCTTAACTCCCACCTTTATAACCGCAGTAACACCACCAGTGAACACAGAGCCCTCGTAGACTAGCCATCACTCAAAGGTCCCACCTCTCAAGATGGTTATAAATGGCAACTAAATTTCTGCCTGTGTCTTAGAGGGGATGGATATTCAAACCACGTCAAAACTTACCCAAGAGCCTTTTGTAGTCTATCATGTTTTCTTTCCTTTGGAAAAGCCGAGTTTTCTAGTTCCTTCTTTTCTTCTTCTACCAGCACTTCTTTTTTTTCTTTTTATTTTATTTTATTTTTTTATGTGTATGAGTGTACTGTCTGCATGTAGGTTCCACCAGCACTTATTAGAGTCTACTGTGTGCCACAGGGAATGGAAACATGAAGCAGTTAGCAACATTTAGTATTATCATCAGAACATACGGATGTTGATATCATAACTCATATTTTAATTACCCTTGACTCTTTTCTCAACAGTAATCATCAATCACCTTATAGTAGGTGCTTAAATACTCAGTGACTGGATTAATACAGTTACTAGAATAAGGTTACTAGGTTAGATATGAGGTGGCAGTTCCAAAAAAGATGTGATCTTTAATGTTAAGTAACCACCTGTTTTGTGTTGCTGTACATTGCTACAAAACACATTGAACATAATATTCCCCTGGGGAGGCAGAGGTGGGCAGATCTCTATGAGTTCTGGGCCATCCTGGGCTACTTAATGAATTTCAGTGCAGCCAGGGCTACATAGTATGATTCTGTCTCAAAGAAAGATCTAAAGATGTATCATTCCCTAAGTACATGCATGGGGTAGGGATGGGCGTTCGAAGTAGATTGTGAGACTTTGCCAGGTGCCTACTTTAAAAGCACCAAGGCCGGGCTGGAGAGATGGCCTAGCGGTTAAGAGTGCCGACCGCTCTTACAGAGGACCCGTGTTCGTCGATCCCCAGCACTCACATGGCGGCCGAGAACCGTCTGTAACTCCAATTCCAGGAGAACTCCAGCTCCAGGGGAATCCGAGACCCTCTTCTGACCTCCGCGGCATTGCACGACACGGGTGCACAAACCTGCATGCAGACAGTACATTCATACACATACAGAAATAAATAAAATTAAAAAAAAAAAAGCAGCAAGGCCAGCTCTGCCACGTTGTGTTTCCAATGGTGGTGTGCCTCTACTTTAAAGCATTTGTATGGTTCAGGATAGGGGTCAGCTGGGAACAATAGTTATACAAGTGATGAATATCCATACTTAAGAAAACAATGCTGGGACTGGAGAGATAGCCTAGCGGTTAAGAGCACCGACGCTCTTGCAGAGGACCCGGGTTCGATCCCCAGCACCCACATGGCGGCTGAGAACCGTCTGAAACTCCAATTCCAGGAGAACTCCAGTTCCAGGGGAATCCGAGACCCTCTTCTGACCTCCGCGACATTGCACGACACGGGTGCACAGACCTGTATGCAGACAGTACATTCATACACATACAAAAATAAATAATAATAAAAAAAATAAAAAAAAGAAAACAATGCTAAACAGTCTGAGAAACAAAACAGAATTATGAAATAAGGTGAGCACAGTGCCTGAAGTGAAGTCAGGGCTCAATAAATATGCTAGGAAGGAAGAAACGTGCTAAGACAAAAACAGCTCTTGTGTGTCTCAATAAGCTAAAGCTACAACATAGGAGCAGGCTCAAAATGGAGTCTGTAAATGTGAACCAGAATTGGGGACCAGTGAGGCAAATGAGATACTGTTCTTATAATTGCTATCTTATTAACAATACTATAACAACTTAATGTGTTTTTCTCCTTACATTAGGCACCTCACATATATTAGAACATTTATTATTCAGAAGAGCACTTAATTATAGATATCATTATCATTACTTTATGGATGAGGAAATCAGGATTCAGTTGGAAAAGTTGGGCAAAACTCACCAGCTAGCAAGCTGCAAATGTTGTACCCCACCCTCCACAGGGTCCCCCACATTATTCAGAGTGAGAATGTCCCTGGAAGTCACAGACGCACGTCCTGCCCGCATCACAACCCCTGGACACATCTTTTCAACTCAGTTGAGATGGACTTTAACCATTTGTGCCATGGTTTCTTTGTGGTTCTCTGTCTCCAGAGTTTTCTAGAGCCACAAAGGATAGTCAGCTGCTTCTTTAAAGCTCAGATCAGACGTAGAAGAGAACAGTCCTTCAGCAAAGGGGAATGAGGTCTGGCTTCTGCAGTTCAGTGGGGCACTGTGGGGGTGTCCTGTCGGGGTGTCCTGTGGGTTCCCAGAAGCCCCGGACTGAACACTAATCCATCTCCAGATTCTCGTCTTTCTTTACACTCTGACCCTTCTCCATTCCTGCTTCTCCTTCCTCTCCTCCCCACCTCCTCCCTTCCTTTCACACTCCTGAGGGGTCCTAGGAACACCAGATATCTTGGTCTGTTAAGCTGTCAACTTGATAAGGAAGGGGTGATCCCCCCCACTCCAGCTTTATCAGAAAGAACGATTTTTTGTTAAAAATATATGACACAAACCTGGAAAAATAACAAACATTTTAGTATTAGTGGTGATGTATGTAAAAATCAAACCAGAACCAACACAAACAAAAACAAAATGAACACATGAACAAAAGTTAAGCAATCAAACAAAAGCCTCTTAGAGACACAGCTCACTACGGAGCACAGGCTGGCCTTGAATATTTGATCCTCCTGTCTCATCTTTCCTGGTAGCTGAGATTACAGGTGAACACCACCTTGCTGGTAAAGCTATGTGGTGGCGCAAGCCTTTAATCCTAGCACTCGGGAGGCAGAGGCAGGTGGATCTTTGTAAGTTCAAGGCCAGCCTGGTCTACAGAGTGAGTTCCAGGACAGCTGGGACTACAGGGAGACCCTGTCTCAAAAAGACCAAAAAAAAAAAAAAAAAAAAAAAAAAAGCCCATTTTTTTCGGGGGGGGGGGCGAAGAGATGGCGCAGTAGTTAAGAGTACTTGTTTGCAAAGAACCTGGATTGGATTCCCAGCACCCAAACGTAACTAAGTTTAAGGGGATCCAGCTGCTCTTCTGGCCTCCACGGACACACACGAAGGCAAAACAAACAGATACATAAAATAAAAAGAAACACGTTTTTAAAAAACTTAAAAAATAAAACAACCTGTGCATGCATGTGTGCGCGTGTGCGCGCGTGTGTGTTAAAGTTATCTGGAACCATCTTGTTTTCCAATGTTCCTGTAATGGGAACCAGTGGGACTGACTTCTGGAAAATTGTGCTTACTTGAGAAAAAAGTTAGGAGAAAATAGAGGCAGCGGTATGCCGCAGCTTCACAAATTGATCTGGATGGAGGCTTGGGTCGTAGCAGGCAGAGGACGCGAGGGGGCAGCCGCACACCGGGCTGCGATCCCCGCTGCGTGTTCCTGGCCTGAGTTCGCAGAAATACAGTTTTGTCCCAGCAGCCGTTGCTGTCCTTTTTCTTTATGGAGGACCAACGGTCAGTGTGGCGCACATCACAGGAGGATGCGCCTTCGCATCTCGCCTCCGAGGGCCTTTCGATGTTAGGAAAGACGTTGCAATTCCTAACGCTGCTCACAAGCACGCCCAGAGCTGCCCAGCTGCTTTTGTTATTTCTGAGCGCAGCAAAGAACCTCTGTTTGAGCAAGAGCAGAGCTCCTGGAAGGGGCGCGGACTGCTTTTTGGAAAAGCACTCGCGTTTGTCTGGCGCCTTCGTCCAATCCTGGGCTTTAAGTCACAACTCTAAGAGGGGAACTCCCAGTTTGGGGAAAATCTCAGGTTTGGAACATTTGTGATCTGATTGGCTGATATTTCACACGGATATCCTCCCTCCCTTCCTGCTCTATAGCTCAGGCTGGCCTTCAACCTGGGAGCTCGTTTCTTCAGGCTCCCTGATTAAGGCTGAGAGTTGGCAATAGTCCATGGGTTTAAACGTACATATTTAGAGATTATGTCAGTACAGCTGAACAACAGAATTAAGTCCCACTCTCTCCAGGGTCTATGACTTCCCTGCCATGGGCTTTTGAGCCGGCTTACCACAGGTAAGTATTCCCTCCTGTGGAGTGGACGTCAAATCCAACCAGAGAGCAGTTGGTTACCCCTGTAACAGTCACACCACTATTGCACAAGTGGGCAGGTCTTGCTTGGCAGGTTGGCATTATAGTTCATGGAGTTCACGGCTGGATAAGATGTTGATGCTTTTCTTCTTCTCAGCAGCCTGAATAGTACTTTCTGGTACTGTGAAGGCTAGCTGGCAAAGAGAAAGCTTCCAGCTCAGTTTCAGCATAATTTCTCCAACCAAGGTATGTGGTATCTTCAGTAACAGGGTCTAATCATCTAGTTCTGGTGGGCAGGCAAGAGCCTGTATTTTTCCGGGCCCTCTAGGGCTTCCCTGACCAACAACTCATAAGGATGTAGCCCATCCCTGGCACCGTGTTGTTTAATGACGGATCCATAGCTTCTAGGAAGAACTTTATCCAGCTGTGCAGGGTGTCTCCTTTCCAATTTACTTCGGTTATGGGATAGGTTCTTCTATGGCTTTTCCATATCCCCTTCGTTTTGGCTAACCCTCTTGTCTCTCCCTTCCCACCCCTCACTGTTGAACCTTTCTACCCTCAGCACTTCCCTTCTCGACTTTCATGTTACCTACATTTTTTTATCCCCCCCCCATTCTAAAGGCATCTCCCTCTCAATAGCCTTTTTTGATTTCTGATCTCTACAGGAACTTTAATTTGAACAAACAGAATTAGAAATTTGAATTTAGGATCTACATACAAGGAAGAACCTTTGCAGTTGGTTTTTCTGTTGGGCTTACTGTTTTCTTTCCTAATTTCATTGCTTATTTTTTTTGTTGTTGTCTTTTAAAAATATTTTATTTATTTTTTATGTGTATGAATGTACTGTCTGCATGTAGGTTTGTGCACCCGTGTCGTGCAATGCCATGGAGGTCAGAAGAGGGCATCAGATTCCCCTGGAACTGGAGTTAAAGATGGTTCTCAGCCACCATGTGGGTGCTGGGAATCGAACCCTGGTCCTCTGCAAGAGCGGTCAGCGCTCTTAGCCGCTAGGCCGTCTCTCCAGCCCCCTAATTTCATTGTTTAAAAGTGGAATAAGTGGGGTGTAGTGGAATCCCCAGCACCCACATGGCGGCTGAGAACCGTCTGAAACTCCAGTTCCGGGGGAATCCAACACCCTCTTCTGACCTCTGTGGCATTGCACAACACGGGTGCACAAACCTGTATGCAGACAGTACATTCATACACATACTTATTTATATTTCTATAAATAAAATTAAAAAAATAAAAATAAATAAAAGCGGAATAAGCTGGGTATGGTGCATGGTGGCAGTGCATGCTTTTAATCCTAGCACTGGGGAAGCAGAGGCAGGTGGATCTCTGTGAGTTCAAGGCCAGCCTGGTCTACATAAGGAGCTCCAGGCCAGCTGGGACTAAAGGGAAACCTTGCCTCAAAAAGACAAAAAAAAAAAAAAAAGGTGGAATAAAATTCCATTGCATTTTCATTATTCATTTGTCAGTTGACTCTCGTCTAGGCTGATTCTGTTCTCTAGCTATTGTGAACAGAGCAACAGCAGACATGGACGAGTCTATGGAGTCTGTTGGGTACACACCCAGGAATGGGATAGCTGGGCCATGTGGCAGCTCTATTTTCAGCGTTTGGAGGTCCTTCCACAGGGATTTCCTCAGTGGCTGCTCCAGCCTGCCCTCCTTCCAGCAGTGAGTAAGGCTCCTATTTCCCCACATCCTCACCAGCACTTGTCACTTGGTTTCTTGGCAATAGCATTCTGACTGAGGTGAAGTAGAATCTTAAAGTAGTTTTAATTTACATTTCCCTGATGGTTAATGATGTGGAGCACCTTGTAAAGTGTTTGTTAGCTATTAGTATTTCTTCTTTTGAGAATTATCTGGTCAGAATTGTAGCCCAGTTAAAAAATATTTTTCTTGATTATTTGCTATGTAGGCCATTGTTATTATTATCATTATTACTACTACTAATTTTATTTTTATGATTTCTTTTTGTTGTTTAGAGACAGGGTCTCCCTTTAGTCCCAACTGGCTCAGAGCTTGCTATGTAGACCAGGCTTATTTTGAACTCACAGGAATCTGCCTGCCTCTGGCTCCTGAGTGCTGGGATTAAAGGTGTGCACCATACCATGTCTGGCCCAAGATGGTTCTTAGACACCATGTGGGTGCTGGGAATCAAACCCGGGTCCTCTGCAAGAACAGTCAGTGCTCTTCACTGCTGAACCATCTCTCCATCCCCTAATTTTATTTTTAAAGAAAGTATCATTATGTAGTGACAGCTGGTCTGGAACTTTCTATGTAGACCATCTGGATGCTCTCAGTCTCACAGAGATTCACCTGTCTCTGCATCCTGAGTGTGAGATTAAAGACCTGTGACACCACTTGTGGCTATTATTATTATTATTTATTTTGTCTTTTTGAGACAGTCTCTGTAGCCTGAGCTGGCCTAGAACTTACTTTGTAGACCAGGCTGGCCTCGAACTCACAGTGATCCTCCTGCCTCTCTCCTGAGTGTTGGGATTAAAGCCATGCACTGCTACCACCATGCCTGGCTGGCTATTATTATTATTATTATTATTATTATTATTATTATTACTATTATTATTGATTTCAGAATTGGCTTTAAATACTCATCAGAGTGCCACATGAAGGAGCTGGGGTGAGAACTTGTTACATGTGTGAGGCTGGGGTACCCTGAGAGAGAAAAGGGGAACCCATATGATAAGGCTGCTGGGGTGCTGTACCCCCCTAGAGCAAGGGAGTCCAGGCTCTCTCTGGAGGGTCTCAGGGCTACGTAGGAGCCAGTCCTCCCTTGGAGGCAGATCACCAGGGAGGGAACTGAGGAGCAGCTCCCACGGTGGCAGGGTCAGGCAGCTGCTCTCCTCAGTGGTATTATTGGTAGCTGGAACAACCTGGGGTTGGAGCTGCTTCCTTAGGGGTTACCTGGCTGGGGTCCTCCAGGAAGGGGGTGCATTTCGGAATTTCTGGGCTGTATAACTGGTGAGGAGAATGCCAACACCCTCGGTGAGGGCCAACAGGATGCCCCCATCATTGCTGAGCCCACCATAGCCAGCCGGCCACTGCAGGCAGCCAGCACAGCCCGTCAGTGCAGCACTGGTGAGGGAATTCCAGGGGTCTTCTTTGCCCTGCAGCTACACCAGGCCACAGTCAGTGGTGGAGAACAGCCCCTCCCCCCATACTGCGGAGCTACCTTCAATCTGGGGTGCTCAGATCCTCACAGCATTGACACTACCTCTCAACCGGTGTCAAATTCCAACAGGTGCATTGGGAAAGCCTTTGATAGCCTGGAGGACTCCACCACTAACGACACCATAGTGAAGGCTCCACCACAGTCATCCACAATTCTCCAAGGGCAAGGTTATTGAGCCACGGCACTGGTGTCTGGCGGGGTAGTCCCTCCGACCGCAGGTGGACCACTCCCCACCTTTATTTTTTATTATTTTTTATTTTTTGGTCTTTTTGAGATAGGGTCTCTCTGTAGCCCCAGCTGTCTTGGAACTCACTATGTAGACCAGGCTGGCCTGGAATTCATAGAGCTCCACCTGCCTCTTCCTCTCAAGTGCTGGGATTACAGGAGTGTGCCACTATGCCTGGCCCGCTATTATTTTTTAAAAACCTCTTGAATCTAATTTGTGCTCCCCAAATGCTCTTGGGTGTGGGTCTATAGCCTGGAGCCTGGTCAACCTACCAAGCATTATCCTCTTAAAGAAGACTGAGTCTCTTTTTTCCAGGAGGTATGAATTGCCAGTAGCTTATCAGCTAGGGCTAGGGTTTTTTGTCCACCTCTCCCATCGACATTGCAATTTTGCTTGGCTTGAGCTTGACCAGGTCTTATGCTGTCGCAGTGCTGTGGGCTGATATGTACAACTGCCCTGTATATACTGAGCACCTCTGGTTCTTCCAGTTTTTCCACTGCCTCTTCTGTAATTAGTCCTGAGCTTGGGAGAGTAGGGAGTAATATATCTGTCCCATTTACGGCTGAGCACCCTGTAGTCTCTTGTTCTCTTGAGGTTAACAAATTGTTGGTGTCTGGGTTAGTCATCATCCACTGGAAGAAGAGTGTCTCTGCTTAGAGCTGAGAGGTACACTAATCTATGGATATAGCAATAAGTCATTAGGAATTGATTTAATACTATGTCCATTTGGCAGAATAATAGTAGTCGTTTCTCACCTAAAGCCTGTGCCCTGTCTAGCCACAGGTTCTCAGGCCTGATAACAGTTTTACACATGGGATTCATCTTGTGAAGTGGGCCTCAAATACAATTAGAAAGTGCTTGGTTACTGTGTTAGTCAGGGTTCTCTAAAGAAACAGAAGTAACAGGACGAATATATATAGCTATATACAATTTATTGATTTGCTCACGTGACAGAGTTCAAGGAGTCCAACAGTAGCTGCTCTGCACTGGAAAGGCTGGGAGAATCCAGGGAACTGCTCAGTCCACAAGGCTGGATGTCTCAGTAGTCCCAATCTAGTGCTGAAGGCCCGAATGGATTCCAGGAGATCTGCCGGTCTCAGTACACGCTGGGATCTGAAAGGTTGATCACAGCAGCAAGACAAACTCACCAGATGAGAGAGGCAAGCCGCAGGAGAAAAAGGGACCAGCTCCTTCTTCCGTGGCCTTTTATACTGCCTGCTGGCAGAAGGTAACGCCCACATTTGGGGTGGGCCATTCGGGTTGAGGTGGTCCAATCCAAACATCCCTTTTCTCTTATTTGTTCCTTAGTCCAGTCAAGTTGACACACAGGATTAACCATCACAGTTACTCTTATAAAATTCATGCCATAGCCCAGTTCTTTTTATTGGAGCCTTCCTTCCTTCCTTCCTTCCTTCCTTCCTTCCTTCCTTCCTTCCTTCCTTCCTTCCTTCTTTCCTTCCTTCCTTCTTTCCTTCCTTCCTTCCTTCTTTCTGTTTTATTTCTTCCTCCTCTTCCTTCTCCTCCTCCTCCTCTTCTTTTTTTTTTTTTTTTGAGACAGAGTCTCATTATATAGCCCTGGCTGGCCTGGAACTCACTATGTAGAACAAACTGGCCGGAAATGCACAGAGATATGGCTGTCTCTGCCTCCCAAGTGCTTGTATTGAAGGCATGTTCTACCATAACCAGCCAAGGGTTGTTTGTGTTCTTTTTTTTTTTTTTTTTGAGACAGGGTCTCCCTGTAGCCCCAGCTGTCCTGGAACTCACTCTGTAGACCAGGCTGGCCTTGAACTCACAAAGATCCGCCTGCCTCTGCCTCCCAAGTGCTAGGATTAAAGGTGTGCGCCACCACGCCCGGCGTGTTCTTGATCATTTGTTCTTTGAGTTCTTTGTATATTGTAGATAGTAATACTTAGTTGAATGTAAAGCTAGTAGAGATTTTCCCTGTTCTGAAGCTTTCCTCCTCACTCGATTGACTATTTCCTTTGCTGTAGGGAAGCTTATTAATTTCATGTTATTATTCATAGAAATAGAAAAAAAAATCTTAAAATTCACATGGAAACACAAAGGATCCCAGATAGCAAAGCAATCCTGAGCAAATGATGGGGGAGGCACTGCCATACTCAATCTCAAGTTATACTACAGAGTCATAGTAATAAAACTGGTATGATACTGTCATGAAAACAGACATGTAGTTCAGTGTAATAGACAAGAAGACCCAGATTGAAGCTCACACAACTGCAGCCACCTGTTTTTTTCTTTTACAAAGGTGCTAAAAGTACACACTGGAAGAAAGAAAGCATTTTTTAACAATTAGGTGTCTACTTGTAGAAGAATGGAAGTAGATCTTTATCTCTACCCCTACACAAAACTCAACTCTGAATGAATCAAAGACCTCAATGTAAAAACCTGAAACTTTAAAACTGCTTGGAGGGAGAGTAGGGACTTCACCATAGCAGAGGCAGAGAGGTCAGGGGGTTTTAAAGAGAATATTGTGTGCTCAGGAAATAAGACCAACAACTGGGAAACGGGACCTCATGGAACCAGAACTGGATGCGGTGGCACATGCCCATGGAACACAGAGGCAGGTGGATGGATTTCTGTGAGTTCTAGACCAGCCTGGTCTACATAGCGATTTCTAGGTCAGCCAGGGATATATATAATGAGATCATGCCTCAAAATAAAATAATGTTATATATGTATATGTGTCTGTGTGTTGGTATGTGCCTTGACTGGGGATGTTAATGGGAGCCAGAGAGTATGTTGGATCCTCTGTAGTTGGAGTTACAGGTGGTTGTGGACCACACAATGTGGATGCTGGGAAAAGAACTCAGATCCTCTACAAGAACAGTAACTGCTCTTAACTACTAAGCCATCTCCAGCCCCAAGAATTATCTTTTAAAGGGACTTCAGATGGCTTCTCTGGTTAAAGACCCCCCCCCCCCCCGTAGATTCTGTTTTGCTTGTAGTAAAATGCATACATTCTTCCATTCATGTGCAAGGTGCTCTGCTCCAACGTAACTTCACAGGCCTCTCCTTCCACCTCCTTCTCCTGTAGACACCCTCAGATTCTTGTTTGTAAGCAGTCTTGGGGCTTTTCACCAATAATGCTTTTTCTGCTTTTGCACTCTACTCTCTGGGCTTCCTTTGGCTTGCATTCTTTTTTTTAAATTTTTATTTATTTTTTTATGTGTATGAATGTACTGTCTGCATGTAGGTTTGTGCACCCGTGTCATGCAATGCCGCGGATGTCAGAAGAGGGTGTTGGATTCCCCTGGAACTGGAGTTAAAGACGGTTCTCAGCCACCATGTGGGTGCTGGGGATCGAACCTGGGTCCTCTGCAAGAGCAGTCAGCGCTCTTAACTGCTAGGCCATATCTCCAGCCCCTGGCTTGCATTCTATGCCATTGAATTCTCAGTTGAAATGTTTCCATTCAGGGAGAGGTCTCCTGGTCATGCCAGCTTTAATAACCTCTCAGTAACTATCATATCTGTGCTACTCAGCTTTCAGTAGTATAATAAATACCAAAGAAAATCAACTCATAAAGAAAAAGTACAGCTCACTTTGGCTTCCATTTTTGGAGATTCTAGTCTACCATAAGTTGGCCCCAATGATTTTGGGCCTGTGACAATGCAGTGTATCATTATGGGCATGTATGGTAGGGCAAAACAGCTAGCCTCATGTCACACAGGGAATAAAGAATGAGAAAGGAAGAAGAGGGAACTAATGGCCCACATTTTTCTTCAAAGGCATGCTTTCTGTGACCTAAAGATTTCTTTTTTTCTTTTTCTTTTTCTTTTTTTTTTGGTCTTTTTTTGAGACAGGGTCTCCCTTTAGTCCCAGCTGGCCTGGAGCTCACTCTGTAGACCAGGCTGGCCTTGAACTCACAGAGATCCACCTGCCTCTGCTTCCTGAGTGCTGGGATTAAAAGCGTGAGCCACCATGCCCGGATAAAGATTTCTTACTGAGTCCCATCTTCTAAAGTTCTTATTGCCTCTCAATAGAGCCAAGCCCATTAACATAAGGGCCTTCAGGGAACAATCCAGATCCAAAGTGTAGCATTGTCCTTCATTTTAATTCTCTGAAAAAATAATACCAGTGCATCTTTTGCTTATTTGTGAATTGGTTTATTGTCTAGCTTCCTCTATTATAATTGGTGCTCTGTGAGGGATAGGATCACATGTAATTTGGATGCTCAGTTACATCATGGAGATTAAATAAGGGTCAGCATATGAAAGATGCTCAATAGAAATCACTGAATAAATAAATGATTAAATTGATGGAACTACAAACCCAGACTTTGCTAAGGAAGGGCTGCATGTTCTCTTTGCCTTTAAGCGAGCCATTTTGTGTCTCTGGATGTTTCTTTTTTCAGATCAGTACTATCCTATGATATATTCATTCTGCTTCTTGAGGAGGGGTTTCACCTCGTTCACGTGCATTTTGTTAGGAACTTCTGAAGTTTTTGAGACATTATGAGTGGAAAAGCCTCTTGCTGACTTACAGTTTTGAACACCCTATAACGGGTGGCTAACACTAAGATTTAATGTCTCCCACCATTTCATCCACTCACTTTCATGTGATAAATCAAAATGTGAATTTTCTAGAGTTTTTGAAGTCCTCTGTGAAACTGATCCTAGGTCATAGACTGGATGAACTGGGTCCTTCCAAGATGTTGGCTTCCTGAGTGGATGAGGGGCAGGCCATGTCTTCACTAAGCCTTTGGCTAGTTGATAAGCTCATTTGAAATCCTGGACCTGTTATTTCAGAAACAATTCAAACACAGCATATCCATTTCTGCATGCACATACTTTAGGTTTTTATCTAAATGAGGCAACAATTACAGACCCAGACTCTTCAGGATGTTAACGTGCTATTCAGACCAGCCAGGAAAGGTCACCAAATAAATACTTTGATGTCTGCTAAGAAGGAAGATTAGTTGAGACTCTTGATTGTTCATTCATTCAGGACGCAGGATGTGGGAGCATTTGTATTCCCTCTCAATTTCTTTGTTGCTTTGAGATTCTGGTGTGCTGCTAAGCTTTCATTTCTTGAAACACCCTTTCATCAACCTGTTGACTATACTCTAAGATCTCCTCCTCCTTCCTCCCCTACATTTGGCTCAGTCTGTACCAAAGGAGAAGGTTATTTGGGCTGTTAAACCTTTGACTTGGTGTCTTTTGAAGAGTGCATTTTGCATTTTGTCATGTCAGGATTGTAATTAGATCTGTTAATTAAGGGAAGAATGAACTTTTCCCAAACTCTGCACCTCTTTGAATTTTTGATAAGTTTGCTTAGGTCGCTGCTGACCTTTGCTAAGGGGTATGCCACTGCTCATTAATTGGCAAATTTTAATGAGAAGAGTTGATGAATGTGCTGGCCTTGATAATAAATGAAACTGGCCACTAGGCCTCATATCCTTCAGTTGCTTCAAAATATCTAGTGTTTCTTGACTAAGGATTGTTAAATTTGGGACACTGGACCCACACTTTACTCTAGGACTGGGCCAGAGCACCTTACCCATTTATTGGTCTAGCTGACTCTTCCTCCACTGTCTCATTTTAGTTTTTTTTTTTTTTTTGTCTTTTTTCAAGACAGGGTCTCCCTGTAGCCCTAGCTGTCCTGGAACTCGCTCTGTAGACCAGGCTGGCCTTGAACTTACAAAGATCCATCTGCCTCTGTCTCCCAAGTGCTGGGATTAAAGGCGTGCACCACCTCGCCTAGCTCATTTTAGTTTTAAATTTATTTATTTATTTATTTATTTATTTATTTATTTATTTATTTATTTTTATGTGTATGAACGTACTGTATGCATGCAGGTCTGTGCACCCGTGTCGTGCAATACCACGGAGGTCAGAAGAGGGCGTCGGATTCCCCTGGCTCTGGAGTTAAAGACGGTTCTCAGCCGCCATGTGGGTGCTGGGGATCGAACCTGGGTCCTTTGCAAGAGCAGTCGGCGCTCTTAACCACTAGGCCATCTCTCCAGCCCTGCCTTCCTCTCTTGTTCTGCTTCCTGATCCCTAGGAGATGAACAGCTTCACTTCACCAAGCCCTTCCCTGAGAAGTCTTATCTCACCACAGCCCAGAAACAACAGAGCCAAGTGACAAGGACCAACCCCCTGAAACTGTGACTGAAAAAACTTTCCTTTTAAGTTGTTTTCTTGGGTATTTTGTCACAGTGGTGAAAAGCTGGCTAACACAATGCTACAAACAAGACTGTTAGCCATCCTAGAGGGAGCAGCCCAAAGTTCCAGCCAACACCTGATTCATGTAACACTTAGGCATCTCCACTCTGCCCATTTGCGTTGTTAATGTACATTTAATTTATTTTCATTTTTTCGTAAACATCACACATGAGTATAGTCTTTGCACCATCTCCATACTTCCTGGTGCCTCTCTAATACCTCCCGTGTCTTCCCTGACTCCCTATCAATTTCCCATTTCCTTCCTTGATTATTATTGCTACGGATACATGCATATGTTGAGAGAGAGAGAGAGAGAAAGAGAGAGAGAGAGAGAGAGAGAGAGAGAGAGAGAGAGAGATACCTACATATATTACTGAGTCCATTCTGTGGTGTTCTTTAGGGCCTGTGTTTAGAACTGCCTACTTGGAGTTAGATAACTCTTAAGGAGCTAGTCCCTAGAAAAAACTGATTCTCTCTCCCTGAGCACCCACTGATTGCCTGTGGATTGGGGTGGAACCCTTGAGATTCTCCCCATCCACCTTCGTATGTCAACTGTATTTGTTAATATGAAGATCTTAAACTACCATCCTGCGGAGATTTCATGGATGCAGGTCCCTTATCATGTCTAGAATATCTTAAGCAGAAGCAGCAGCAGCAGAAGCAGTGGCAGCAGCAGGTGTCTTGTCCCTCTGGCTCCTCCATTATTTCTGCCTCCTCTTCTGTGATGCTCCCTGAGTCTCAGGTGTGCAGGTTGCATTGTAGTTGTGTCACTTAGGGCTGGGCACTTCACAGACACTTATTCTTTGCATTTAACCAGTCGTGGAACTTTGTCATGGTCTCTATCTGTTGCAAAAAGAAGCTTCTTTGATGTGTGGTGAGAGCTCTACCTGTCCGGTTAGTTGGGAGCTCTCCAAGCAGTGCTTTTCCACCTAAACCCAGACTGGGAAGATGACAACCGAGCGGGCCTGATGTAGATTCACATTGAGGTTGTTCTATGTGTGTGATTCTATTTGGATTTCTTTCTTAAAATTGGCATGGTGGCGCTTGCCTTTAATCCTAGCACTTGGGAGGCAGAGGCAGGTGGATCTTTGTGAGTTCAAAGCCAGCCTGGTCTACAGAGTGAGTTCCAGGACAGCTGGAGCTACAGGGAGACCCTGTCTTGAAAAGACAAAAAAAAATATTTTTTTTGGGTTGATTTATTTTTATTTTATGTGTCTGAGTGTTCAGTTTGCATGCATGTAAGTGCACCCTTGTCATGCAGTGCCTGTGGAAACCAGAAGAGGATGTCAGATAGCCTGAAACAAGTTATGGATGGTTGTTAGCTGCCATGTGGGTGCTTGGAATTGAACCTGGGTCCTCTGTGGAAGAGCAGCCAGTGCTCTTAATCACTGAACAAACTCTCCAGCCCCTACTTGGATTTCTTTAATTTCCTGGGCATAATAAATTTCTCTGTAGTTATAACAGTATCTAGAATATCTCTTGGTGATTTTAAGAATAAAATCCCAATATTGGGAAAGACTGAGAAAGAGATGAAAAGCATGTTTGGCAGAATGCAGGAGCTCTGGTGGGGTGGGGGAATGGGGGGGCACGGGTCTAGATTTGATAATAAAAAATAAAAATAAATTAATTAATTAAAGAAAAGAAGTGCACAAAGCTTCGATAAAAATTGGCTTTGAAAAAAAAAAGAATAAAATCCCTTGACATTTGAAGAATAAAATTCAGACTCATTCCTCACATATAATCATAGGTTTGTTTCTTTAAAGATAAGAGTCTCCATTGGGCCTTGGCTGTATAGCCATACTCATTGTGACTTCTTGGATTGTAATGAGTGAGAACGCATCTTCTTTTCTGGATCAGTATGAAGTAGAGTGAGATTGAGGGAAGCAGTAGGTAGCATTCTTCAGTGTTCCTTGTAAAGGTTCTCCAAAAGTCTAAAATTTTAGCTATTCTGAACTTAGTGCTGACATCATTTTTGCCTTTGCTCATCACTGCTACTCCTAATAGTGTATAACAATTATCTTAAAGAAGTAGCTTGTCCATAGTTTAAAACAGGGACCAGTATTCATAGTTGCCAGAAGCAGAAGTAGAGTAGATACTTTCCTTTTTTTTTTTTTTTGGCTAAAGATGTCCTCTCTTGCAAAATGTCACCAGTTATAGAATTTATGTTTTTGAACACTGCCCTAAGTGACTTCTTAGAAACTTCTTCCAACTGTCGTTGAAGATAATCTGACATCATCGGGCAGCTGGTTCATTTGGGGCAACACTGTTCACATTTCATCCTCATCATGGTCTGTTCTGTGTCTTTACAGATGGGAGAAAATGAGGCAGAGAGAATGTGTCTTTCCTAGGCAGTGACTTAGAAGATATTTTAAAAAGTGTACTGTGTATCCCAGAATTAATTCAGGCATTTGACTGTGTGCCTTATGAGCAATGAGGATGTTGAAAGCCCCTATTACTCTTAGCATCATGTACATAGACTGTCAACTCCACGAAGGAATCATATCACACATTGCCAGAGGAAGAACTTGCTCAAAGACGCCCTTTAAGTTAGTGTCAAGGACGTATCTGGAATTTGAGCATCTGAGTCTCAGGATGTAGCATTTCTGATTAAAATATCTTCCAAGCGCATGGAAAAAATTTTATAAACTGTGGTTACAGGAAGAAGTGAAATCCAATTTCTCTTTCACCAGGCATGCCCTATTTCTTGGGGGGAGGGAGTGAGGAAAGCGTGGCGGGGGCTGTCAGACACTGGGAAGGGAGTGGGAGGCGTACCAGGGAGCTTACAGGAGGCCGATGGCTGCAAGAAGCCTTCCAACATAAAGTAGATTCTATTTTTTTAAATTAATTTTTGAAGTGTGTTCACTGTAATATTTTCTTTTTAAACATATTTATTTATTTATTTATTTATTTATTTATTTATTTATTTATTTTTATGTGTATGAATGTACTGTCTGCATGTAGGTCTGTGCACCCGTGTCATGCAATGTCACGGAGGTCAGAAGAGGGCGTCTGATTCCCCTGGAACTGGAGTTAAAGATGGTTCTCAGCCGTCATGTGGGTGGTGGCAATCAAACCTGGGTCCTCTGCAAGAGCAGTCGGTGCTCTTAACTGCTAGGCCATGTCTCTAGCCCCACTGTAATATTTTCATGTACGCATTGCTATACTTGGTCCTTATCTGCACCACCCGCGTCCTCCCATTTCCTTCTTTCCCTGTTGCTGGCTCCCTTCCTATCAGAAGGACCAGCAGTCTTTCTGCCTTCATGACGTGCAGGTTACATTACACTCTACTGTTCCTTTCTTCTCATTTCTTTTAGATCTCTTCTTCCTCTCTCATGGTCCCCTTTGCACTTTCATAGTCTACATATGAGTGTGTGTGTGTGTGTGTGTGTGTGTGTGTGTGGAGAGAAAGAGAGAGGGAGAGAGAAAGAGAGAGAGAAAGAGAGAGAGAGAAAGAGCGAGAGAAATGTTGGCTCTACATATGAGAAAAATGTGACTTTCTGAGTCTGGTTTATTTTGTTCTTAAAATATCTTTATTATTTTTATTTTATGTGTATGAGTGTATTGTCTGCATGTATGCAAGTGCACCTGTGTTATGCAGTTGCCCATGGAGGTCAAATCTTCAGTTTCTCCTGGAACTGGAGTTACAGACAGTTGTTAGCTGCTATGTGGGTGCTGGGAACCGTATCTGGTTCCTCTGTAAGAGCAGTCAGTGCTCTGAACCACTGAGCCATCTCTCTAGCCCCACGGTTTATTTCGTTTAACATAATGATCTTCCATTATGATCCTCCATTTTCCTGTGAATGCCTTCATTTCATTCTTTAGAGCTGAATAAAAGCCCGTTGTATGCATTTATCCATCTGACAGTGGATGACCATCTAGGCTGGTTCCACATCTTGCCTGTTGTGACTGTGCAGCAGTAGATGTAGGTGTACAGTTATCTCTGTGGTATGCTGACTTAGAATCCTGATTTAGAATATACAGAGGAGTGGTAGAGTTGGATAATATAGTAGTCCTATCTTTCAGTTTTTAGAGGAACCCCCATACTGATTCCATAGTGACTGCACCAGGCTACACTTCTGGGGTATAAAGGCTCTTCTTTCCCTGCATCTCCACCAGCACTTGCTGCCTTTCGTTTCCTTCAAGATAGTCATTTTGACTGCAGTGAGATGAAATCTAAAAAGGACTTTTTTTTTCCCGATCTTTTTGAGACAGGGTCTCCTTGTAGCCCCAGCTGTCCTGGAATTCACTCTGTAGACCAGGCTGGCCTTGAACCCCCAAAGATCTGCCTGCCTCTGCCTCCCAAGTGCTAGGATTAAAGGTGTGTGCCACCATGCCTGGCTCTAAAAGGACTTTTAATTTTGCATTTTCCTGTGGCTAAGTATGTTGAACACTTTTTCGAATATTTGTTGGCCATTTGTATTTCTTCGAGTATTATTCTTAGCATACATTATGGATTTCTTGACATTTTCATATGTGTATAGAATGCATTTTGGTTACGTTCACCCCCATTGCCTCCTCTTGTTCCTGCCCCTCCTGCTCGTCTCCGTCCTCTTCCCATCTGGTGCCCCTTCTACTTTTATGTCTTTAAAAAATCACTCAATGAGTTTCATTGGGTTGTTTACTGGAACATGGGCAAGGGATTTATAGGAGCACGGACGCCTCAGGGTTGTCAACTTGACTGCATGTGGAATCAACTAAGATGCAAGACTGGGCACTCTTATGAAGCATTTCCTTGATCAGTTTATTTGAGGAGAGGAAGATCCAACCTGAATGTGGAGGACACTTTCTGGTGGCAGCATAGAAAAAACAGACAGACAGACAGACAGACATCAGACAGACAGACAGACATGAATGGAGCTGGAGAGATGGCTCAGCTGGTAAGAGCACTGGCTGCTCTTGCAGAGGACCAGGGTTTGGTTCCCAGCACCCATATGGTGGCTTCCTTCCATGACTCGTTCTGGGGGGATCTGATGCCCTCTTCTGACCTCCTTGGGCATTTCATGACATAGGTGCACTTACATGCATGCAGGCAATACTCTCATACACATAAAATAAAATAAAAATTTGTAAAAAAGACATAGAAGAAGCCAGGTGTGATGGCATAAGCCTTTAATCCCAGCACTTGGGAGGCAGAGGCAGGCAGATCTCTGTGAGTTCAAGGCCAGCCTGGTCTACAGAGTGAGTTCCAGGCCAGCTGGGGCTACAGGAAGACTCCTGTCTCAAAAAGACAAAAAAAAAAAAAAAAAAAAAAAAAGACATGGAAGAAGGAAACTCTCCCCCCTGCTTGTGCTTGCTGTCTGGCAAGTTCCCCTATTCTGTTTTGTGCCAGGTGAGAGGTATGAATTTAGTTTCATTCTTTTTACATGTAGTTATCCAATTTTCCAAGCATAATTTTTGAAGCAGCTATCATTTTTCCAATGTGTATTTTTGATGTCTTTGTGAAAGATGAGGCTATTCTAGCTCTACAGATGTATTTCTGGTCCTTTATTCTGATTCACTGGTGTACATGCTTACTATTGTGGCTCTTTGGTATGAGTCAAGATCAGGCATTGTACCTTTAGCATTGCTCTTTCTGGTTAAGAATTCTTGGACTATCTGAATTTTAGGATTTTTTTTCTGGTTCTGTGAAGAATGTCATTGAAATTTTGATGAGGATTACATTGAATCTGTGAATTACTTTTAATAATATGGTCATTTTTACAACATTAATTCTACCAATCCATGATTATGGATGTCTTTTCTATTTTCTAATGTATTCTTCAATTTCTTTCTTTCAAGAGTCTAACAACTTTTTTTTTTCTAGTTAAAAAAATTCTTTTGAGACAGGGTCTTACTATGTAGCTCTGGCTGGCCTGGAAATCATTGTGTAGACCAGACTGGCTTGGAACACACGGATATACCTGCCTCTGCCTCCTGAGTGCTGGAAGTAGAGATGTGTGCCACCAGACACAGATTAAATTAAAAAGAAATTATTGCTTGAGAAATTATTGCTCCCATGGATGGCCGTACATCCATGCGCAGACAGGCATCACTAAGGGAACTCAGTGGGTCTAACAAATTTTTATTTGAGCATCCTGTAAAATCCTCTCAAGTCCCAGTAACTACAGTTCTTATTCTGTTTTAGAAAATAGGTGGTTTCCAGGACAGCTGGGTCTACAGGGATACCCTGTCTTAAAAAGACCAAAAAAAGAAGAAAATAGGTGGTATGTGGATTGATAAACAGATGTGTGAATGGGTGGGGGGGGGATGGGTAGATGGATGGACAGATGAGTGGATGGGCAGATGGATATGTAGCTATAGATGATAGCCAGATCAAGTAAACTTATTCTATTAAAGATATAGACACTGATCCTACAGTGTGCATCAGGCCATTCATCTGAGCCATAGAGTATTAAGTAGGATTTCCAGATACATGAAGCAGCACAGTGTTTACACTGAGAAACTCATAGGCAAGTTTTTTTTTCAAAGATTTTTTTGTGTGTACGTATGTGTGTGTGTGTGTGTGTACATGAATGCAAGTGTCTGCTGAGGACAGAAGTGAGCAGTGGATCCCCTGGAGCTAGAGTTACAGGTGGTTATGAGCTTCCCAACATGGGTTTTGGACACTGAACTGCCTGCAAGAAAAATATGTGCCGTTAATTGAAGAACCATCTCTCTGGCCCCAAGATTAAGGTTTTCATTGTTTGTTTTTTCTAGGAAGGTGACACACAGTGTAACTGGAGACTTTTTATTTTTGACCAAAACAAAGAGAAATAAATATACTTCTTCCGTCAAGCCACTTTTACTGATGACATATTGGGCACTGTTGCTAAGTGCAACCCTGCAGAGACACCAACATGACCCTTGATGCACAGGACCACAACAGCAGTGTAGGGGGTGGAGAGATGGCTCAGGGGTTGAGAGCATGGCTGCTCTTGCAGAGAACCTGTGTTTGGTTCCCAGCACACACATGACAGTGAATATCGATCCATAACTCCAGTTCCAAGGGATCAAAGCCCTCTTTTGGCCTCTGTGGGCATTGCATGATATAGATACCCTTATATACAAGGAAGCAAAACACTCGTACACATAAAAATAAAAATCAAAGTAAAGTTTTTATCATAAAGACTTTTCATCTCCTTTGATAGATTTATTCTTAAGCATTTTACTTTTTTATTATATGTGTTCTTTGTAAATTTCATGAACATATATTATGTACTTCTTGCCCTCTCTTATCCCCTTACCCTGCAACCAACTCTCCCCCCCTTTAAAATTCCTTTACTAAATTCACATCTTTTTGTTTTGTTTTGTTACCCAATGAGTTTAACTGGGCCCATTTGTATAACCATGGGTTTGGAACTAACCATGCATTCTTAGTCAGTTTAAGGGTATCAGGCATGAGTTCCATCTCATGGAGCGGGTCTCAAATCCAATCAGAAAGTGGCTGATTGCTCCATTAACATTTGTGCCTTTATTATACCATCAGCATATTTTGCCAAGGTAGACCTTTTGTACCTGGCAGTATTCATTCACAGCTGGTAAAACTGATGATTACTCTTCTCTCCTGGAAGCATGCTTAGTACCTTTCAGTAGTATCAAAGATGGCCAGTAGGGGCGAAGCATTCAGGTCAGCACACAAGCTTGATTTCTCCAGTTCTACATTGTCCTCATTTCTTTATCAATTTCAGAACTTAGCTTAATTGGCAGTTATCTACTTTCAGGGCTTGAGATACACTATTCATGCTTTCCTGGCTTTCAAAGTTGCTAGCGAGAGATCTGATGTTACTTTTACACATTTGCCTTTGTTGATGTTTTTCCCTTAGAACTTTTGATTTTGTTTCTTTGTTTTGAATTTTTGCATCTTGACTATAATATGCCACGGAGAGGCAATTTAGTTCTATGTACTTGGGATTCTAATGGCTTCTGAGTTTGGATGACCATTTCTTTCTCCAGATTTGGGAATTTTCTGGTACTATTTCATTGAATAGATTCTTATGCTTTCAGTTTTTTTTTAAACTCAGCTCCTTCTTCCACCGTGTAGATTATTACATTGGTTTTCTTGACTGAATTCTCTTGCACTTTGTGCTCATGTTCACTTATTTTTCTTTATTCATTTTTTTTTTTTTTGTCTTTTTGAGACAGGGTCTCCCTGTAGCCCCAGCTGGCCTGGAACTTACTCTGTAGACCAGGCTGGCCTTGAACTCACAGAGATCTGCCTGCCTCTGCCTCCCAAGTGCGCCCAATTGCTAGTATTAAAGGAATGCACCACCATGCCGTGGCTCTTTATTCATTTTTAAATTGCATTTGTTATTTTTATTTTATGTGGATGAGTGTGTGAGTTATGTTTCCATGTTCTGCATGCTAAAGGTCAACAGAGAGGGAGTAGATACCCTGGAGCTGGAGTTATGGATGGTTGGTACTGGCCATGTGGGGGCGTGGAATAGAACTGAGTCCCGCACGAACAGCCAGTGCTCTTAACCTTAAGCCATATCTCTAGACCCTCTTTATTGTGTTGTCGAACATAGTATTTTTTATAAAGTTAGCTGGGCGCAGTGTGCATGCCTTTAATCCTAGCACTTGGGAGGCAGATGCAGTGGACTCTGGTGATTAAGGCAGCCTGGTCTACAGAGTGAGTTCAGGCCAGGTGAGGCACGGGAGACCTGTTTCAAAGAGACTCAAAAAGACCCACCCAAAAAAAAGTTGGGTGTTTGTCCTTTGGCTCTGTGTTCATAAAAATTCTCATTAGCTTCTTATAGGTTCTTTGTGTTGTTACTAAACCACATTATAGTCATACATGATAAAGAATCAGCCTGATTCTTAACATTATTTTAAGGGCAAAAGTAGACCATAGAATAACTTTTTTCTTCAGATATCTAACAGAACTGTGGTCTCAAGTCAAGCTTCACTCATACTTTTATTGAAGCAGTATTTCACTGAATCACATGAAATATCTTCTAGTTCACCATGTGACCTGGAAGTCTTAAATTTCTATTTTAAGATCTATGTTTCCTGCCATATCCAAGGCCTAGTTCCAGTCTTGCTAACATGTGAATGAAGAGAAAACAAAACCTACTAGGAGATCAAGGTTTTCATCTGAGCTTATGCTGCAGGATGAAGAAACAATATTTAAAAGACAAAGTCTGGGGCTGGAGAGATAGCCAGTGTTAAGAGCACCAACTGCTCTTGCAGAGGACCTGGGTTCGACCCCAGCACCCACATGGCGGCTGAGAACCATCGTAACTCCAATCCAGGGGAAATCGACACCCTCTTCTGACCTCCACGGCATTGCACGACACAGGTGCACAAACCTACATGCAGATACTACATTCATAGCACTAAAAAAAAATTAAAATAAAATTACAAAAAAATAAAAGAGCAAAGTCATACATGTTTTAAATAAAGTAAAATAAAACAATAGAAGCCAGAAAGTCTGTGAATAGGTCTGTTAGTCGTTTTTCATTACTTTAAGAAATATATGAATTATTCAGCATATAGAGAAGAATCTTATTTTGTCTACATTTGGAGGTTTACTCCAGGGTCAGTTGTCTCTGTTGCTTGTAAGCCTGTCATGAAGTAATGCATCACAGCAGAGTAGAAGTGAAAAGAAGGTAGAAGTGGGGCTGGGGTCTCACTAGCTTCTTATAGGTCCATCCTCCAATGACATGAAGACCTCCCACTAGACCCATTCTTTCTCTTCTTCTTTTTTTTTTTCTTTTGAGACAGAGTCTCCCCCTTTAGTCCCAGCTGGCCTGGAGCTCACTATGTAGACCAGGCTGGCCTTGACTCCCAAGATTTGCCTGCCTCTGCCTCCCGAGTGCTAGGATTAAAGGCCGTGCGCCACCACGCCCCGCAAGACCCCACTTCTTAAAGGTTCCATCAAGCCCTTACACCATAATGGACTCTGATTCACTGGAACCATCAATTGTAAGCTCAAATAAACTCTCCTTGAAAGGTTCCCTTGGTCATGGTGTTTTATCACACCCAACAGAAAAGTGATAATACAGGTCCCCTGGGTCTATCTCCAGAAAATGGCTTGCAATGACATTGCTAGTGGAACTAGCAACCCAGAACACACAGATCACCCAGAACAGGTAGACCATCTGGAACACACAGATCACCGAGAGGATCAGAACTCTCTCTCTCTCTCTCCTCTCTCTCTCTCTCTCAGACTGAAATGCTGTCCTCTGTACCGCCCTGGTCATCAAAATCCTCAAGGGAAACTGGGGATGTAGTTCAGTGGTAGAACTCGTGTGCAGCTTGCTCAAAGTCCTGGGTTCATTTCCTAGCACTTCGACAAAACATCACAACTGAAAATCCCTATCAATCAAGGAAAACCAAAGCCCCTAAAGCACATGCTCAAACCCCCAATCCCTCAAGAGAACTCTGGGATACAGGACGAAACAGAAAACACACACACGATGCATGGACATACCACATCTGGTGAGACTATCAACACTGACAGATTCAGCAGTGGTCTTTAGCTGGAGACTCTCTAGAGCTATTAAAAAGTTCTGGTGACTGCCAGATCCTCTGGCTGCCAGGTGGATGGCCACCATCTTTATGGGTTCAGAGATGAAGTCTATGGTGAGACAACTGAACACCCAGCTAAGTAAGAACCACCAAGGAATAGGGAACAGTTGACAGCCNGGCCTGAGGGTCAAAATCATTCAAGAAGCAACAATGGACATTTCAAATCTGAAAGATTCTCATACTTGAAATACAGCTAATCAGCTTTTGACCAGCTTAGATTATACTGCTAGGTTAACCTGTGTGTTTCTAGCACTATTTTTGCTTGTATATGTCTATTCCAGATAAATAAGAACCCTCCTATGCATCCCAATGCAACATAGCTCATATTTTAAATTAAAATTAAATGCTAACCTATAATTGAAATTAACACTTTAACTGTCAATTCTCTATGATGTATTAAGTATAAAAATATAAACAGCTTGATTTTTTCCCTTGATCTACAGTGATATAAACAATTAAGTACATAATTTGGGAAGCTTTTCTTTTTTTGTCTTTTTGAGACAGGGTCTCCCTGTAGCCCCAGCTGGCCTGGAACTTACTCTGTAGACCAGGCTGGCCTTGAACTCACAGAGATCTGCCTGCCTCTGCCTCCCAAGTGCTAGTATTAAAGGCATGCACCACCATGCCTGGCTCTTTATTCATTTTTAAATTGCATTTGTTATTTTTATTTTATGTGGATGAGTGTGTTGACCGCATGTATGTGTGTCCATGTTCTGCAATGCTCATAAAGGTCAAAAGAGGGAGTTAGATACCCTGGAGCTGGAGTTATGGATGGTTGTTAACTGCCATGTGGGTGCTGGGAACTGAACCTGAGTCCTCTGCACGAACAGCCAGTGCTCTTAACCCTTAAGCCATATCTCTAGACCCTCTTTATTGGTGTTTCGAACATAGTATTTTTTTAAAGTTAGCTGGGCGCAGTGGTGCATGCCTTTAATCCTAGCACTTGGGAGGCAGATGCAGGTGGATCTCTGTGACTTCAAGGCCAGCCTGGTCTACAGAGTGAGTTCCAGGCCAGGTGAGGCTACAGGGAGACCCTGTTTCAAAGAGACTCAAAAAGACCCCCCCCAAAAAAAAGTTGGGTGTTTGTCTCTTGGCTCTGTGTTCATAAAAATTCTCATTAGCTTCTTATAGGTTCTTTGTGTTGTTACTAAACCACATTATAGTCATACCTGAATAAAGAATCAGCCTGATTCTTAACATTATTTTAAGGGCAAAAGTAGACCATAGAATAACTTTTTTCTTCAGATATCTAACAGAACTGTGGTCTCAAGTCAAGCTTCACTCATACTTTTATTGAAGCAGTATTTCACTGAATCACATGAAATATCTTCTAGTTCACCATGTGACCTGGAAGTCTTAAATTTCTATTTTAAGATCTATGTTTCCTGCCATATCCAAGGCCTAGTTCCAGTCTTGCTAACATGTGAATGAAGAGAAAACAAAACCTACTAGGAGATCAAGGTTTTCATCTGAGCTTATGCTGCAGGATGAAGAAACAATATTTAAAAGAGCAAAGTCTGGGGCTGGAGAGATAGCCTAGTGGTTAAGAGCACCAACTGCTCTTGCAGAGGACCTGGGTTCGATCCCCAGCACCCACATGGCGGCTGAGAACCATCTGTAACTCCAATTCCAGGGGAATCCGACACCCTCTTCTGACCTCCACGGCATTGCACGACACAGGTGCACAAACCTACATGCAGATACTACATTCATAAGCACATAAAAAAAAATTAAAATAAAATTACAAAAAATAAAAGAGCAAAGTCATACATGTGTTAAAAAATAAAGTAAAATAAAACAATAGAAGCCAGAAAGTCTGTGAATAGGTCTGTTAGTCGTTTTTCATTACTTTAAGAAATATATGAATTATTCAGCATATAGAGAAGAATCTTATTTTGTCTACATTTGGAGGTTTACTCCAGGGTCAGTTGTCTCTGTTGCTTGTAAGCCTGTCATGAAGTAATGCATCACAGCAGAGTAGAAGTGAAAAGAAGGTAGAAGTGGGGCTGGGGTCTCACTAGCTTCTTATAGGTCCATCCTCCAATGACATGAAGACCTCCCACTAGACCCAGCTTCTTCTTCTTCTTCTTTTTTTTTTCTTTTTGAGACAGAGTCTCCCCCTTTAGTCCCAGCTGGCCTGGAGCTCACTATGTAGACCAGGCTGGCCTTGAACTCCCAGAGATTTGCCTGCCTCTGCCTCCCGAGTGCTAGGATTAAAGGCCTGCGCCACCACGCCCCGCAAGACCCCACTTCTTAAAGGTTCCATCAAGCCCTTACACCATAATGGACTCTGATTCACTGGAACCATCAATTGTAAGCTCAAATAAACTCTTCCTTTGATAAGTTCCCTTGGTCATGGTGTTTTATCACACCAACAGAAAAGTGACTAATACAGGTCCCCTGGGTCTATCTCCAGAAAATGGCTTGCAATGACATTGCTAGTGGAACTAGCAACCCAGAACACACAGATCACCCAGAACAGGTAGACCATCTGGAACACACAGATCACCGAGAGGATCTAGAACTCTCTCTCTCTCTCTCTCTCTCTCTCTCTCTCTCAGACTGAAATGCTGTCCTCTGTACCGCCCTGGTCATCAAAATCCTCAAGGGACACTGGGGATGTAGTTCAGTGGTAGAACTCGTGTGCAGCTTGCTCAAAGTCCTGGGTTCATTTCCTAGCACTTCGACAAAACATCACAACTGAAAATCCCTATCAATCAAGGAAAACCAAAGCCCCTAAAGCACATGCTCAAACCCCCAATCCCTCAAGAGAACTCTGGGATACAGGACGAAACAGAAAACACACACACGATGCAGAGTGGACATACCACATCTGGTGAGACTATCAACACTGACAGATTCAGCAGTGGTCTTTAGCTGGAGACTCTCTAGAGCTATTAAAAAGTTCTGGTGACTGCCAGATCCTCTGGCTGCCAGGTGGATGGCCACCATCTTTATGGGTTCAGAGATGAAGTCTATGGTGAGACAACTGAACACCCAGCTAAGTAAGAACCACCAAGGAATAGGGAACAGTTGACAGCCAGAAAAGCAATGCAAAACAAAAGCAAATAAACAAAAATGAATTAGAGATTGGCTGGGGGGGGGCAGAGTTGGAGGGGGTGGAAAACTTAGATAATGATGGAAATGTTTATTTTTTTGGCAAAGGTCATTTCATGAGCGCATATGTTAATACTAGTTAAATTGTACCTCTTAAATTGTGGTGATATTATCCTAGTAACATTTATAAAATTAATCAATTGAATTCAAATAGCTGCTTTACTGAGGAACCTTAACAATTGAGCTATTCCAAACAACTTCTGAGTCACAGCTATGTATTAATTTTCCTAAATTACATTTAAGTTAGAATTAAAGAACAGACTATTAAATTTTACCAATCTTTTCTGAGTACAATTGAGTGTCCATAGCTAGGTAAGGAACGCCGTGAATACACTTTGTGGTTTCATTGTATTGTGCTGTTCATTTGGGAGTTGATTATTATTTATATCTGCCATTAGCTGGAACTACAGCTCAAAAAGAAATCCTATACTCAAACATGCTGGTGCTTAGCTCCACATTATTACTAGAGCAGCCGGAATCCAGACATTCCTTTACTGCAGAAATGAGTACCTACATCGTAGTCAAATAGAAAGCCAATATCTCTGCAAAAGTTTGGCCAGTTCCTGAAAACCAGGATGCCACCATCCTAAAAGAAATAAGTCCAGTTTTTAGCTTTTCAAAAGAAGTCTAATATTCAGCTAAAAGAAGTGGCAGTTAGAGTCAATCTGGATTATCAGGCATGTATCAGATGATCTCTCAGGCCCGAGATTTCTAGCCTAAACTATTGGTTCATTGGGCTAGATCATATTTGAGTGCTTCCTGTACTGTACTTCTAAAACTGGTTGCTAGAAGCCATTCTGTATCTCACCATTAACTTACCAAATGTGGCCATATTTTTTGTTCCAAATGTTAAATATTTAATCATCTCTAAGGTGAAACCCAAATGTAATTCATTAAGCAACTTGGTGTTAAGTCAGATGTAACGGACATGAAAAATGCCTTTTCATTAATGTCCATCGGCTTCATTGGTTCAAGAATTCTGGCTGATGGAATGAATAGCAAAATTATTCTCTGTTCAAACAAACTGAGTGTTTCTGAGTAAAAATAAAATAAAATATAAGCCAGGGGGCTTTCCAATTGCCTTTTGCTAATTGGGATGTATTGATTTTCTATGCTACATTAATGTTCACAGAGCTTTCCTTTGGCATATCCAAAAGATGAATGAATTTAATGAGTATTTTCATTTCAAAGTGTGTGTACAAGTAAAGGTTGGAGAAAGGCACATGGGAGCCTGGCTAGGCACACACAGCGGCACACTTAGAATACAGAGAAAAATACATACCTACTATGATCTTTATATAAGCAGAGGCTATCATCAAAGAACCTTCAGAGTACTGGCTCTTTCTTCCTTCTTTTTTTTTTTTTTAATGGTGAAAAAAGTTCTGTATTTAGAATTAGCCAACAGGACTGCTTAGATGATCCCAATTTTGTTGGCAACATCCAAAGCATCGTAATCAGGAGCCAGTCGAACACACCGGCTATATGTGGACATTGTAACACTCGTCGCATCACTTGGAGCACTTGAGGCTTACACCCACCCACCGCGCACACGCACACCCCATGCGTACACCCGCCACCCGCCCCCCCCCCTTTTTTTTTTTGTATGTATACATGTGTGTAATAGACGTGTGTAGGCGCAACATATCCTGCCGACACGCGCGTCTCCCCTACGTTATGACCATTATGTGTCTCATCGGCGCCACCAACACCTCCTGTAGACCAAGGCGCCTCGGGCCACCACAGCAAGCACACATTTGCATCCATCCGAGTATGCCACGTATATTTTGTCGTATAGCAGCTGTACCCACTGTGCGCTAGGTTAAAGGCGCGCGCCTATGCATTTTCCCCCCTATCGCATGTTTTTTTTCACACCCACATGTCTTTTTTTATTTTTGTTGTCGCGTTTGCATTGATTCTGTGGCATTTAGCCACACAAGAGCAGACGTGTAGACACAACGCATATGTGTGTTATTGTCTTCTATCTTCTTCATGTGCTGACTCAGTGGTCAGGGGAACTTGATGATGGATAGTGGTCAACTTGTTTCTCCTAGGGGCGCTCTTGCTCAGGGTACTTGGGCTGAGCCCAGGGTTTTGGGCCGCTGGAAGGGGGGTGACGTGTGGATCTTCTTTTTGTGGCTGTGGATGCTTTGCAATCACTGGCCTCCTTGGCTTTCAATGCCTTCGCTTTAGCTTGGCTTTGGGATGGGGCAGGAGCTTGTCCTTCTCTTTTGGTGTCCCCACCTTGCCGAAAAGCTTTATTCTTTTAGGGAGGGAGGTAGGGCGGAGTTAGTTATTGAGGAGGTGCGTAGGTGAGTGGCGTTTCGGGCTGAGGGAGGGCGGGGATTGCGATCTCTCTCGCGGTCTTTCGCTCTGTGTATTGAGCGAGTAGGTCGTCTCGGATTTCTATCTTTAGTTATCTTGCTTTATTTCTGTATCTCATTAGTTCTAACTCTTTCGACTCCTAATCACACCTCCCTACCTGAACCTCCCTCCCTCTCTCCCTCCCTCCCTCCTCCCTCCCTCCCTCCCTCCCTCTTCTCTCTCTCTCTCTCTCTCTCTTTCTTTCTTTCTTTCTTTCTTTCTTTCTTTCTTTCTTTCTTTCTTTCTTTCTTTTCTTTCTTTCTTTCTTAAAAGGGTCTCATATAGTCCAGAGTAGCTTTCAACTATCTATATTGCTGAAGATGACCTTGAATTTTGGTCTTTGTGTCTTCACCTCCTGAGTGCTAGGATTACAAACATGTACCACTCACTATTCCTGCTTCTGTGTGGTGCTGGGGATTGAACTCAGACCCTTCTGCATGCTAGGCAAGCCCTCTACACACTGAGCTACATCCTGAGCCTCGGAATACTGACATCTTATTTCTTGTCTTTTATCTACAGTTTTTGAGAAAGTAAAGTTCTTGAAAATAATAACTATTTAAAAATACTTGTATATTCTAAGTAATAATAATTTGACTTTCTTATATTTTTTTTCTAGGAGCCAGATTTAAGGAAAACCCCTAATGGTTCAGATACGAGTTAAGCATAATCTTCCTGAGTTTATAGTACTAAAAATCAGTAAGTAGAAAGAAGGAAAAAGAAAGAATTAAGTATCATCGGAGCATGTGAGCATGTCCTGTGTGCCAGGTACGCCCGGTGTACACTTTTCAACAGTGTGGAAGGCATTATTGGCCTTATGTCGACATGTTGAAATTCTGAGAATGTGGGTCTGATTAAATTGGAGGAAATTCTGAATCCCATGGACCATGGCTGTCTTTTGATGGTGACTGTAGCAGAAATGTTCCATTCTCAAGTTCTCAGAAAAGGGCAGAGGTCTTTCTCTTTCACTGCCTTTTTCCCAGGAAGATGCATCTTCCTCCTTAATTTCCTAGAGCAGGGGTTGGCAAACTCTGACTAGTGGTCCCAATCTGATAGCTGTCTGTTTTCTTATGAGTCGTAACTTAAGAATGGGTTTTATGTTTTAAATGATTTAACAAAAGAAAAATATTTCAGGTGAAAATTATACCAAATCAAAATTTCAGTGTATATAAATAGGTTTATTGGGACCCTGCAACATGCATTTGCTTATGTACTACAATGCCGGAGTCAACTGCTTGTGACGAGATAGTCGATAGTATCACTACAAAGCCTAAATTATTTACAGAGAATTCACTTGCTGAACATTGTCCTAGATTATAGTACAGATTTTACTGAAGTTTAATCATAATGAAAAAAAATTAAAACTATTTTGCAACCTTACATTTTCCTGCCATATTGGCTTCTCGATTCTTTCTGGAACTGTCAATACTGTCAACAGCCAACAGTAGATACATTCCCTTGGTCCTGAGACTCAAGGACAGGTACATAATTTCCCTTGTCTATGAGGTTCTCCTGAGTCCTTTCTTATTACCCCCAAAGGAACTCTCACCAGGATGGCTGGCAGCAAAAATATTGGTTCATTTGAAAAGCACTCTAGGGTGTAGTATGGACCCGAGATTCCTCTAAGACTAACTACATAGTGACTCATGCCACTACAGCCCCCAAAGTCTGGTTCTCCAACTCTGTGATCTAGATGAAATGCAATGGAATTTAGCAGCATATTTTTTAAAAGTCTCCATAAAGGGACCCAAAGTCCTAGGATGTCCTCACCTACAAGGTTACCTGAATCTATTGTGTTCATGTTACAGTGGAGATCAGGTCCCTCACCTGAGTGTATTATAACCACACTGATGTGGCAAAAATTACACCCAAGGTTACACCCAGCATGAGTGACAAGGCTGGGATGTGAAGCTGGGTCAGCTCCAAACTTTCTCACTCAGGCATTTCTTCATTAGTAGATGTATGATTTCTGGAAAAATTTCTGGGTTCATAGATTTCCATGTAACTGCACATGGGGACTTTGGAGGGTAGCTGTGTGCTCATCCTTTGGTACCAGGTTGACTTAGGTTTGAATCATCAGTTTTTTTACTTGTTAAATAAGGAATATTTCTATAGAATATCTATTAACATTTCCGACTTAATGTACAAAATGACAACTGTAGTGATACTTGTACGAATGTGCAACTGGTAAAAGAGGACTTCTGAACGGCAACGGTTTACTCCTCCCACCATGAAACACCCATTTCTCTAATATTATTTCAGGTTTAAAGCTTTTTAAAGCTCAGATGTGCATTATTAAATTCCCCTTGAAATTTGCTGTGCTTTTGAAAGCTGCCAAATGCATTTCAAGGTTGCACTGGGCAAGGGCCACATGGGGGAGATATCATTGTGACAACCACTGGGTTTTTTTTGACAAGGTCTTGGGAGTCGATGATGTTTGGGAAAAAGGAGGCTTCAAAATGCTCTTCATGATCCATTAGGCATGAGTCATTATCCTGGCTCAGAAGCACAATGAGACATTTGTAGGAGTCAGTTCTATCAGCAGCCTACAATGAGCCCATTCTTGTCACTACAGATTCTTAACATCTCAGTTCTAAGAACTGCAGAGATGGTTGACACTTTATTTCAAAGAAGAAGCTGAACACACTGTTCTCTATGAGGTCATTAGCAAATGTACTTTTAAAGTCTTAAAATGTGGGACAGTGATATTAAAAGGCCTGGTGGCATTAATGTGCTGTGAACACATTAAATAGTGAGATAGGTTCTGTTGATTTCCTAATAGTAACTTCCTATTTTCACAATGCTCTGACAGACATCTACAATCCTTAACCAAAATGCATAATTTATCAGTAGTGCATATTTAAGCCATACCACATGGGATAACTAGTACATCTAGAAATCATATCAGTGTATCCAGGACAATTTTCAACCGTTTCATTGTGGTTGTTTTCATATTGTTCTTTTCTTGTTGAGCAGTTACCTGTGATAGACTCTAGATGGGGTTAACATTCTATCTTGAGATATGTGTGAAAGCAAAAGATTAGAAAATATAAAAATTTCTCAAACTTTCCTAGGTAGAATACAATGAAGTGCACAGCTATCGAATGATATTTAAGTTATGTAAGTGTGGACATGAATGTCAAATAGATAATGTGGTATGAAATGTTGAGGCTAGAGTGGAAAAGTTGCCTCCTCCTCCTCCTCCTCCTCCTCCTCCTCCTCCTCCTCTTCCTTCTTCTTGTCTTTTTGAGACAGGGTCTCCCTGTAACCAAGCTGTCCTGGAACTCACTGTGTAGACCAGGTTGGCCTTGACATCACAGAGATCCACTGCCTCTGCCTCCCAAGTGCTGGGATTAGGCGTGCGCTACCCTGCCTGGAGTTACTTTCTTAATAACTTTAGACAGCCAGATTATTGAGGAGGCTTTTATTTTTCAGACAGTCTCACTCTGTGGCCCAAGTGAACATAGAATAATTTGCTATGTAGCTCAGGCTGATCTTGAATTCATGGTCTTCCTGTCTCAGCCTCCTGAGTGATGGTATTACAGGTATTCCTTATTGCATCTGGCTTGGTTACTGTTCTTAGAATTAAATCAACTTGGGGTTGGAGAGATATCTCAGTTGGTAAAGTGCTTGCCGGATAAGAATTCGGACCTGGCTTTGATTCCTAAAACCCAGGTAAAAATGCCATACTGGCATGTGCTTGCAATCTCAGCACTGAGGAGGCAGAGGCAGGCAAATCCCTGGCCTAGCCTACTTGATAAGCTCCAAGCCAGTGAGAGACCTCTTTCAAAACAAACAAACAAACAAACAAACTCCCACCCCAAATACAAAGATATACAGGGCCTAAGAAGATACCTGAAGTTGTGTACACACACACACAGACACACAGACACACAGACACACACAGACACACACACACACACACACACACACACACACACACACACACGGAGTTAAACTCCCTAAATAAGCTGTCTACTTACTGTCTGTCAAATTGCCAAGAAGGGAATCAGTAAGTATGTATGAAGAACATCCTTATCTGAAACTTTTCTCCACTTATTGGGGGCAAATTTCATCACTGACAAAGACTCCAGTGTTGAGCGGCAGGAAGAGGGGGAGACAGGTAGGAACTGGGTGTCTTGGCGAGCTGACTGTTGATCCTTTGGTCCTGCTGTCTTTGGTTTGATTGGCCTCTGTGGCTGTGAGGTTGGAGTTATCCTCCCAGCTGGGATTAAAGGTGTGGTCTTTGGCTTGATTAGATCTAGTGGCTGTGGGGGCGGAGTTATCCTCCCAGCCGGTATTAAAGGCACGCTTGTGTGACTCTTGAGATTTGAGATCTCCTGAGCCCAGCGGCAGGAGCCGGGGCGCGGGCTGAAGAGCCCCCCCCCCCCCGCCAACTGAGATTACGAAGAAGGATCTGAAGGAGGCAAGCAAAGCACGCCTTCAACACAGTGAAGAGGCATTTAGGACTCACATTGGAATACAGGCAAGGAGAAGCCCATATGCCAGGATCACGAAGAAGAGACTACACTGGAAAGGTGCAGGATAATCCCACGCCAAGCTTTACCAACCCTATGGATGACTCCTGCAGTGGGATCCCTCCGGGGATGCCCCAGGACACAGACATCAGAAACACAATTGGGAACATACTTAAAGAACTACAAGATCATAAAGAACAAATTAAAGAACTAAGAAAAGAGAATGAGGACCGAGAGAGAGAGAATGACAAGCTCCGGAAGGAAGTAGAAACACTGAAAAGATCCCATGCTGAAAAAGAAAAAGAAACCAACCAGCAAACAAAAGAGCTACAAAAAGAGATCGAGAAGCTCCAAAAAGAAATAGAAACACTAAAGAAATCAGAAGAGGAAATGAAAAAGGAAATCAAACACTCATCCATTCAAGAGGAAAGGAATGAAAAAAGCCTCAGAAGCAGAATGGAGGAAGCAGAACAAAGAATATCAGACCTGGAGGACAACACAGAACAACTAAAAACCTCAAGGAAAGATTATGAAAAATTTAAAAATACACAAAAATGGAACAACCAGGAGCTGTGGGACACTATGAAAAGATCAAACCTCCGCATCATAGGAATAGAGGAAGGAGAAGAATCCCAAGAGAAAGGTATTGATCAGATCTTCAACAGAATAATAGATGAAAACTTCCCCAAACTAAAAAAGGACAAACCAATACCAATACAAGAAGCACATAGAACTCCAAACAGACAAGATCAGAAAAGAAATTCTCCACGCCACATCATAGTTAAAATGCTGGACACCCAAAACAAAGAGAAAATTCTTAAAGCGACAAGAGAAAAACAACAAGTGACCTATAAGGGGAAACCTATCAGAATAACAACGGACTTCTCACAGCAAACGATGAAGGCAAGAAGAACCTGGAGCAAAGCATTCCCAGTGTTGAGGGACAATGGATGCCAGCCCAGGTTACTATACCCAGCAAAAATGTCAATCATAGTGGAAGGAGAGAGGAAAATCTTCCATGACATAAACAACTTGAAAGAATACATGTCCGGAAAACCAACCCTTCAGAGAATACTTGAAGCAATCCAAAGAACAGAAGAAAGGAGCAACCAACCCCAGGCAACTAGAAGGAGAAATCAATAAAAGCATAACTGCAGAAGTAGAAACCTAAATCAAAACCGCAGATGGATAATAAGGCAAAAGGAAGCAACACAAACCTATCAGTCATAACCTTAAATATTAATGGACTAAATTCCCCAATCAAAAGACATAGACTGGGAGACTGGATTAGGAAACAGAATCCATCGATATGCTGTCTGCAAGAAACACATCTTACCTTCAAGGACAGGCACCACCTTAAAGTGAAGGGATGGAAAAAAATATTCCAAGCAAATGGTACCAAAAAGAAAGCAGGTGTTGCTATTTTAATATCGGATAAAATAGACTTCAAAGTAAAAGAAATCAGAAGAGACAAAGAAGGCCATTACATTTTCATCAAAGGAACAATCCACCAAGAAGATTTCACAATTATGAATATATATGCCCCAAATTCTGGTGCACCAAACTTTATAAAGACAATTCTCCAGGACCACAAGTCACAGACTAACCCCAGCACACTCATAGTGGGAGATTTCAATACCCCACTGAGTCCTTTGGATAGGTCAACAGGACAAAAAATAAACAGAGAGACATCTGAACTGAACGATATGATACACCAAATGGACCTCATAGACCTCTACCGAACATTCCATCCTAATACCAGAGAATACACTTTCTACTCAGCACCCCACGGAACATTCTCCAAAATCGACCACATCCTGGGACACAGAAGAAACCTCTACAAATACAAAAAGATTGAAATAATTTCATGCATCCTGTCAGACCACAGTGCAATGAAGCTCAACATCAACACCAGGACAAGCCCTCCTGCCTACAAGAACACATGGAGACTAAACAACACACTCTTGAATAATGAATGGGTCAAGGAAGAGATAAAGAAAGAAATAAAAACATTCCTGGAACTGAATGACAATGACAATACAACACAACAAAACTTATGGGATACCTTAAAAGCAGTCCTAAGAGGGAAATTTATAGCCCTGGGTGCCTACATTAGAAAAACAGAAAGAGCACAAGTGAATGATCTAACACTACAGCTAAAAGCACTTGAGAGGCAACAACAGATGAACCCTAAACGCAACAGACAGGAAGAAATAACAAAAATCAGAGCAGAAATCAATGAAATAGAAACAAAGAAAACAATACAAAAAATCAATGAAGCCAAAAGTTGGTTCTTTGAAAGAATAAACAAGATAGACAGACCTCTAGCCCAGTTAACAAAAAGAAAGAAGGAACAACTCCAAATCAATACAATCTGTGATGAAAAGGGAAATATCACAACGGACAAGGAAAAGATCAAGAAAATTATATGGGAATATTACAAGAACCTATATTCTACCAAGTTTGAAAATCTAGAAGAAATGGATGAATATCTGAAATCTTGGGAATCACCAAAGCTTGGCCAAGAGGAGACCAGCAGCTTAAACAGACCCATAACATATGAAGAAATAGAGGATGTAGTAAGAAGCCTCCCAACTAAAAAAAGCCCAGGCCCAGACGGTTTCACAGCAGAATTCTATAAAACATTTCAAAAAGACCTACAACCATTATTTCTGAAACTGTTTAGAAGTATACAATCAGAGGGAATTCTCCCAAATTCCTTCTATGAAGCCAACATCACTCTATTACCAAAACCAGGCAAAGATCCAACTAAAAAGGAGAATTATAGACCCATCTCCCTCATGAACACAGATGCCAAAATTCTAAACAGAATACTGGCAAATCGCATACAGACCCACATCAAGAAGATCATCCATCATGACCAAGTTGGATTCATACCAGAGATGCAGGGATGGTTCAACATACGAAAATCAATAAACATCATCAAACACATAAACGGAATCAAAGACAAAAACCACACCATCATCTCAATTGATGCTGAAAAAGCCTTTGACAAAATCCAGCATCCCTTCATGCTTAAAGTCCTAGAAGGAATTGGATTGGAGGGATCATTCCTCAATGTAATCAAAGCCATATACAGGAAACCCACAGCCAATATCATCCTAAATGGGGAAATGACGGAAACATTCCCTTTAAAGGTAGGAACTCGGCAAGGCTGCCCCCTATCACCACTCCTCTTCAATATAGTGCTTGAAACACTTGCTAGAGCAATAAGGCAAGAAAAGGATATTAAAGGAGTACTAATTGGAAAAGAGGAAGTCAAACTATCCCTATTTGCTGATGATATGATTGTTTACTTAAGAGATGCAAAAAACTCCACCAGAAAACTCCTAGAAACGATTAACAGCTTCAGCAAAGTGGCAGGATACAAAATTAACCTTAGAAAATCAATGGCCTTTCTTTACACCAAGAACAAGCAACTGGAGAAAGAATTCAAAGAGACCTTCCCACTCACAATAGCCTCAAAAACAATAAGATACCTAGGAACAAACCTAACCAAAGACACCAAAGACCTCTACAACAAAAATTTTAAACCCTTAAAGAAAGAAATTGAAGAAGACCTCAGAAGATGGAAAAACCTCCCATGCTCATGGATTGGGAAAATTAACATTGTAAAAATGTCCATTTTACCAAAACTCTTGTATAGATTTAATGCAATCCCAATCAAAATCCCCAAGAGTTTCTTCACAGGCTTGGAAACAAAAGTTCTTAAATTCATTTGGAGAAACAAAAGACCCCGAATAGCCAAATCAATCCTGAGTGAAAAGAGCTACACAGGAGGGATCTCTATACCAGATTTTAAACTATACTACAGGGCTATAGTCATAAAAACAGCCTGGTACTGGCACAAAAACAGACCTGTTGACCAATGGAACAAAACCGAAGATCCAAATCTGAGCACATACAATTTCAGCCATCTCATATTTGACAAGGGGGCCAAGAAACCACAATGGAGAAAAGACAGCATCTTCAGCAAGTGGTGTTGGCAAAACTGGATCACCACTTGTAGAAGAATGAAATTAAACCCCTACCTCTCACCCTGTACAAAAGTCAACTCCAGATGGATTAAAGACCTCAACGTGAAACCCCAAACTCTGAAGGTGATAGAAGAAAAAGTTGGCAGCAGACTACAAGACATAGGCGTAGGAAAAGACTTCCTAAATCAGACAGCAGCTGCACAAGAATTAAGGTCGACAATTGACAAATGGGACCTCATCAAACTCAAAAGCTTCTGTACATCAAAAGAAACAATCAAGGAAGTGAAGAGAAATCCCACAGAGTGGGAGGAAACCTTCACTGCAGATACATCTGACAAAGCATTGATTTCCAGAATATATAAACTACTCAAAAAACAAAGAAAAAAGAAAACAAATGACCCGCTCAATAGATGGAGCAAAGAACTGAACAGAGACTTCACAAGCGAGGAATTAGAGATGTCTGAGAAACACCTCAAGAACTGCTCAACATCACTAATCATTAAGGAAATGCAAATGAAAACCACTTTAAGATATCATCTTACTCCAATAAGACTGGCTAGGATCAAGAAAACAAATGATACCAAGTGCTGGAGAGGTTGTGGGGAAAGGGGAACACTCATCCACTGCTGGTGGGAATGTAAACTCGTACAGCCACTATGGAAAGCAGTGTGGAGAACCCTTGGAAGACTTGGAATGAACTTGCCACCCGACCCAGCCATACCACTCCTGGGCATGTACCCTCAAGACTTACGCCACCACAGAGATACATGCACGGCCATGTTTATTGCAGCTCTCTTCACAATAGCAAGGAGCTGGAACCAACCTAAATGCCCCTCAACTGACGAGTGGATAGAGAAAATGTGGTACATCTACACAATGGAATTCTATGCAGCAGTAAAGAAAGACGACATCACGAGCTTTGCAGGAAAATGGCTGGAGCTAGAGGACATCATGCTGAGTGAAGTAACACAGTCCCAGAAAAACAAACGATGCATGGTATCACTCATCTGTGGATGCTAGTGCCAATTACCCAGTTGTAAGTATTTCTTGTGTAGGGCCCCCTGAGCTTTTGTACAAAGCAGTTGGGCATAATGCATTTTGGAAACAACAACAACAACAGAAAATACTGCATCAAAGAACTGACTGAAACAGTGAACTTCTGCTCAAAACAGTCAACTTCCCCATGGAAAATATTGAGAAAGACTAAGAGATGGAAAGCATGTTTGGCAGAATGCACGAGCTCTGGTGGGGTGGGGGAATGAGCGGGAACATGGGTCTAGATTTGTTAAAAATAAATAAATAAATTTATGTGAAAAAAAAAAAGAAAAAAAAAAGACTCCAGTGTCCTCCTGAAGACTCATCTTTAGCATGTCCCTTCCCTTTACTCCCGTGTAATGAAAATCCTGTAATTTCCAGTTCCAAGTTATTTCCCTGTACCACTATTGTGTTTGGAATCTGGAATATCTCCCATAGGAGACATCTGAATTTTGCCTAGAGTTGGTGGCACAATTTTAGAAGGTAGTGGAAGTTTTTGGAAGTGAGGTATAGCTGGTGGAAGCCAGTTGTGGGGGGCGGGGGCATGCCTTTGAGGGTTATAATGACCCTGACTTCTGACCTCTGCCTCTGCTTCCTGCCTGCTGTGAAGTGAAGAAGCTCCTCTGCCACACACTCGCACTGCCATGATGTTCTGCCCAAGTGCATGGAGCAGAGTGACCCTGGTCTGAGCCATCTGAAGCCATGAGCCAGAATATATCCTTCTGCCCTTCAGGTTGGTCTTCTCTGGTATTTGGTCAGAGGGATGATATAACTGACTAACATACTTATCACTCATTACCTATTGTGACTTACCTATTTTCCCCATTCTGTGCTGGGATTTTGTCTGGTTTGAGTTTGTACAGGTCTTGTGCATTTGTACAGGTCACCATTGCAATAAGTTCATATGTGCAAGTTCCCAGCTGCCTGGAAAACTCTGTTTCCTTGGTCATCTACCACCCTTGGCTCTTACAGTCTGTCCACCCACCTCTCCCACCATGGTTCCTGAGCCCTGGTGGTAGATGTTTAATATACGAGTCCTATTCAAGGAAAATCACTGTATAGTCTCTTAGTCTCTACATTTGGGCCAGTTGTGACACACTCATTATTGCCATCTTTAAAAAAATATTTTATTACTTTTATTTTATGCATATGACTGCATTGTCTGCATGTATGCAAGTGTACCCATGTTGTGCAAGTCCCGTGGAAATCAGAAGAGGGCATCAGATCCCTTGGAACTGAAGTTATGAATAGTTGTTAGCTGCCAGGTGGGTGCTGGGAGTTGAACCCAGGCCCTCTGTAAGAGCAGGCAATGCTCTCAACCATTGAGCCATCCTTATTGCCAGCCTTATTATCAGCACCTTAATATGACATGCTCATTCATGGTTTTCCTTGCTTCAGTGGCCTCATCTCTCCAGTACTTCTATATTTCCCTTCCCTGTCATTCACACACCTGAGCTACTTAGACTGTGATAACAAGCAGTTTTGATCATGTTATTGCATTTTTAGAAATCTTCACTTCATTCGAGCCAAATGCCAAGTCCTTAACATGTCTCTGAAGGCCTGTATGGCATAACCTCCCCACCCATTTCCACAGACTCCTTTGTCACCACCATGCTCATGTTTTGCTCACGCTTCCTCAGTTCCTGCTCTCAATGGTTCTCTGGCACATGCCCCCTCCAACATGAGACCTGATTCTGAAGGGGCCTTCTGTGTTTTATCTGCAACTCAACCAGCGAGTAGGGTTTCCCCTTGTTGCCCCTTGAGAGGCTGTACTCAGAGCCCTGTTCTCATTGTTTGAGATGGACCCTTGCCAAATCACCCACACCTGCCATTTTTCTTCACTGGGCCTCTTCTCCACTGTGTGCATTCTTGAGAGTATTATTGGTTATCTTCTTCCTACTCTCTGGAGCTCTGTGAGGAAAAACACCTCTTTGTTTTGTGTACTGTCATTTCTCCATTGTTTTAGTGAAAGCTTGACATACTGTAAAACCTTTCTTTTATTAAAAGCAGGGATTTTGGGGCTGGAGAGATAGTCTAGCGGTTAAGAGCACTGACTGCTCTTGCAGAGGACCCGGGTTCGATCCCCAGCACCCACATGGCTGCTAAGAACTGTCTGTAACTCCAATTCCAGGAGAACTCCGGTTCCAGGGGAATCCGAGACCCTCTTCTGACCTCCGCGGCATTGCACGACATGGGTGCACAGACCTACATGCAGACAGTACACTCATACACATACAAAAATAAATAAAATTAAAAATTAAAAAAAAAATAAAAGCAGGGATTTTTAGACAGTTAAACACAAAATAGCCTAATGGGATTAGTTCCAGCCCCTCACACCAAAGTTACGCTGATGGGGAAACTCACTATTTTTGACTCCTACTGAATACTTTATGAAGCAGATGCTATCACCATAGTCATTAGGTCAGGACCTTAGTGAAAGTCCTGGATTCTGTCACATGACTCAGGAATATGAGCTTGGGTGGATATATATATAATTGATCCTAACACTTAGGAGGTAGAAGCAGGTAGATATCTATGAGCTGGCGGGCAGCCTGACCTACATAGAGCATTCTAGGCCAACCTAGTCTACAATAGTAAGTGTTAGGCAGGGCCTGGGCTTGGAGATCTAAAGATGTTACCTACCACCCTTCTCTTCCGGTCAAAAGCCTACCTCATCTCAGGCAGCTGGTGCAACTTCCCTTCCTGATGAGAGCACAGCCTACGACCATATATGGTTATATTCCAGCTTCATGATGAACACTAAAGACCCACTTTGGCCCCTCCCACTGCACCAGTTTTGCCCTTACAAGTACATGCTTTGACTCACCATCATTACCTCATCTTCCTTTCTCCAGAACTTATAAAAGCCCTCATCCCCAGCCTGAGCACAGACTCCCCTGGCCTCCCTCTCTGAGACCAGTGGACCGGCCGGGAGCGTGTCCTAATAAACCTCCTTTTATACTTTGTTAATCTGGTTTGATCTGGCCTGTTTTGCGTTGGGGGGATAAAGCCTTTCATCTTGGTGCCAAAGCCTGGGAGGAGTTGAGCCCCTCGACTCGGTGGGTTTAGCCCCCAAACCCTTGAGGGCCACTCCTCTTCAACCCTGATGTGACCAGCTTTAGACTCCGTAAGACCATCTTTTTGCCCTTGCCTTTCTGGGCCTCTGGGCTCTCAGGGTTTCTGTCCTCCAAAGTCGCGAGCGCCAGGACAAACCCTCTGTTTCCGGGAACTTTGGTGGAAGGGGAGACGTCCCTTCCCCAAAGGCGCCCTCTGTCCGGCCACTGATCACGGCTGGGGACGCTCTGCCCTGATCCTTGGCTTCCGGCACAGGTGTGGGATGGGCAACTCTGAGTTGAAACCTGGTCAGCAAACAACCGCTTGGCTGTTTGCTACAAAATCTGTCTAAATTGGGGCTCTCCCAGGCCTTATGCCCTAAGCGCCTCAAGTTTTTCTGTTTTGTTGCACGGCCACAGTCATACTCTGTGACTTGGAAAATTTTTGCTGGTACATGGGCAAGGCCTCAGAGCCACCCTGTTTACAAGGTTTTTAAGACCTCTGCTCCCGACCCCAGCTTTGTAGCCATTGCTCAGCGGCTCCGGTTCTCCTGGCCAGGGCTCTCGTCCCTCCTGATATTCACAGGAAGCCTTGGAGGCTGAGTCTTCCTTCCTCAGTGAGCCTCTGAGTCCCCAGCTCCCCCTCCCACCCCCTGCTGTCTCTCATACCCCTCACTGCCATCTCTGATTTCCGCTCCACCATTCCTGAGCCTGATTCGAATTGACACGGTAGCCATTTTTATATAATCACATGACATGGATACACGGTAGCCATTTTTATATAATCACATGACATGGATACATGGTAGCCATTTTTATATAATCACATGACATGGATACATGGTTGCCATTTTTATCTGAGCACATGGCATGAATGCATTTACCAGGCAGATTAACAAATTTATCCCAAAATTTATCCCACTATTGGACTTTTACAATTTTATCACCGTGTTTTCATCTGTTTCCAGTTAAAATAATTTTTTTCCATTTTAGCTTTTGTATGGGTATAATTAATGTTTTCACAGGATTGCTGCTTAAGCTACTGGCTTTTAGCAAATGCGTTTGGTTTTGTTTTTATTGTTTCATTAAATTAGCAGGTAAACCCCACACCTATTAGACACAGGTGAGCTGTGCTGTGAGCCAGATCTGCTGTCTCTGCACCCATCCCACTTACACTAACGTGCCGTTTTGCAAACTTTTGCTGCTGTGAGCCAGGCTCCTGTGGTTAAAGCTGCCCTCTCCCCTGCAGTTTCACTGTGATAACTGATCAGTATATTTATGTGATTAAGTCATGCATGTGTCTGTCCAAGCTGTCTGTGTGTTTACTGTTTTCACGTGTGTTAACTGTTTCATGTATAAGTCTGTCATGTGTCTGTCAAAAAAGTGGCTACTTTTGGGTTTTATTGTACACAAAGCCTATTATATTCAAAGGCCAAAATGAACCCGGGTTCCTTAAATTATCTGTTTAAGAGTAAATTCGATTTCCAAATTATATAGGGTGTTTCTTCCAAACTGACTGTTTTCATGTATTTTACTGTGTGTGCCGCTACCCTGCTCTTACCCCCAACACCGTATGTTGTACTTCTGCCTTCCTCCCTCGGTTCCCGAATACCATTATCCTGTACCCAACTTCATGCTTTTGATATTGTCAATTGCTGAATTATCTTTGTTTTGCACTGCCTCAGTGGGACTGAATGTCTCCTCCCCATCCCTTAGCTTCTTCTTTGATGAAACTGTATATAATTCTGTTTTATAAAATGGTAACAGCATGATAGAGAAACTACATTGGCCAGGTTGGATATTTCAGCCTTGAATGCAAAGAAAATGGTTGTGGCTGCATGCTGTAAATGACCTCTCCAATGTCTGAATGAAAGCATCTCCATGTATGTGCTTCTAGTCAGTACAACTTTTATAAACTGCCCTCACCAAAATTAATTATTAGATCCTTATTCCACAGCTGGAAATTCTCAGTACTGTGCGACCTTGCAGACAGTATGATTAGGTTCTGCTTCCGGGGATCACATGGGATAGTCCAAATGAAACCAGTTTTGGTGAGCTTGATTTAAGTCTATTTCCTGTCTGTCGAAGACATGTGAAAATACCTCCCCTCACCCTTTTTTTTTCTTTTCCTTCTGCAATTCAGAATTTACTAAGGACAACCATACTTAAAGCTCACTTTGACCCTGCCTCCCCAACAGTAGCCACAGTCTTGGCTTCTCACTTTATCTTTCAGTCTTTTCCAGACATCAGAAAAAATTAAAAAAAGCTGAGGACGGTCACCAGACTCCTGTGCAGGATTTGATGAGAAATGGCTTTTAAGGTATTTAATGGCCGAGAGGAGGCAGCTGAGTCCTCCCGACAGGCTCTGCTACAACAAAATACCCAAAACCCTGGTAGCTGCCCTGAGGTAAACGACATTCCCGCAGTGGGACATGTGGGGCTCTGTCAAGCCCCATCCCGAAGGGGCCCAGGTCCATTCTGCCAGGAGCCTGCGAAGTGTGGCAAAGAAGGTCACTGGGCTAGAAACTGCCCAAACCCCAAGCCATCCACCATGCTGTTCTCTCTGTGCCAGAGCTCTGCCTGCAGCCTGGCCATTCAAAGTCTGAGTGTCTGGATGTGGACTTGTCCTCTGTGCCATGCCACAGTGGTCCAGCCCCATTACTCTGAGCACCCCAATCCCCTCCAGCCTCTGAATTCCTCGGCCTGGTGGACTGATGGCTAGTATCCAGATTCAGAGACCCCACTGACCCTTGTCCAGCCCAGGCTAATGCTCCAGGTAGTAGGTAAGTCCATCTCCTTCCTGTTGGACAGCTGGGCTACCTTTCTGTACTGACCTCACACTCTAGCCCTAGAGTGCTCTCATCAATTTCTGTCATGGGAGTGGGCAGGACCCCCTCTTTCCTTAGAAGGACTCTACCCCCTGTGTCCTCACAGGTCATTTTTTCACCCATTCCTTCTTTTTTTTTTTTTTTTAAATTAATTTTTATTGATTGCTTTGTGCATTTCATACTTTTTTCCAATTCAGTTAGGCTTATTTCCCTTGTCCCTCCCCCCCAACCCCACCCCATCCCAGATCATGCATTCTGCCATAATGTCCTGCAATCTTTCTCTCAGATTTTTTTTTTCATTTTTAGCTATAAGTGATAATCCATGAGTACAAGCATCCTTCATGCAAAACCTATCTGCAGGCTGTTGTGCCCAAACACCTACAGCCCCACCATCCAGTGGGGCGGTGACAGGTTGTTTGTTCCATCAAGTTGATCAAATAGTGTCCAGACTACATTGCTAGTTTCACCATTCCCCCAATCGCAGCCCTTACATTCTACCACGCCCCTCTTCCGCAGGTTGTTCCCTAGGCTTAGAAAAGGGGCCACAGGTGGATGAGAGGTAAAACAGTCCACTCTCTCTGGAGCTGTTGACTTGGACTCTGGTCAATTCTGGCTGTTTCCTTTATGGGCTGACAGTTTGTCCAGGAAAACCTTTCGATCCTACTAATGAAGAACAAGCAATTAGATATATAGGTATTTAAGCAGCACTAAATAGTTAATGGTAGGTTACTATTAGCATAGACACATGTTTGGATATGTTAATCCATAAATTACAATTTTCCCCCTGTTAAAATTGACAGGGTCTTACTGGTGGCTTTAACATCTAACCTGTAGAGGATAAGCTTGTGGCATCAGCCATGGGTTTATTTCTCCAAGGGGAGAGCCAATAGCCAATTAGATTGGGATATACAGGCGCATGGCTGCCTCTGCTGCAAGTATTTCCAGGCAGGTGAGGTGTAGCTGGTGCTGCGGTGGAGTCTTGCTTGACTCAGGGAGACCCATATTTGCTTTATTTGGTCATATGTGGATGCTAGTACAAAAACCCAGATATAAATATTCTCATGGAGAGGGAGGCATAGTTAAAAGAACAACAGAAAGACTGCATCAGAAAATGGATTGAAATGGTGAATTGGAAAGGGGGGATGGGTGGAGAGGGAACACGGGTGTATATTCGATTAAGCATATTTAATTGACGTGAGCTCAGCAAGTACCCATTTCGCCTAGACACTGTCTAAAGGAACATGGTGTTTTAGGACTTGTGTAAAAGTAAAAGTAAACGTGTGTATATTAAACAACATTGGTTTACAGAAATCTGATAAAAATGGTAATGCATTCTGAATTAAATGGAGATTATATTCGCTGTTGCCCACATTTGCTTTTACATAAAAATCTGTAGAGCAAGAACTTTGGGATTGACACATACAAATGTTCTCTATAATTTCCTCTGTTGTACAGTATCACCTTGTAGCATTCTCTTTAAGATGATTTATAACGTGAAAAACTTAAGTTTGCTTCCCAAGTTAATCATATATAGTCACCCAAAACAACATGGGTGAATTGATGAAATCTATGCCTTGACTCCACCCTATAGTCATGTATATACAACTATCTTCTGGAGAGCTCATACGCTAAAAAAAAAAAGGGGGGGGGATACAGAAAGACATGAAACCTTTTCATCAAACCCTTGCAATTCAAATCTTAAAACTAACTATGGGAAAAGATTTGTTTGTTCCAACAGGACAAAACGTCACCAACTTAACGGCTGAGAAAGAAAAGATACAGGTTTGCATTGAGTAGGATGTACCAAAAAGTGGCAACGGAAAGGCTGACCCGTCTGAACATTCAAAGGAAGAAAAGCCTCAGATTGCCATAAACATCGAACCCCTCTGTGGATCCTACATGTAACAACTAGTTATAATGAGTCCTAATGAAACTTACCTTCTAGGTGCCACAAAGGTTCTGATATGAGAGACTTCCTTGCCTTCCCACCCATAGAACAAGGAGAAATATGACAATGATGAGGTCGCTCCCCAACTGTAAATTGGAGACAACTATTGTAGAGGTAATCTCTTATAAAACCGGTAAAACTGCTTTCTTTAATTGACTACTAGACATGGGAACTGTGGAAGGGATTACTCTCTGTTCAGAACCAAATATAATACTAAAGTCCTAGGGCTATGCACTCAGGCAAAATATATTAATACAGGAGCTCTGACATCAGCAATGGATTGTTCTACCAGGTGGATGTTGGCCAGGGGATCCAAGGCCCCACAAAAGGTAAGGGCTCCTTGCCTCTAAGTTGGGATACCTACAGGAGGAGAGGCAATAAGACCCTGCTGCCGAAGACCTGAAGTTAACATGGGAGGGATGTATTGAGACCACACATGCAAGTGTACAGATGGCCTCTGGAATGCCAGAGAGTGTTACCAAACACCCATTCCTTCTTAATCACATCTGTCTGTCCAGTGCCCCACCTGGGCCATGATATCCTTAGTCAGTTCTCCCGCCCTGGATTACCTAGCCCCTGCTCTGCCTGACCCTGTTGACCCTCAAGTCTGGGACAGTCCCAGTCTAGTAATCACTTCTCACCACCCGCCAGTCCTGATATAGTCCTGATACACCTCAAGAACCCTGCCTCTTTTCCTTCCAGGCCTCAGTTTCCTATTTCTGAAACTCACCGCCATGGGCTCAAGCCTACCATTACCTGCCTCCTATTTCCACTAACTAACTCCGCAACACCCCCATTCTTCCAGTTCATAGCCCTCTGGCGCCTACCATCTAGTTCAGCACCTCCGTCCTAACCCTCAACCTCAGTCTCCCACCGCACTGTCCGGGCCTTCTTTACCACTGTGCCCTTCCTGCTTCCTTTTGCCTTCACATGGGAGGATCCGAAAACTAGGTCTGTAGCCAAGCCTTGGCCTGAGATCTCTCCTTTGACTCTGGTCCTAATGTACCCTTCCAGTACTCTCAGGTCAGACTGAGACAACCCCATATGAAACCTACAGCCTCCAGAGACAGCAGACCACATCCTCTCTTTTCTAGGATTGCTGGGCTTCTTCTGTCACTGGATCCCTAATTTTGCTGTCACATTGGAACCCTTGTACCAGGCAGCTAAGGAGACCCCCACGGGGCCTCTCTCCTAACCCACCATCGTCCACTTCTCTCTCCTTAGGAATGCCCTCCTGGCTGCCCCTACTTTTCGCTCTCCCATGCCCTTTCTACCTCTTTACAGACAGAAAGTTGGGAATGCCCACAGGGGCCTTAGCCCAACCCATTGAGCCCTCACACTGGGCAGTAGCGTTTCTCTCCCAACAGCTTGACCCCACTGTCTTCCTCTCTTCCCCTCCCTGCTCCTACCTCAGTGGAGTCCACAACCACTGTCCTGCCCTCTCACACCAGGGGACAGTGATCTCAAAATTTTATCTCCTAGCCGGGTGTGGTGGCGCACACCTTTAGTCCTAGCACTTGGGAGTCAGAGGCAGGTGGATCTTTGTGAGTTCAAGGCCAGCCTGGTCTACGGAGTGAGTTCCAGGACAGCTGGGGCTACAGGGAGACTCTGTCTTGAAAAGACCAAAAAAAAAAAACCCCCCAAAAACCCCAACTTTATCTCCTAAGTCTCTTGAGCCCAGGTGGACTGGACCCCACATTGTCATCCTTACTACGCCGTCAGCAGCCAAACTTCTAGGCCAGCCACACTGGTATCATTTATCCAGACTCAAGAGAGACCCAAACCCAGGATGGATGGTCCATCAAACAGCTGGGATCCATGACTCTCAGGTTTTCCAGAGACCCTCAAAGACAGGTCTGAATGGTCAGGCATGGCAGCCCTCACCCTCTGTACCTTCACCCTCGTCTCCCTCTTTTCCTGGGTCACTATTTTCCTCTGCTGTCCCTGATGCCACAGGTACCAGACTCTGACACCCCTGCCCAGTTGCCCTTTGTCTTGTTATTGTCTCAGTCTTCACCTGACCAGGTGATGCTGTGCCAGGTTCGACATACTGCTGGCACGTCCATGCTCAGGATACCTGGACAGATGAAACTGGTGGGCTCACGTTTAGACCCTGTCCTCCAACCAAGACCATCTAACAGTAAGAGGAGCCTCTCCAACCTCAACCAGGAGACTCCTTCTGATCTCAGCTTCTTGCAGGAACACATCCAGGAAGTCTCCAGAGTGGCTGTTAACCAGATGCTTCTACAATCTTATTCTCCATTGCCTATGTGCCCCCTACTCCTGGCCACTCCCCTTCCCCCGATGTTGCCCCTTTCAGCAGGAGGTAGTAAGAGCTGAGTTGGCGCCCATATACCCAAAGAGGTCGGGATGTTAGGCAGGGCCTGGGCTTGGAGATCTAAAAATGGCACCTACCACCCTTCTCTTCCGGTCAAAAGCCTACCTCATCTCAGGCAGCTGATGCAACTTCTCTTCCTGATGAGAGCACAGCCTAAGACCTTTATGGTTACATTCCAGCTTCATGATGAACACTAAATACCCACTTTGCCCCCTCCCACTGCACCAGGTTTGCCCTTACAAGTACATGCTTTGTCTCGCCATCATTACCTCATCTTCCTCTCCCCAGAACTTATAAAAACCCTCATCCCCAGCCCGAGTGTGGTACTCCCCTGGCCTCCCTCTCTGAGACCAGTGGACCCGCCCAGGAGCATGTCCTAATAAACCTCCTTTTATAATTTGTTAATCTGGTTTGATCCGGCCTGTTTTGCGTTGGGGAAAAAAGCCTTTCAGTAAGACCCTGTGTGATGCGGCTAATCTTGGTTGTCAACTTGACACATCTGGGACCCTTAGTTGAGGAATTTCCTCCATTGACTGACCTTTGGGCATGTCTTTGGGACATTTTCTTGCTGACTGATGTAGGAGGGCCCAACCCACTGTGGGCAGCACCATCTCTAGGCAGATGGGATGTATAGGAAAGGTATGAATGTCAGTCTGGGGAAGCCAGTGAGAGGCCTTTTCATGGTCTCTGCTTCGGTTTCTGCTTGAGCTCCTGCCCTGGTGTCCCTTGATGAGGGGTTGGAAGCTGTGAGATGAAGTAAATGCTATCTTCCCTGAGTCACAGCATTTATCAGAGTGACAGAGAAAGTAACTAGGATGTCTGTTTCAGGGAGAGGGGAGAGATATTTTAAGATTTCAGATAAACAAATATTTTTTCATGAATTTAGCTTTTTGACATTTCATATGTGCATATGATGAAGTCTGGTTATTCTGTCTCTCCTCCTCCTCCTCCTCCTCCTCCTCCTCCTCCTCTTCCTCCTCCTCCTCCTCCTTCTTCTTCTTTGGTATTTTTGAGACAGGGTCTCCCTTTAGTCCCAGCTGTCCTGGAGCTCGCTCTGTAGACCAGACTGGCCTTGAACTCACAGAGATCTGCCTGCCTCTGCCTCCCAAGTGCTAGGATTAAAGGCGTGCGCCACCACGCCCGGCTCTCCATGTTTTCTTATTTCCCTCCTACTCTTATCAACCCCTCTCCTCCCTACCTGTCCCTTTCCCAGATTCTTGACTTTTGGGTTTGCTATGGCACCCACTGGAACATAGGCCTGTAATCCCAGATACTCAGGAGGCTGAGGCAGGAGGATCATAATTTCAAAGCCTGCCTGGGCTACAGATTGAGCTCAAGGCCAGTGTCGGTGATTTGGCAAGGGTCCATCTCAGACAATGAAAACGGCTCTGAGTACAGCTCAGTGGTGGGTGGGGCACTTGCGTAGTAGGTGTGATAGCTCAGTGGTGGGTGGGGCATTTGCCTAGTAGGTGTGATAGCACAGTGGGGGTGGGGCATTTGCCTAGTAGGTGTGATAGCTCAGTGGTGGGAGGGGCACTTGCCTAGTAGGTGTGATAGTACAGTGGGGGTGGGGCACTTGCCTAGTAGGTGTGATAGCTCAATGGTGGGTGGGGCATTTGCCTAGTAGGTGTGATAGCTCAGTGGTGGGTGGGGCACTTGCCTAGTAGGTGTGATAGTTCAGTGGTGGGTGGGGCATTTGCCTAGTAGGTGTGATAGCTCAGTGGTGGGTAGGGCATTTGCCTAGTAGGTGTGATAGCTCAGTGGTGGGTGGGGCACTTGCCTAGTAGGTGTGATAGCACAATGGGGGTGGGGAACTTGCCTAGTAGGTGTGAAAGCTCAGTGGTGGGTGGGGCATTTGCCTAGGAGGTGTGTAGCTCAGTGGGGGTGGGGCACTTGCCTAGTAGGTGTGATAGCTCAGTGGGGGAGGGGGCATTTGCCTAGTAGGTGTGATAGCTCAGTGGGGGAGGGGGCACTTGCCTAGTAGGTGTGATAGCTCAGTAGGGGAGGGGCACTTGCCTAGTAGGTGTGATAGCTCAGTGGTGGGTGAGGCACTTGCCTAGTAGGTGTGATAGCACAGTGGTGGGTGGGGCATTTGCCTAGTAGGTGTGATAGCTCAGTGGTGGGTGGGGCACTTGCCTAGTAGGTGTGATAGCTCAGTGGTGGGAGGGGCATTTGCCTAGTAGGTGTGATAGCACAGTGGGGGTGGGGCACTTGCCTAGTAGGTGTGATAGCTCAGTGGTGGGAGGGGCATTTGCCTAGTAGGTGTGATAGCTCAGTGGGGGTAGGGCACTTGCCTAGTAGGTGTGATAGCTCAGTGGTGGGTGGGACACTTGCCTAGTAGGTGTGATAGCTCAGTGGGGGTGGGGCACTTGCCTAGTAGGTGTGATAGCTCAGTGGTGGGTGGGGCACTTGCCTAGTAGGTGTGATAGCACAGTGGTGGGTGGGGCACTTGCCTAGTAGGTGTGATAGCTCAGTGGTGGCTGGGGCACTTTCCTAGTAGGTGTGATAGCTCAGTTATGGGTGGGGCACTTGCCTAGTAGGTGTGATAGCTCAGTGGTGGCTGGGGCACTTGCCTAGTAGGTGTGAGGCCTTAGGTTCAATTGCTAGACTGTATGATAGACAGACAGACAGCAGGTCCTCTAACTGGGAGTCTATTCTGGGAGGCTGTATTAACCATGGAAATCCTTACCTCATTATTGAGATTACTTACTCTAAGACTCACTTTAATAACCAAAAATGTGATTATACATGTATCTGTGCCATTAAAAATGAGCTCTTCATCTTTATTTTTAATCTATAAATTTGTTATTGAAAGATAAATTAATTTTCCTAAGGTTATGTAAATGGTAAAACCACATTTCTGATTATCTGTCTTTGTTCAGTCAAAGTTAGCATGGAATTTTAAAGATTTTATATATATATATTTTAAGACTTTTCTAAAATATATTTGAGTGATTCTTACAATTTATTATCTCATAGTGTTTATTTAGAATGTATGGTTTTGATGTCATTTGCTATTTATGGCAACTCAAATGATAACTCCTACTTAAAACTTTAATTTGCAAACTTGACTTGAAAGGCCTTAGCATTTATGAACGAATGCATGAAGTCTTGTGGGGGAGTATGCGGGAGCAGAGGGGGGAGGGGTCTAAATGATCATAATGTATCATATGAATTGCACAAAATTCATTAAAATATACATTGAGATTAAAACCTTTAATTTATGGCATATTTAAGATTCATCATAAGGGCATGGGGGAAGAAAGATTTATCCTGAGGCTTAAATGTGATCTGACATATGCTGTGACATCACTGCTTAATGGAAAGACTGGTGTAAATATACACCTTGCAAAGCTTTGTGGAGATATAAAGCGTAGCTGGTGTGAGTGTTCACAGAGCGTTGGAACTGGGAAGAGCCAGGACTTTGTTTTCTTCTTGGACATACTTGCACAGAGAGGTCGAGAGACTCCTGTGCAGCACAGTGTGTCAGTGTTTCTCCAGGAGTAGAGCTTGCATTGTATCAGTATGCTTTCTGCCAGACATACTTGGTACCTTGAGTCAGTCTAAGCCCAAGAGTAGTTGTAGGTATGTCCCAGAAGTGCTCTCTCTCTCTCTCTCTCTCTAGCTGGGGATCAAACTCAGGGCCTTGCGCATGCTTGGCAAGCTTTCTTTCATGGAGCCATACCCCTAGATCCTTTTCTATGCTCTATATTCTGTGCACGTGTGAGCTCTTATTTATATAACAGTGAGGTGCTTGGGAAGTGGCTCAGTGGCGGTGCCCTTGACTGGCAGGTGTCTCCCGCAGCTCTGTGACTGCAAGCAAGGCAAAACTACTGAGGAAGATTCAGGATGATTATCCCTGCAGGAAAGAGTCTCAGACTAAATAAAAATCACTCTGGGGCACTAGATTAACCCCATGATGAAAATGTTACTGTATAGCTTACAGATGAAGAAGCTGGGGATCAGTGAGGTCAACTTCATTATTTAAAGCCATATAGGCCAGAGGAGCAGGTCTGGATGAAAAGGATATACAAATTGCAAAATCTACTTCTTTTTTTTTTTTTTTCCAAATTTCAACCCCTCCTCTTCTTTCTTAGCCTGTACCCCCTTTTTATTTCCGTGAAACAAAGGGAAGCAATTGGGAGAAGATAGTTCTGGCTTCTCTTTGACAAACCCGACAAATGCCTACATGTTCGCTGTTGGGATTTTCAGAGAATGGAGATCTTCTCTAAATTCCCTTCCTGTATCCTTTGCATACTAGACCTCATACCTGTGTTCTGCTCAGCAACTTCAAATCGCTTCCATTCTTTCTCTGCAGATCATCCGTTGCCCCTTCTTGCTGGATTTCTCTTGTCAGCACAGACACAAGGTCTGCTCCGTCTGACCTTTACAAAGCTGTGCTCCAGGTACTGTCAGCCTTGTGCAATTTCTTCATGGCAGACTCCTTGGAAGTGTTGTCTGTGCTCTAGGTTACACATCTTCACGGTGTTCATGTCTGCCCTCCACAGGCCTGAAGCTGTGCTTCCCATGGTCACAGGTGCTTTTATTTGGCTGATTCTGTGGTTGCTTCTCAAACCTCATCTCATGTGGCCTTTCAGTCACTTTGGAGTGGGTGATTACTTCTTTCTTGTTGATGAAATATTTCCTTTCCTCAATTTTTATTGGTCTATTTACTCATTTAGTGGTCACTAAAATATCCAAGAGGACAACTTCAAGGGAGGCAAGATTTTTTTTTTTTTGGTAGTTTTGAGACAGGGCCTCCCTTTTAGAACCAGCTGGCTTGGAGCTCGTTCTGTAGATCAGGCTGGCCTTGAACTCACAGAGATCTGCCTGCCTCTGCCTCTGCCTCCTGTCTATAGTTGCTCAGCCCCACGTATTTGGGCAGAGCGTCATGATGGTAGGAGTGGGTGGAGGAGATTGTTCATTACGTGGTGGACAAAGCAGAGAAAAGGGGGCAGACCGGAACCTCGTTATAACCTTCAAAAGCATACAGCTAGTGATCTGGTTTCTCTAATTAGGCTCCAACCTCCTCAAACAGGGCCATCAGCTAAGGGACACAACATGAGCTTGTTATAACTTATCATTTCCCTGACAACGTCTCCTAAATGGGCTTACAAACATGCTACTATGCCCAGCTCCCACCGGTCACGTAATTTTAAGATTACCCAATACTCTTTTTCCCACCTATACCATAAGATACTGTGTGTGTGTGTGTGTGTGTGTGTGTGTGTGTGTTTGATTATGTGTGTATAATTATGTGTGTGCATGACTGTGCATAAGCGGGAGGTCAGCTGTCACCCTTTATTGCCCTCTACCTGCTGCCTTGAGATAGGGTCTCTCACTGAACTGGAAGTTCTCCCTCCAGCTGGCCAACAAACTCTCAGGATCCACCTGTCTGCCTGCAATTCTGGGGTTACAGACACATACAGCTTCTTACATGGGTCCTGGGGATTTGAACTCAGGACCTCTTGCTTGCAGAGCAAGTATTCATATCCACTGAGCCATCCCCTCCAGCCCCATAGGGTACTTTTAAACAAAAGTTCCTTTCAACCTACTCCTCTTTCCTGGTCTGATTAGGGCTCAGATACTTCCTCTTTCATCCACATGATGTCAGTTGACCCAAGGCTTTCATTCCTGTGCATGTTCCAAAGGCTTCTCATTATGCCTCGAACTTGCTCTGAGTTCCAGGATGAACCTGTGTTCCTGTGAATGAGTGACAGACACAGTCCTTACTGCATAGAAAACACAGAAGCCCAAACAAGACAGTCTAAAGGCATCTCCCCTTAGCACGCACTGTCCTGCGGTGCTCATCACTTCCTTGTGGTTGGAAAGATGTCCTTTTTCTAGGACTCACAGTCTACAGACTGTTTGGTTGATATGCAGACTGTATTTTACATATAAATGTTCCTCCCCAAAGGGCCCCTCATGAGCTACATTGGAATGCCACTATGAGTGCCAAGACTTCAAACAATTTCATAAAGATTTGAATTAAAAGTTGGAAATGAAAACTGCTCATTGCAAATTGGCTTCTCTGCCTTCCCAGGAGTCAATTTCTACTTTCAAACAGGAAAAATCAAGAGTATTACTTTTTGGTTATTAAACATATGAGTGACACTAGAATTTCAGGTTGTGTTTTACAGAGGTTGAGATTTAAAGCCTCAGATACTTATTATGATATGTATGGTTATTTAAAATGAGTAAAATATCTGAAGAATCATTTACGTCTTGGGAAAAGTAGATGAAATCAATTAGAATATATCAAAACATTATATGGCCGGGTTTTTGTGGATCATCTACAAGATTGATAGAGAGGCTTCCAATTTTATTATGTGGTAAATTTTTATAGGTTGTTAAGACTTGTTCTTCTCTAACTTTGGTGGTGATATCTGCTGTGGCTTACTATATTAGTGGTTCATAAAAGGGCTAAAATTCAAGTATAAAGCAGGCCACATTTGTCCAGGGTCCAGTCACGAGGGAGAAATATTTAATATTTAAACAGATGTGGGTTGGGGCTGGAGAGATGGCTCAGCAGTTAAGAGCACCGACTGCTCTTGCAGAGGACCTGGGTTCACTTCCCAGCCCTCACATGGTGGCTAAGAACCATCTTTAACTCCAGTTCCAAGGGAATCCGACATCCTCTTCTGACCTCCTTGGCATTGCATGACACTGGTGCACCAACCTACATGCAGACAGTACCCTCATACACATAAAGAGTAATAAATAAATTAAAAAACAGATGTGGGTTAGAGAAATGGGTCAGTGCACCAGGCTGGTAACCTGAGTTTGCTTCTTGAAATCTGCCTAAAAAATGGATTCCATGGCTTGCGTGTGTAATCCTGACACTCCTATGGCAAGATGGAGGCCGAGATAGAATCAGCTGGAAGCCTGTGACACACACAAGGAGACTCTGCCTCAGAACAAAGTGCAAGATGAGAACTGACTCTGGAAAGTTGTCCTCTGACCTCCACATATGTGCCGTGGCATGCGCGCACTCATGTACACATAAACAGACATACCACCGATAACGACAAACCAGGCCTAATTATGTTATTACCACCATCAGTCATACCACCACCACCACCGATAATGACAAACCAGGCATAATTATGTTATTAAGCACACCTTTACTGATACACAATGCCTAGAGGACATTTCATATTTGGGCTGACTGTATGTGATTTCTTTGGTATCCCCGACCCTTTGTGGTATGAAATTACTCTTCCCTGGAGTAATTTCATACCACGAAGGGTCGGGGGTATGAAGCTGCATTAGAGAGAAATCTGAACAGCATATATTCTTCTAGAAGAGTCACGTAAGTAACATCATGTTTATTTGACTTTTGTTTTATTGATGTGTAACAGTTGTCAATAGGGTTTGGTGTGGTATTTCTGTGATATTTCAACATTTGTATGTAGCATACACTGGTCAAATTAAGATTATTACCAGTTCTTTTCCTTATCTTTAAAAAGTAAGTTAAGGCTAGCATACAGGGTAACAGGCTTCACTGTGGCATTTTCCTGTGTGTGTCATTATCCTTTGTTCTGACTTGTCTCCTTTCCTGCACTGTCCTCTCTGTGTCCCTTGCTCTGCTTTGGTTGGTCCTTTCCTTCTCCTTTTTTGCCTTTTCTTCATCCGATGCTCAATTTCCTCTCTTCCCTAAGATCTCTCCTTCCCCTCTTATGAGCCTCTTTCTAGTTTCATGATCCTTATGATTTTTTAAGTGTATTTGGAGCTACAGTCAGCCTACCTGCTGTGGAGCACTGGAACTAATTCCTTCTGTCTATATTTTGATACCCATTATCCAAACTTCTCTTTATCTCTTCTTCCCCTCATCCTTCCCTGCTCTAGTGATCACAGTTCTACATTCTGATTGGCTCTTTCTGCTTCCACATATGAAAAAGGACAGTGTGTTCATCTTTTCTGTATCTGGATTATTTAATGTCATGTCCTCTAGTTCTGTTTTGCTGCAAATGGAATTTTACTCTTCTTTGGGCCTGACTAATATTCCAGTGCAGATATACACATTACATTTGTCCATTTATCTGTTTGTAATACCCAAGTTGATGCCATATTTTAGCTGTTACGAACAATGCTGCAATACACATGAGTGTGGTTTATCTTTGTTATACTGACTTCATTTCTTTTTGATACTTACAGGGATAGCTGTGTCATATATCATGGTTTTTTTTTTTCTGATAAGCTGCACCTTTGCTCAAACTAAGGACTAGATCTTCATTTATCTGGTAGCCTAGCAAGGATCACAGAGTTTAGCACATAGCTAGACCTATAACAAAACTTGTTGACTGGAAGAGACCTCTGCAAGTGCCGCCAGTGTTCTTAACCACTGAGCAATCTTTCCAGTCCCTCAAGAATGACTTTTAAGGCAATAACAAAATGTCTAAAGCATAAAGGGGCCATATTGTTTTCAGGAAAAATGAATCTCCTGATTCTCACATGGAACTGTGGTTGGAACTAAGACATGGAATTTGGGAATTGCTGGTAAGGGAAAGCTATGGTAAGACAGTTCTATGGCTATTGTCAAAACATTCTTGGATTATTACTGGAAACTTAAGGTACAACAATTTGACAGGCCCCCCAAGTAGATGGGCTAATTACAAATAACCAAAGAACTGCAATAATAGAGAATCTGACAATTCATATTTACAGGTATATTCACATTAGCAAGGGGAGTGAAAACCTACAGTTACTAAGACTATAGACAAAACACATGAATTTGTTCACTCTGATTCTATTTTTATACATTTACAAAAAAGACAAAACTAATGTATGCTTTAAGAAATCATACACTCTGGGACTGGAGAGATGGCCTAGCAGTTAAGAGCGCCGACCGCTCTTACAGAGGACCCGGGTTCTATGCCCAGCACCCACATGGCAGCCGAGAACTGTCTGAAACTCCAATTCCAGGAGAACTCCAGTTCCAGGGGAATCCGACACCCTCTTCTGACCTCCGCAGCATTGTACGACACGGGTGCACAGACCTGCATGCAGACAGTACATTCATACACATACATAAATAAATAAAATTAAAAAAAAATTTAAGAAATCATACACTCTGTATTAGATTTACTGTGGCAGATCAGTCGGAAAGAGGCTCAGATGGGTTCTGGGAGCTGGGGTGTGACGTCTTTCTTTGATCATCTACTGGTTATGCAGAAATATTAGTTTGTAAAAAATGTATCAATTTGAGCAATTATGATTTGTGTACTTTTCTGTAGGCATGTTATCCATCAATGAAAAGTTAACAGCCAACCAGAAGAAACTGTGATCCTGGGTTATGCAATGTGCTGAGTTGCTGGAGACCACCAGGAAACGCAGAGCGTCCAGAGGGAGGCTGACTAGGATGACAAAGATCCGTAGGCATTGCGGTTCTTTCTTTCAACTGGCTTTACCCCTTAGACTCCTGAGTTTTCATCAAGCTCAAAGGGTTCTGGGTATTAGGTGAGTAATAAGGGCCAGTCTGCTAGAGGGACACATCCATGAGGAGGCTTTACAAGTAATTTGGACTTTCCAACCTGAAAAAAGCAGCGGTGCAGACTTTTAATTTGTCTTCCTTTCAGTGTTTTCAGTGGGAAAGGACAAAGCCCGGAGCTGGCTTTGGGCTGCTGTTTTTGCTGTTTTCAGGGATATCAGGAGTTGCTGCTAGCTGTTCTTTTTTTTTTTTTTTCATAAACTCTTTATTTTATTTTATTTATTATTTTATGAGTATGAATATACTGTCTGCATGTAGGTTGGTGCACCCATGTCGTGCAATGCTGCGGAGGTCAGAAGAGGGTGTTGGGTTCCCCTGGAACTGGAGTTAAAGACGGTTTTCAGCCACCATGTGGGTGGTATGGATCGAACCTGGGTCCTCTGCAAGAGCAGTCAGTGCTCTTAACCGCTGAGCCATCTCTCCAGCCCCATTGCTAGCTGTTCTTAAAAAGTTTTTGGTTTATTTTTATTTTATGTGAATGGGTGTTTGATGTACATGTAAGTGCCTCTGTATCATACAATGTCTGTGGAGGAGGCCAGAAAAGGGCATCTGATTTCCTGGAACTGGAGTTACGGATGGTTTTTAGCCATGATATGGGTGCTGGGAACTGAACCTGGATCCTCAGGGAGAGCAACTGGCACGCTTAACCACGGAGCCAGCTCTCCAGCCCTTGCTAGCTGTTCTTGAGAAATCCTTTAAGAAATCATGTGATATGGTGTCCCTCATATGTGGATGCTAGTACCAACAACCCAGATATAAATATTTCTCATGGAGAGGGATGCATAGTAAAAGAACAACAGAAAGACTGCATCAGAAAATGGACTGAAATGGTGAATTGGAAAGGGAGGATGGGTGGGAGAGGGACACGGGTGTATATTCGATTAAGGCATATTTAATTGACGTGAGCTCAGCAAGTACCCAGTTTCGCCTAGACACTGTCTACAGGACAACAATGGTATTTTTAAGGACTTAGTAAAAGTAAAACATGTGTATATTAACAACATAGGTTGTTACCAGAATCTGATAAAAATGGTAATGCATCTGAAATAATGGAGATATAATTCGCTGTTGCCCACATTTGCTTTAAATAAAATCTGTAGAGCAAGTAACTTTGGGATTGACACATACAAATGTTCTCTATAATTTCTCTGTTGTACAGTACACCTTGTAGCATCTCTTTAAGATGATTTAACGTAAAATTAAGTTTGCTTCCCAAGTTAATCATATATAGTCACCCAAAAACAACATGGTGAATTGATGAAATCTGTGCCTTGACTCCACCTATATGTCATGTATAATACAACTGTCTTCTGGAGACTCAAACGCTACAAAAAAGGGGGGGATACAGAAAGACTGAAACCTTTTCATCAAACCTTGCAATTCATATCTTAAAACTAACTAGGTGGGAAAAGATTTGTTGTTCCAAAAGCAAAAGTCACCAACTTAACGGCTGAGAAAGAAATACAGGTTTGCATTGAGTAGGATGTACCAAAAAGTGGCAACGGAAAGGCTGACCCGTCTGAACATTCCAAAGGAAGAAAAAGCCTCAGATTGCCATAACATCGAACCCCTCTGTGGATCCGCATGTCAATTTGTAAAATATTTATAATCAACTAGTATAATGAGTCCTAATGAAACTTACCTTCTAGGTGCCACAAAGGTTTCTTAATATGAGAGATTTTCTTCTCCGCCTCCCCCCCATAGAACAAGGAGAAATATATTGATGATGAGGTCGTTCCCCAACTGTAAATTGGAGACAACTATTGTAGAGGTAATCTCTTATAAAACAACCGGTAAAACTACTGCTTTCTTTAATTGACTACTAGACAGGGGAACTGTGGAAGGGATTACTCTCTGGTCAGAACCAAATATAACAAAGTCCCAGGGCTATGCACAAAGGCAAAAATATTAAACAGGAGCTCTGACATCAGCAATGGATTGTTCTAACACAGGATGGATGTTGGCCAGGGGATCCAAGGCCCCACAAAAGGTAAGCCCCTGCCTCTAGGTTGGGATACCTACAGGAGGAGAGGCAAAAGACCCTGCGGCCGAAGACCTGACGTTAACACGGGAGGGATGTATTGAGACCACACTGCAAGTGTACAGATGGCCTCTGGAATGCCAGAGAGTGGTTACCAAAGGCAGCACAAAACCAATAAAGCAAATATGGGTCTCCCTGAGCAAGCAAGACTCCACCGGCAGCACCAGATAACTCACTGCCTGTAAATACTGTGCAGCAGAGGCAGCCATGTGCCTTGTATATCCAAATTATAATTGGCTAGGGCTCTCCCCTTGTGAGAAATAACCCATGGCTGATGCCACAAGCTTACATCCTCTACAGGTTTAGATGTTATAAGCCAGCATATAAGACCTTTTCCGTCATATTTAACAGGGGTGAAAAATGTTAATCATGATAAACATATCCAAACATGTGCTATGCGCAAAGAAACCTACCATAACATTAGTGCTGCTTAAATCCTATAATCTAATTGCTTGTGTCTTCTCATTAGTAGGATCGAAAGGTTATTCCTGCCAAACTGTCAGCCCATGAAAGGAAACAGCCAGAATTGACCAGATGCCCAAGTCAACAGCTCCAGAGAGAGTGGACTGTTTAACCTCTCATCCACCTGTGCCCTTTTCTAAGCCTAGGGAACAACCTGCGAAGAGGGGCGCTGGTAGAATAGTAGGGCTGCGATTGGGGTGAATGGTGAAACAACAGCAATGTAGTCTGGACACTCATTTGTTAACTTGATTGAACAAACAACCTGTCACCCCCCCACTGGATGGTGGGCTGTAGGTGTTTGGGCACAACAGCCTGCAGATAGGTTTTGCATGAAGGATGCTTTGTACTCATGGATTATCACTTATAGCTAAAAATGAAAAAAAAACTGAAGAAAGATGCAGGACAGTTATGGCAGAATGCCATGATCTGGGATGGGGTGGTGGGTGGGGGGTAGGGAAAGGGAAATAAGTCTGAACTGATTGGAAAAAAGGTATGAAATGCACAAAGCCATCAATAAAAAATAATTAAAAAAAAAAAGAAGACACCTTGATTGCAAAAAAAAAAAAAAAGAAATCATGTGATACATGATGATTGTCAGGAGTTTCAGATTATTTTTACTGGGGTGCTATCCTGGTTCTGTCCATCACTCCAGGTGGGAACAGAACCTTGAATCTGTTCATCTTTTTATTTCTAGCATGAGTTAGATATCATAAAGATTGTTATTGTACTTGCCTTATAATAAGGAACCCAGCCCTAAAGAGAGCACAGGCTTGCCCAAGACCCATCCCAACATTAATGAATGGCAGGAATGTTTTTTGATTTTAGTTTTATTTTTTTCTTTACTTGCTGTCATGCAGAGGTAGCTGTGGTAATATGACACACATTATCCTTGTAGTAGTTTACTTAGGCTAATTAATAACTATAATACTACACAGTTATCAAGTGCTAGAAATAGGACATGAAATCAGATTATTAGAGATAAGCTGCAAGTTCTTCTCAGATGCAGAGCTGTCTTTCCACAAAGGCTTGCAAAACTGCAGAAAAAGGAGATGTCAGGAAGTGGGAAGTCTGCACATGTGCAGACAGTGCAAGTGTTACCACATATCACCATGTCTTTCCCCCAGGAGATGAAGGTCAGGGGGTCAGTTCAGGGAAGCCCTTGAATGACCCAACTAAGAATCTGTTCTTAATTTGGTATACAGTCAGGGGGCTTTGAAGAACCTTGATTGAAGGTGATCAGAGCTGTGCTTTTAGAAAAATCAATGCACACATTATAAGGTGAAGTCCTAAGCACTCTCTTTCAACACTACTCAAAGTGAAATGATTCTATTGCCTCTCCCAATCCCCTTGACCTTTTGCTCAGTATCAATTGGGAAACCTACTGTTACTTAACATTTAATATCAGGCATTATTTTTCCCAAAAGATATCGAATAGTAAGCCAAAGACTCAAACTTTTGCATCTACTCTATGAAAGAAGACATTTTAGTACTATGTAAATTAGAGAAGTGTTTCAGGGAAAGCTGAAAAAAAGAAAAACAAAACCCCGACACACTGTTTCGTAAGTGAATTTTTTCCTTAGGTGATTTTTTTAAACAGAAATAAGAATCATGTTGCAATGCAGTTATATATAAGATACAGAATATATACAGCAGGATTATTTATTTATTTATTTTTGTCTTTTCGAGACAGGGTCTCCCTGTAGCCCCAGCTGGCCTGGAACTCACTCTGTAGACCAGGCTGGCCTTGAACTCACAAAGATCCGCCTGCCTCTGCCTCCCAAGTGCTAGGATTAAAGGCGTGCTCCACCAAGCCTGGCAGGATTTTTTTCAAAGGATTCTGCGCCATAAGTAGAATATATAGCATATATATACATATGTATTTTTTCTTTTTCACATTCTTCTTACTAACGCTAGAGGTCGCTCAAACCCTGTCTTTAATTTGGTTCCCATTGTTCATCTTCATTTAAGTGACATCGGAGTTCCTGTTGTGGACTTCTGTTTTTCTTTATGAATTATACAGTTTCCCTTTCTTAACCTGATAATGTTAGTTTGTAACATTCCCTGTTACACTGATAGTTTAATTGACAAATTAACTTGTGTTAGTTTGCCAGATACTGGCACAAAGGAGATTTTTCTTCATCACCTCAATAGTTGATGTCAGCAATACAGAAAGCAGGTTGATTGGATGCAGAATGGTTCTAATTTCAGAAAAATCGATGTTATAACCACAGTGTTCAGACTGCACTTTTTCAAGTAGTATATGTTCAGTCACATGAAGTTCACTCAATTTTCATTTAAATTCAGCATTTTAATTTGTCTTTGTATACACTCAAAAATTAGTTTATTCTTTGTATTAATTAGATTGTTCATTTGATTATCCCTTTTTTATTTTGGTGTTTTTGAGACAAGGTCTCAATACGTACTGCAGAATGGATGGGAACTGACTGTGTTCTTAGGCTGACCTATCTTGAACTCAAGATCCCTCTGCCTCAGACTTCTGAATAATAGGATTACAGGTATGCACCACCACATTCAGCCTTGCTATCAGTATTTTATCAAATATACATGGCATGCAATAAATGAAGAGAACTCAGAAGTGAATGGTAGTAAAAATGGCTATTTTTTTTCACATTTGCCCGTGACTCTACCATGAAGCGTCAGAAACAAGTTTACTTGGCTGAGTCATGGCTGTAAATCTAACATTTGGAAGGCTGAGGCAGGAGGATCACAAATTTGAGGCCAACTTGGGCCGTGCAATGAGATCATGTCCCAGGGAAAAAGCAAAAGGAATGGATTTACTTAATTTCTTTCATTGAGGAAAAGCAGGATTTCTTAGTTTGTTTCTCTACTGCTGTGATAAAAACACTGACCCAGGGGTGGAGAAATGGCTCAGCAGTTAGGAGCACAGACTGCTCTTGCAGAGGATGGGGGTCCCAGTCCCAGCATCCACATGTCAGATAACGACTGCCCATAACTCCCTTTCCAGGGGATCTGACACCTTTTTCTCTCTTCTGAGGGCATTGCATGGCATACAAAATTAAAAATAAAACATTGAAAAAAAAAAAAAAAAGAATAGTTACCAAAACCAACTTGGAGAGGACAAGGGTTTATTTTACTTTACATTTTCCAGGTCCTAGTTCATCACTGAGGGAAGCCAGGGCAGGAACCTTGGGGCAGGCACTGAAGCAGAGACCACAGAGGAATGCTGCTTGCTGGCTTGCTCCCCTGGCCTGTGCCCAGCCTGCTTTCTTACACAATACAGCACAACCTGTCCAGGGTTATCATTGCTCACAGTGGGCTGGGCCCTCCCATATTGCTCAACAATCAAGCAAATGTCCCGCAGACATGGTCACAGGCCAATTCAATGGAGAAAATTCCTCAGTTGAGGTTCACTTACCCATGTGTGTCAAGTTGATAACTGAAGCTATCCAGCAAACAGGGTGATAATTTTCTTCCACTATTTATAATTTTCTTTTACCTTCCTTACTCTTTCCAGGAGAAACACAGGAAAATGCTTGCTCTTGGGTTTCTATGTAGCTTAACTGGCATAGAGGTGAATGGTTTTTCTGGCCACACATTGAACCTGTGTGGTTGCTAAGGGATTGACCTCAAACTACTTGACAAAACAGCATTTTTATACAGTTTTCACAGAGTATTTCATTGATAAAGGCTTGCTATGAATATAAATTCATAGCCAGCATTCAGACTGTTTGATTTTCTTTTAGTTTCCTCCACATTTAAGAGCATCAAATCTTAGTATGATTCAGAATGAGCTAGAGCATTTTTTTTTTTTTTTTGGTCTTTTTGAGACAGGGTCTCCCTTTAGTCTCAACTGGCCTGGAGCTCACTCTGTAGACCAGGCTGGCCTTGATCTCACCGAGATCTGCCTGCCTCTGCCTTTTGAGTGCTGGGATTAAAGGCATTCGCCACCAAGCCCGGTAGCTGGAGCATTTTTATAAGGTTTTTTTTTTTAAATTTTTTAATTTATTTCTGTATGTGTATGAATGTACTGTCTGCATGCAGGTGTGTTCACCTGTGTTGTGCAATGTTGTGGAGGTCAGAAGAGGGTGTCGGATTCCCCTGGAACTGGAGTTCTCTTGGAATTGGAGTTTCAGACGGTTCTCGGCCACCATGTGGGTGCTGGGGATCGAACCCGGGTCCTCTGTAAGAGCGGTCGGCACTCTTAACTGCTAGGCCATCTCTCCAGCCCCAGCTGGAGCATTTTTAAATCTACATTTCTGCACCAGGTCTTCAGAGCTTCTGACTCAGGAGTTTTGCAAGCAGTATGGCATGTTAGTTACTTTCTATTGCTATGATGAAACACCAGGAGCAAGGAAAGTTCTAGAAGGGACTTATGGTTCCAGAGACCATCAAGGTGGGGAGGCGTGGCCACAGGAAGTGGCAGAGCAGAAAGCTGAGCACTCACAAAGCAGAGAGAGAATGAGAACCTGGACATGGTAGGTGGTATGAACTCTCAAAGCCCACCCCCAGTGACTAGCTTCCTTGAGCAAGGCCACACCTCCTAGGGAATTCCATGACCTTCCCCCACACAATGCCACCCACTGGAGCCAAGTGTTCAAATACTTGGAGCCTATGGGGGAGATTCTCATTCAAACCCCCATACCTGGGAAAGTTTATTCTTAGTAATTTCCCAGGCAATGCTTAAGTCCTTCTTATGAAGGCTAGAGGACAAAGCACTGTATTTAGAGTTGGGAGACTCAGCTTCTACTTTTCTTTTTATTTTTTTCTGAGCATACTTCATGATATTTTTGTTCACCCAAGGAAGTCTAGTCAGTGTTAATCACACCGATAGGTGCTCCATTTCATACTGTTCGGAAACTTCAACGAGAGCTAGGAAGGCAGGAGTCATCCACAGACGATCCCCTCCTGTGCTGCCCTGAAGCCTTGTTAAGGGTCCTCAGAGCTTCTTCTCAGCTTCTGTTTTTGGTTTTGTCACAAGCTAGTCATGTGAAAATGGACACATGTTCTTATCATGTGTAATATTCTTATTTCACAGTTTTGCTTATAACACCACTATGGTCATTTCAAAATATCATTCCTGATAGACTCTTTTTTGATTTATTTTTATTTTTTATGTATATGAGTTTTTGCCTCCATTTATGTAAGTGCACCTATGTACACCCATGGAGGCCAGAAGATGGTGTTGGATTCCCTGGAACTGGTGTTACAGATGGTTGTTAGTCAACACATGGGTGCTGGGAACTGAATCAGGATCTGCAAGAGCAAGCAGTGCGTTTAACTGCTGAGCCAACTCTCCACCCCTCTCTGACAGTCTTTCTTTCCCCAGTGCCCTGGCTTCTATCTAGTCTAACTTGGAATTCCGGGGAGACACTATATTCTCCTGTAATACCTTGCTTTTGTATATGCTGTGTTCCAGATCCTTTTTTCCCTATGAGTTAACTTGCTAACACTTGTTCATCCTTAACATATTAGTTGAACAGTTATCATTGGGAAGCTTTACCCAACCCTAACCTGTTCTGGTTAATAGATCTGGCTATTCTTTGTAAAGACTTTCTTTTTTTTTTTTTTTTTGTCCTAATATTTTTTTATTTATTTATTTATTTATTATTTTTTATGTGTATGAGTGTACTGTCTGCATGTAGGTTGGTGCACCCGTGTCACGCAATGCCACGGAGGTCAGAAGAAGGCGTCTGATTCCCCTGGAACTGGAGTTAAAGATGGTTCTTAGCCGCCATGTGGGTGCTGGGAATTGAACCCAGGTCCTCTGCAAGAGCAGCTGGCACTCTTAACTGCTGAGCTATCTCTCCAGCCCTGTAAGGACTTTTCATACTACCTTGGACATAATACTTTTCATTCCATTATGGGGCTCTTCTTGAGTCTTTAGACAGTTGATTCTCTCAGAGGAGATGGAGTCTTGCTCATCAGTATGTTCCTGCTACCAAGTATATTTTAAGCACAAGGCAAGAACTCAATACATGTTTAATACATTATTAAGGCCATATATGTACATATATTTTCCTTTTTATCCTATGAGTTCTTAAGTGGATATCTTGGTCATTTTTGGTTTTTTGAAAAACAAATTTTATTGTATTATAAATAATTTGTTAATGAATGTTAAATTGCACAAAGAATAAAAAAATTAGGATAAGAAAAGCTTACAGTTCTTCTAAAGTATTTCAAGGTTCTAAGTTCAATCCTTTGTGTTTTTGTATTGTGTGGCTATTATAATTGTATGTGATTTCAATAACATTCAATATGTAGAAGTACTTTTGTTAAAGAGACTATACTAAAATATTTCAGGGATTCGTTTTACAATTTTTACAGTGAATTACAGTGTAAGTTTTATGTTATCTTTATTTTATAGAACAAAAATCCCAAGGTTTAACAAAGCAAGGTCATATATTTAGTGATGAATCTGGGATTCACACTTATTAGATTATTCTATTTAAAGTAATTTCAAGAAGAGAAAACCTTTAACCAGTGGAATCAAGTTGCTTAACACACTATACTATTTAAAAAAGTCAATAAAAGCTGATGACAATGAATGTCCTTGTCCTAGAAATAATATGAAAACAAGCTGTTTGGGACTGCCCTAGGATTGAGTGACCGTGTAGATTGATAATGAATGCATCATAGCTTTACAGTGGGAGGTGCAGACACACACACAAAACATGTTCTTGGTCCTGTGGAAGAGCTCAGTCCAACAGAGTTCCTGTTCTGTTGTGAGGTTTTCAAAAACTCAGGCTAGAAGGATAGTTCCTGCTGGGTGAATTGAGTCCTTTGTGAACTTCATGTTCCTAGGACCCTGGGTCTTTAAGGTCAAGACTTTTTTTTTTTTTTTTTTTTTTTTTTTTTTTTTAATTTTTATTTATTTTTTTCTATGTGTTGACATTGTTACTGTCTGCCTGCAGGTTTGTGCACACGTGTCGTGCAATGGCCCGGAGGTCAGAAGAGGGTCTCGGATTCCCCTGGAACTGGAGTTCTCCTGGAATTGGAGTTACAGACGGTTCTCAGCCGCCATGTGGGTGCTGGGGATCGAACCCGGGTCCTCTGCAAGAGCAGTCGGTGCTCTTGTCCGCTAGGCTATCTCTCCAGCCCCAAGGTCAAGACTTTTAAGAAGATTGGATTTTGCCTGTGGGCTGCTGGGAGCATTTGTCTCAGTACCTTTCATAGTTCGGTGTACTAATATCTCATGCAAACAGCAAGGAACATTGCTTTAGCTTCATTCCATATGGAAGTGGCTTACCAGGCTAGTTTAATTTGGCCACCAGATTTCAACAAATAAAATCCAGGCTTCATTCACATGTCATTAGTGACTGTATCAACAGTAACTTAAACACTCGTTAACTTAGGCATTTATAATTATGAGTCTTACACTAGGTCCAACCACATGCTCCTCTACTACTTAAAGCTGATTTTGAGACAAAGCCTTGATATTGGGTGCTGTGGGCTGAATAAGGGTTGAAATCTAACTCTAATTTGCAATGTGATGGTATTTGGAGGTGGAACATTTATTGGGTAATTAGGGTTAGTTTAGGTCATGCGGGTGAGATCCTCATGATAAGCTCTTTCCCCTTTAGAAAGAGGAAGAGGCAAGAGCTCTTTCTCTTTCTGCCCCTGAGGGTACACCTAGAGGACGCTGCCAGTAAACCAGTAAGAAGGCCCCCAAGAAGAACCAAGCCAGGGTGATCTCAGACTTCAAGCTTCTTCTGCAACTATGAGAACAAATGTTTATTGTTTAAGTTACAGTATTTTCTGTTTTGGTAGTCTAAAATGACTAAGATAGAGGGAGTTTATTTGGCAAGTGATCATAGAAAACAGAAGTATGAGAACAAGGAGAGAGAGAGAGAGACAAGAAAGGAAGAAAATATAGCATGCATTAATCAGCTGCTAACTGCTTAGAATTGTCCCAAGGTGCTGGGGATAGATCCCAGGGGTAGAGTGCTTGCCTATGACAAGGAAGTTGAACATTCATGAAACGATTTTCACCTCTCTAGGATGAAAATTACCTTGGGGGCACAGAGTCCCCCTCATTACTGTGTTGTATCTTCTTGTGGTTGAACTGCTTTCCCATTTTTGTTGTTGTTACTGTTTGGTGGTACCTTAATTTTGGCAGAGTCCATGGAATTGTCCACCATTGTAGTGCTGAAGTTAGTTTGGTAAAGTTCGTCACAGTTGTCTGATACCCACCACACAAAGGTCTCCACAAAAGAGAATAGTAGCCAAAGTGATGAACTAACTCATGTTCCAAGGGTTCTTTTCATGTTTTGGTATGCTTTTTGTATGTGTTTGGAGAGATTACAACTTTATCATGTGATAATCAGCTTAAGTTCAGTATTAATGCCAATGTCTCTTTCCTAAGTATTTGTCAGGAAAAACAATGCCTGGAAAGTTTTAAAAGGACTCCAAAAACAAGCTCAAACCTTAGTTTTTGCTTTTTGACAGGTCTTGTGTGGAATGCTGCCCAAACTAATAGCAAATTTATAAGCTCAACAGTCTTCTTGCTTCAGTCAGACTCCAGGTACAGGGTACAGTTTCTCAAACTCATTAATAAATTAATATTACTAGAATGACAATTGGATGGGGATTGGTCAGTGTAAGAGTAATAATGATATGTATTTCATACAGTAGCAGAATATTTGATTTAGAATTACTTATATTTAATAACATAAATTTGAAAAACCTGAATAAAAATGCAAAGAAGGAAACTACCAACTCAGAAGTAATTATTGTTACTATCTAATTCTTCCCAGACAAACACTTCTTATTTCAAGACATAATGATTTATTTTCATTAACATATACCAGTTTCTTACTGAGTGGCAGGTAAGGAAACATATCGTTTGAATGCTTTTTGTCTGCTGGACACTGAGTTAAATGTTCTACATACCTTTCTTAATCCATCAGTCTCACTGTTATTGGCTTTTAGGAAGCTTCTCTTCTACTCCAGAGGTCAGTCTAGTGATTGGGCACTGCCCAGAGCCTGTCTTCAGTTATTGAGAGAATGCTTTGTCTTCCATAGGACCCAAGTGAGGAAGTCATAAGGTTAGGGGAGGCCCAGGAAATGCTGAGCAGTGTTTTTTTCTAATGGAAATTAAAATGGAATAGAGGGAGGCAGGAAGAAAGCAGGAACTACATTAAAGCATTGGAAGGGGAATGATCTCAGATGAATTTTCCTCCCAGCACTGTGTCACGTACGTCTGTTTTTAGGTCTGCTTGTTCAAATGACTAGGGAGATTTCCCCAATTAAACCATCACTTACAACCCTGTGCATCTCAAACATGTAAATAAGCTTTCTCGAAGTTTGTATGACAGGCATTTGCTTTGCATCATCATGGGTGTTTTGACAACATTACTGGAGATGAAAACAATTCTTCCACACTCCGAACACCTTCAAAAATCTCTCTTTACTTTTCTCTATCTTTGAGTCACTGGTGTAAATAAATAAAACGTGCCCACCTTTTCTGATTCTCCTCTTTTTTTTTTTTGGTCCAATTCAGAATTTTATCTTTGTGGTCTTTTTGAGACAGGATCTCCCTGTAGTATCAGCTGGCTTGGAAGTCACTATGTAGACCAGCTTGGCCTTGAACTCACAGAGATCCACCTGCCTCTTTGTCCCAAGTGCTGGGATTAAAGGCGTGTGCCACCATTCCTGGCTTGGATTTTCATTTGAAAATGATTATTTTTAGCCTTGTTCTCAGCTGTTTCTGACCTCACTCACCACTGATCATCAGTGCTGCAGCTGTCTATGGCTGGTCCCATGTCCTCACTGCACCTCTGACCATCATGATGCAGCTGTGCATGGCTGGGCCTGTGTCCTCACTGCAGTGCTGACCATAATGATGCAGCTGTGTATGGCTGGGCCTGTGTCCTCACTGCACCTCTGATCATCATGATGCAGCTGTCTATGGCTGGCCCTGTGTCTTCACTGCACCTCTGATCATCATGATGCAGCTGTCTATGGCTGGCCCTGTGTCCTCACTGCACCTCTGACCATCATGATGCAGCTGTCTATGGCTGGGCCTGTGTCCTCACTGCACCTCTGACCATCATGATGCAGCTGTCTATGGCTGGCCCCGTGTCCTCACTGCACCTCTGATTATCATGATGCAGCTGTCTATGGCTGGCCCCGTGTCCTCACTGCACCTCTGACCATCATGATGCAGCTGTCTATGGCTGGCCCCGTGTCCTCACTGCACCTCTGACCATCATGATGCAGCTGTCTATGGCTGGCCCCGTGTCCTCACTGCACCTCTGATCATCATGATGCAGCTGTCTATGGCTGGCCCCATGTCCTCACTGCACCTCTGATCATCATGATGCAGCTGTCTATGGCTGGGCCTGTGTCCTCACTGCACCTCTGACTATCATGATGCAGCTGTCTATGGCTGGCCCCGTGTCCTCACTGCACCTCTGATCATCATGATGCAGCTGTCTATGGCTGGCCCCATGTCCTCACTGCACCTCTGATCATCATGATGCAGCTGTCTATGGCTGGGCCTGTGTCCTCACTGCACCTCTGACTATCATGATGCAGCTGTCTATGGCTGGCCCCGTGTCCTCACTGCACCTCTGATCATCATGATGCAGCTGTCTATGGCTGGCCCCATGTCCTCACTGCACCTCTGATCATCATGATGCAGCTGTCTATGGCTGGGCCTGTGTCCTCACTGCACCTCTGACTATCATGATGCAGCTGTCTATGGCTGGCCCCGTGTCCTCACTGCACCTCTGATCATCATGATGCAGCTGTCTATGGCTGGCCCCATGTCCTCACTGCACCTCTGATCATCATGATGCAGCTGTCTATGGCTGGCCCCATGTCCTCACTGCACCTCTGATCATCATGATGCAGCTGTCTATGGCTGGCCCAATGTCCTCACTGCACCTCTGACCATCATGATGCAGCTGTCTATGGCTGGGCCCATGTCCTCACTGCACCTCTGATCATCATGATGCAGCTGTCTATGGCTGGCCCCATGTCCTCACTGCACCTCTGATCATCATGATGCAGCTGTCTATGGCTGGGCCCATGTCCTCACTGCACCTCTGATCATCATGATGCAGCTGTCTATGGCTGGCCCCGTGTCCTCACTGCACCTCTGATCATCATGATGCAGCTGTCTATGGCTGGGCCCGTGTCCTCACTGCACCTCTGATCATCATGATGCAGCTGTCTATGGCTGGGCCCGTGTCCTCACTGCACCTCTGATCATCATGATGCAGCTGTCTATGGCTGGGCCCGTGTCCTCACTGCACCTCTGATCATCATGATGCAGCTGTCTATGGCTGGGCCCGTGTCCTCACTGCACCTCTGATCATCATGATGCAGCTGTCTATGGCTGGGCCCGTGTCCTCACTGCACCTCTGATCATCATGATGCAGCTGTCTATGGCTGGGCCCATGTCCTCACTGCACCTCTGATCATCATGATGCAGCTGTCTATGGCTGGCTCCATGTCCTCACTGCACCTCTGATCATCATGATGCAGCTGTCTATGGCTGGGCCCGTGTCCTCACTGCACCTCTGATCATCATGATGCAGCTGTCTATGGCTGGGCCCATGTCCTCACTGCACCTCTGATCATCATGATGCAGCTGTCTATGGCTGGCCCCATGTCCTCACTGCACCTCTGATCATCATGATGCAGCTGTCTATGGCTGGCCCCGTGTCCTCACTGCACCTCTGACTATCATGATGCAGCTGTCTATGGCTGGCCCCGTGTCCTCACTGCACCTCTGATTATCATGATGCAGCTGTCTATGGCTGGCCCCGTGTCCTCACTGCACGTCTGATCATCATGATGTAGCTGTCTATGGCTGGGCCCGTGTCCTCACTGCAGTGCTGACCATCATGATGCAGCTGTCTATGGCTGGCTCCATGTCCTCACTGCACCTCTGATCATCATGATACAGCTGTGTATGGCTGGGCCCGTGTCCTCACTGCACCTCTGACCATCATGATGCAGCTGTCTATGGCTGGCCCCATGTCCTCACTGCACCTCTGACCATCATGATGCAGCTGTCTATGGCTGGCTCTGTGTCCTCACTGCACCTCTGATCATCATGATGCAGCTGTCTATGGCTGGCCCTGTGTCCTCACTGCACCTCTGATCATCATGATGCAGCTGTCTATGGCTGGCCCCGTGTCCTCACTGCACCTCTGATCATCATGATGCAGCTGTCTATGGCTGGCCCCGTGTCCTCACTGCACCTCTGACCATCATGATGCAGCTGTCTATGGCTGGCCCCATGTCCTCACTGCACCTCTGACCATCATGATGCAGCTGTCTATGGCTGGCTCCATGTCCTCACTGCAGTGCTGACCATCATGATGCAGCTGTCTATGGCTGGCCCCGTGTCCTCACTACACCATTGATCATCAGTGATGCAGTTCACTATGGCTGGCCTCGTGTCCTCACTGCAGTGCTGATCATTAGTGATGTAGCTCACTATGGGTGGCTAGGACAATGTGCAAACATCATAGGAAAGATCATTTGAAAACTGGGCCTCGGTTTGACCTCTCTGAGGCGAGGAAGTAGGAACTTTCAAAGACTTTACTGTGGCCGGGCGTGGTGGCGGACACCTTTAATCCTAGCACACTGGGAGGCAGAGGCAGGCGTATCTTTGTGAGTTCAAGGCCAGCCTGTTCTACAGAGTGAGTTCCAGGACAGCTGGGGCTACAGGGAGACCCTGTCTCCAAAAGAAATTTTTTTATTATTATTCAATTATATATTAAATGTTCAATTACATATTCAACATGAGATGCCATATATATTTCATTATATAGTACATATTAAAAAGTCTAATACATATATATATATATATATATATATATATTATAATTACATGATGGTAAAGAAACTGCTTTAAACTCAATAAAACATAAAGAAATTTATTTCTCATAGCAACAGCACTTTGGGAAAGAGCAAATAAAAAGAAAAGCAATCAAACAGAATGAAAATGTACTCTAAAAGGCTATGATAACTTCCTGTTATGAAAAATACAGCAAAACATTTCTCTGTGTCTGTGTTTGTCACTGACTGGGAGGTGAGGAGACAGATCTTGCGTCTGAATAGGTCACTGATAGAATCCTGTATGTCCACAGTCAAAGTAGGACCTCAAGTCCAAATCCCACTTTAATCCCTTCTACAGCACTGAGAATTCAGATAGTCTTTGTGCAGATAGCCCAGCTCTGTGTCAGTGTGAGGTTCTAATGGAAACCAAGCCAGGTCCTCCAGTTCCAGTGATTGCAACCCAGACCTGTCCTTCTGCCTTCACGAGCATGCAACTTTACTGCTCTCGCCAAGGCTAGAGGACACCCTTGCCCTTTGGTTTCACTGTCATTTTCTTTTGTTTCTCTAGGTCACATAAGGAAGTTATGTGCTAAAAGAAACAAGCCCAGACTTACCTATGTAAACTTCGGGTTGGAGAACTTTTATCTCTTTCTCTCAGATGGTTGTAAGTTATAGGCTTAGCACGGATGATTTTTTCAAAGGCGGGAACTAAGAAGAAATTTCTTGTTTGTAATGCTCTCGCCTAGGCACTTATCGGTTCTCCCAGCCATACGGCTGCTGGAGTCACTTGGGAAGTGCACCTTCTCTTCAGTGAGCTGATCTACCCTCAGCTCCAGGAGGGAGCAAGCAACCAGTGTGGACAATCAAATCAATTCATCCAGTTTTATTTTCAGGGATGGGTATATACTAGTCAATCCAATCAGGACCGAAATTGGACACTCACTTGGGAGATGGGAAGAAAGTTGTTCTTTTCTGGGCTGGTTTTGTTAAAAGGTTGGGACTTTTCACTTAGAGAGATCCTGTCTGGACAGAAACTTACCCATGAAGCAGAGCAAAGTGTGAGAAAAGGAGAGTGGAAGGGAGATGGAAAGGCACAGGGATAGAAAGTGGGAGAGACAGAGCTGAACACAGATCGACAACCAACTCTATCACTAGTCCTTTTAGTTATATGATTGAAAAATTTCTCAGGGCCAGAGAGATGGCACAGCAGTTAAGAGCACCAGCTGCTTTTGCAGAGGACCCAGATTCGATTCCCAGCACCCACATGGCAGTTTACAGCTGCCTTTAGCTCCAGTTCCAGGGGATCTGACATCCTTTTCTGCCCTTCCTCCCACCCCCGGCATTGAAAGACACAGGTGCACTTACATACACGGAGGCGTTACACTCATACACATAGAAAATAAAATAATAAATAAAATATATTAAAAATTTATATGTATGAATGTTTTGCCTGCATATATTTAGGGTACCTGTTTCATGCGATATCCTTGGAGGTCAAAAGAGGGTATCAGATCCCCTGGAACCGGATTTACAGTTGTTAGCTGCCATGTGGGTTTTGGGAATAGAACCAGGGTCCTCTGCAAGAGCAGCTAATGCTCTTAACTGCAGAGCCATCTCTCCAGCCCCATAAAATTATTTTTAAAGAAAAAATTGAGCCAGTTTGAGTTGAATGACCATTAAATTGCAACTGTCATGCTAATAGATGCATGCTCACAGGCACTGGGCTGCACAAGTAGAGGGAAGGCTCTGAAGCCAGTCTGTTAGTTCAGAAAGAGGAAGACAAAGAGAGGGCCACAAAGCCAAGTGACCCATAAATACCATTCAGGGACACACGCAAATAGAGATGCAAAAGTGTGTAAGTGGAAGGAGTGTGTTAACGTGGAGTTGGTTCTGAGCCGAGCCATTGGGCCTGATAAGTAGTATGATACATCCCATTAAATGGAGAAGAGGTTGCAGATCATGATGATGGCATTTTGAGGCCAGAAAGCTCCAGTAGGGCAAGTGGTCACACTTTGGGAGAGTGTGTGAAAGCAACTTCAAGTTCTGATTTAATCAGACTGTAATCCTATTTTCAGTTACTGTGTTCTTCTGTGTTATCAATAAAAGCTAAGGGTGATGTTTCTGCTTGCTTTTATTTTGCTTTGAAATCAGGTTTTTCTAGGTAGACTGGCTGGCCTTAAACTCATTATGTAGCCCAGGTTGGCCTCAAAGTTACTAGGTAGCTTACATTGGCCTTGAGGGCTTGATTCTCTTCCCTAAGCTTCCTTAGTGCTGAGATTATCATTGTAAGCAGTACCCCTGGTGAGGTGAGTTTTTAATGATTCTGGTTGGGAAATGCAAACATATGGCTCTATTGGTTTGGGAGAAGAGTAAGAAGATGGAAAAGTTGAATTGCAGTACCTATTTCTTATTGCCTCTCAGGATTGGTGGGAATTTAGGTGGCTTCAGGTGCTGACTTATGAGATTCCCATTAACGATGATGTTGCAGGTGGCCAGCAAAGTAGGTGATAGATGATGTAAAGTTTTATAGATCATTGTAAGGAGATACAGAAAGCTCACTTTTATATTTCTACATATGTTTGAAGATGAAATTCATGTTACCTCTGCCACTTTCCCTCCCTAAGCTGAATATGATTTAAAAATTTAAAAATTTATTATTTTTACTTCTTTTTGTGTATGAACATATTGTCTGCATGTATGCATACAACGCTGGTGGAGGTCAGAAGAGGGCATTGAATACCTTGGAACTGGAGTTACAGATTGTTGTTAGCTGCCATATGGGTGCTGGGAATTGAACCCAGGTCTTTTGCGGGAGCAGCCAGTGCTCTTAACCATTGAGCCATGTCTCTAGCCCCTAAATAATATAATTTTCATTTCTCTAAAGTTCATGAACACATCAATCAATCTCAGAGGTGCACCCCCGATTCTAGTGCATTTCGTGGCACACGCCTTGTTCTCAGTACCATTTTGGTGTTGAAATGAATTTTCTCACTTGGTCATCTTTGTTTGTACAGAGTGGGTATCCTTTATCTGTAAAGTTTGGGATCTGAAACATTTCTGAATTTGAAATATTTGTATATGCCAGGGATGGGACCCAAGTCCAAACGTAAGGTTCATTCATGTTTCATATACACATAATGCACGTACCTGAAAGGAATCCTGCACAAAGTTTTTAGTACAGGGGTACTTTGTGAGAATGAGGTAAAGTGTGGAATTTTTTACTTGGCTGTCATGTGGGAGTTGGAATAGTTTTAGATTTTGAAGTATTTTGGAATGGGAATACTCAGCTTATGTGTATTTTTTTCTTACCGTGCTTCTCTAGAGTCTATTTTTTCCCTTAAAATATATTTCTATTGTTTTTAATTAAAAATATTTTATTTGTATGAGCATTGTATGTGTGTGAGTGTTTGCCTGCATTTATATGTGTACCACATGTGTGCAATGTCCACAAAGGCCAGAAGAGGGTGTCAGGGGGCCCCCGGAACTGGAGTTACCCATGGTTGTGGTTGTTAGTTGACAAGGGGGTGCTAGGAACTGAACTAGATTGAGTTCTTTGCAAAAGCAGCCTGAGCTCTTAACCACTGAGCCATCTCTCCAGCACCATGTTTTTCTTTTTTCCTATTTTAAATGAGAGAGAGAGAGAGAGAGAGAGAGAGAGAGAGAGAGAGAGAGAGATCTGTTTTCCTATGGAAAAAAGTCAGTGAGTCAGTCAGGGTGACCAGAGCCAACTGATTCCTAATTAAATGGAGCTTAGGCTTGAGCATCGGCGCACTTGTTCTGGTTCAAAGCTACTTCTTCCTGCCTCACGACTGTGTCTCTTTCAGTGTCAGCACAATGTAGGTAAGGAGGAACTCTCTGCTCTGTTCCACTCCACACAGGGATAAAGGCACACGTAAGCATAGAGTGCTTTGTGATCCAGTGGAAGCCACTTGTTAGAGTGAGGGGAGAATTGACAATAATAGGTGGCTGCCCAAATGGGAAGGCTGAGATCACAGGCAGCTGTTCTTTTAGTAACAGAAACTTTTCACTCCCAAGAAGCAAGAAAGAAGCATACAGAGATGATTAAGCCAGTGATTGGAGGAAGAGCAGTCTGAGATACAGTCTGTGCAGAAACCACACAGCAGGCTCACCAGGCTGGGCGGGAACCTGTGGCTCAGTGAACCAACCTGCACACTTCATCACCTGGAATCTGCAGAGAACCAAAGCTTTAACTGCTGCGTGGTGCGGGGGGGAGGGGGGGGGCACTGATGATCAGATATCTGGCTTATACCTACTCTCTTATTCATGTACCTGCCAGGCGTGTGAAGAGCTCTGTGTATGTGCCAAGCCACAGTTAGGCAGCCAGACAAGTGATTTAGACAGTCTCTTTCATAGGATCAGTCTCCCATTTATTGGGGGAACGCTATAAATGCATACCTTGCATGGCTAGTAACTATTATTTTCAGGTGCTGAGAACCTAAACAAGTACTCCTTAGGGAATGTTTCATGGAATACCCATAGAATGCAGATTCTCTTTTTCTCTCTGCTTTACAAATTGAAAGCAAGATGATTTACATAACCCTCTAACCTGGCTGCAGAACTAGGGTTTCAACCCACAAGGTTAAGAAGCAAACAGAAAATACTGTAAGAATGGGGAAGCAATGGGCTGCTCTTTCCTGGATGGCATTCAGGGAAGTGTCACCAAACAGGATCCTTTTGATTTTGGACTTGAGGCAGCATTCAGGGTTCGCCTAACACCCCATGGTGGACAGGAAGCATTTGAATACACGAGTGGCACTGTCTGTAAGAAAAGTTATTAGATTCTTCTGTTTTTCTTTTCTTTTTTGAGATGTGTTTGAGACAGGGTCTCCCTGTAGCTCCAGCTGGCTTGGAACTCACTATGTAGACCAGGCTGGCCTCCATCTCCTGCCTCTGCCTCCCTGGTGCTAGAGTTAAAGGTGTGTGTCACCTCGAGTGGCTGTTATTGAATTCTTTTGGGAAACTCGCTTTGAAAAGCTCACTTTAAAAATTATTTATTTATTTTAATTATTTTACAAAGTAACAGGCTTCCTTATGGCATTTCATGCATAATTCATTTTGGTTGATCCCCTGCTCCTCCAGCTCCTTGCTCTCCCTTCCCTGCTGCACCCTTTGCCCCAGTCCTCTCTTCTTCCACTTTCACGTCACCAGTGTTCTACTGTGCTCCTCACACCCCTCTCTAAATGCCTCTTCCTCCATCCCATGGGCCCTCCTATCACTCTCCTCCCACCTAGATGCGCATATCTGACAGTGATAGCTGGGCTCCACGTGTGAGAGGGAACGTACGGAATTTGTCTTTTTGAGCCTAGGTTACCTCTGTTAATGAATGTTTTCAGTCCCATCCACTTTTCCTTTGTGAATTTCATCATTTCCGTTTTCTTTAGAGTTAAATAACATTTCATGAAAACGGACCACATTTTCATTATCTGTCAGTTGATGGACATCTAGGCTGACCATATTTTCTACTATTTGTAGATAGAAAAGCAATGAATATGGATATGAAAGTGCCTCTGTAGCAGGGTATGGAGTCAATTGAGTATCTGCCCAGGAGTGCTGTAACTGAGTCAGACTGTAGTTCTAATTTTAGCTTTATGAAGAATTTCCACACCAATGTCCCCAGTGTCTGCACCAGTTTGCACTCCCACCAGCAGTGAATAAAGGTTCCTCTTTCTCCACACCCTGATTCGAAAGCCAGCATTTATTAGAATTTGTTTTCTTTATAGCAGCCACTTTGCTTGCGGTGCGATGGGTCTCAAAGCACTTTTAATTTGCCCTTCTCTGATGGCTAGGGATGTTTACCATTTAAAAAATATTTACCAGGCATTTGTGTTTCTTCGTTTGAGAACTATCTTCTCAGTTCATTGACCCATTTATTAACTGGCAGGGTTTTTTTGCGTGTTTAATTTTTGTATGAGCAACGCATTTTGATGATCTAATTTAGATTTAGTTTTGGGGCTTGAAGCAGTGATTCTGGCACTCATGCCATGCTCTCACTTGACTGCTTTTTGTAGCAAGAAGTGAGGGTAGCAGGGCATGGTGGCGCACGCCTTTGATCCTAGCACTCGGGAGGCAGAGGCAGGTGGATCTTTGTGAGTTCAAGGCCAGCCTGGTCTACAGAGTGAGTTCCAGGACAGCTGGGGCTACAGAGAGACCCTGTCTCAAAAACACCAAAAGAAAAAAAAAAAAAAAAAAAGAAGTGAGGGTTATACCAATTTGGCTGAGGGACCTAAGGGATAACTTTGTTCCTTGCCCTCAGAGGTCAACTAAGTCACAGGGGACTATGCATGGGGGCATCTCTTGAAATGTCCTGCAAATGTGAGTCACCAGTCTTCCTGTGCAGGGAGGTCTTGGAGAGCCACTAATGGGACTTCAGCCAGTGTCCAGTCTATAAAGAGGAAAGTCTGCTCATGCTTCAAAAAGAGAAGCCTGGTCGAGCAAGACCTAACTGTGTCCTCAGGTAGATGGAACTGGTGGTTGAAAAGCCAAAAGGAGCCAGGGGCTCCCCCCCAAAAAAAACCTGAGTGACCCTTGAGGACCAGATCCTCAATTGACCTTGAGAAAACAAAAACCTTGGTTAATCTGGGCTAACAGTGTGGCCTTAAGCATCCAAAAGGAAAGTATAACCAGAAATAAATAATCATATATATATATTATATAATTGAAGCAATACAAGTTGGAGAAAAAAATGGAATTTCCATGTTAAAAATATACTTATCAGCTCTAGGAGTTTTCAGGGTCTCTTATGCATAAAATCATATAATCTGCAAATAAAGATACTTTGACTTCTTCCTTTCCAAAAAAAAAAAGAAGTGAGGGTTAAAATAAGTTTAGAGGGGGCTGGAGACATGGCTCAGTGGTTAAGAGCACTGACTGCTCTTGCAGAGGACTCGGGTTCAATTCCCAGCACCCATATAGCGGCTAAGAACCATCTTTAAGCTGGGCTGGTGGTACACACCTTTAATCCTAGCACTCAGGAGGTGGAGGCAGTTGGATCTCTGTGAGTTCAAGGCCAGCCTGGACTACATAGTGAGTTCCAGGCCAACTGGGGTTTTAGGGAGACCCTGTCTCAAAAAAAAAAAAGAGATAAGGTTAGAGGGAGAATGGGTTTACAAAGGAATATGGGATGGAGTCTCAGATCAGACATAGCATTGAGAGTATGAGTAGAAAGTCACCATGGAGCTGAGCACTTGGCGATGACTGTAAATGAGATTCTAGTGTGAGTGCCTGGCTTTACCATCCACCTGCTGGGCGATGTGGGGGTCTTCACTCGAAAGACCTGGGCTCCAGAAGACAGACATGACATAAGATCCTTCCATTTCACTGGACCATATGATCCTGATGATGCCTTAGTATTGATCATCTTATTTCTGCGTAAATGGTCTTCCAGGCTCCATTCTTGACTTCCTCAATTAGTAGTTCCATTAGCAACCAAACTGAAATTATAAATATTTTTTTTTATGCCACTCCTTTACTTAAAAATTCTAAAGTCTTAGACAGAATATGTAGCTGAACTGGGAGAGTGAAGCCTGGGTTTGACCTCCAGGATCATCCGAACACTTGTAACTCCAGCATTTGGGAGACTGGGCAAGAGAAGTAGAAGGTCACCCTCAGCTACTTGCTGAGTTCAAGGCCAGCCTGGGATATATAAAACTGCCGCAAGCAAGCAAGCAAGCAAGCAAGCTCCCTGAAACCCAAATCCAAATCCAAGACATTAGAAAATTCTTGGAGCAAGAGAGCTAGCTCAGTAGTGAAGAGCACTTGCTGTTCTTGCACAGTACCAGAGTTTTGTTCCCAGCACCCACATTGGGCAATTCACCACCACATGTAGGTGATCTGGTGCCCTCTTCTGGGCTTCATATGCATGTGCATACCTACCTACCTACCTACCTACCTACCTACCTACCTACCTACCTACAAATAAAAGAAATCTTGAGAAAATACTTTCTGGGGGTGAGGGAAAATAGCTCAGGCAGTTAAATGCCTGTTGCATAAGCACAAGGACCAGAGTTTGACCCCCAGAGCACATGTAAAAAAGTTGGGTGTGGTGACATGACGCACTTTGGAATCCTAGCACCAGGAAGGAGGAAACATGATCCTGGGGTTCACCGGCCACAGAGCCTAGCCTGATCAGCAAAATTCTAGGCCAAGTGAGAGAGTGTCTCAAAAAACAAAGCATACAGCACCTGAAGAATGCACTTGGCTTCCATGCACATGTACACACACACACACACACACACACACACACACACACACACCCTATTAGTTTGCTTTCTGTGGTCATGGTAAAAACATCATGACAAAAAGCAACTTACAGGAGAAAGGATTGGCTTTGGTTTATGATTCCAGAGTCTGTAGTGTTGTGGGGGGAGGTGTAGCAGTCAGTGCCAGGAGGGGAAGTTGAGTGAGCATGTCTTCAACTGCAATAACAAAGCAGAAAGAATGAACATGAAGTGGGGCAAAGCCTGCCCACCTACTCGCATGCTTCCTCCAGTCAGGCTGCACCTCCTAAACCTCCCCTAGTGGTGCCACCACCTGGGGACCATGCAGTCAAATACCTGAGCCTATGGGCACACACATTCTGAAATCTTCAAAATAAACTACCAAATCATCAGTGTGCTGCCAGCTTTCTATCACTGTGATATAAACAACTTACTGAATATGATATGTGTTTGTGTATGTATCTGTGTGCAGTGTGCGTGTGCGCATGTGAGCGTGTGTGCTACGGCATATGTGTGGAGGTCAGAAGACAACCTCAGCTTGAGGCGGAGTCTCTTTGTTTTGCCACTGAGCTGCATATGCTCAGCTAGCTGGTCCACAGACATCCTGGGATTCTCTTGTCTCCACCTCCCATCTTGCCTTATGAGCACTGAAATTGAAGACACATGCCACTGTGCCTGGCTTTATGTGGATTCTGGGTCTTTAAGCTTGTGTGACAAGTCCTTTTATGTACCGAGCAACCTCCCAAGCTCTAGACATAAACAACTTATAAGGAGAAAAGTTTTATTTTGGCTTATGGTCTCCCAGGTTTTAGTCTATGGTTGCCTGGGTGTGTTGCAGCATTTTTTGTGGGAGTCTGTGGTGGAGCAGATTACTCACCTCATCCCGGTGGGAGCTGAGGAGAGAGAAGACTCAATGTCCCCTTCAACGGCATGCTCCAGTAACCCAACCTCTCCCTACTATACTGCATGAGATACATTTGTTGTCCCTTGTTGTCACACACTCCACTCATCAGGCCGATTTCCTTTCTTGTGGATGTTTTATTAAGCATCCTCTGTTTACAGAGGCTGCTATGACTCCTGTAAAGACAGGGTAAGAGTTGCCTTTCCTCTGTGTCCCGAGCATGGAAATGGCTCTGTGGGGTTTCTTTCCTTGAGAGGCCATTGTTGGTTATTTAAAATGGGCACTTCTCAGTCAATCTGCTATGAACTGAATAGCAAGTTGAGAAGAATTTGATTTAAAAAGGAGGGCTGGAGGGCTGGCTCAGTGGTTAAGAGCAGTGGGAGTTCTTGCAGAAAACCCAGGTTTGAATCCTAGCACTCACATGGCAGCAAACGACCATTCATAACTCCAGTTCCGGGGTATATCTGATGCCCTATTCTATCCTCCATGGGCACTGCACAATATGGGTGCACTTATATACATGCAAGCACAGTGCTCATATACATAAAAAAATAAATAAAATAAAAATTTAAAAAGTGCTGGAAAAATTTGGTTAGATCTGAAATGCAGTTCTGATTGTGCAGTTTATTTATTTATTTGTTTATTTATTTATTTATTTATTTATTTACTTTTTGGTCTTTTCGAGACAGGGTCTCCCTGTAGCCCCAGCTGTCCTGGAACTCGCTTTGTAGACCAGGCTGGCCTTGAACTCACAAAGATCCGCCTGCCTCTGCCTCTGCCTCCCAAGTCCTAGAGTTAAAGGCATGCGCCACCACACCTGGTTCTGATTGTGCAGTTTATACAGGCCGTGCTTAGTTTGTGTTGAGTCAAGGTAGTTCTCTGAATTTCAATTATCCTTCCCAATGCAGGAAGTAAGAAGGAAGATAGTCACTGTAAAAGCAAATAAAACTATAAAGTTCTTTTATACTGATCTTTATTATAGAGTGATCCTATTTTAACCCATTTTAAAATAATTTCAAAATGACCAAAAGTTATACGAATAATACAAAGAATTCTGATATTATTAACTCAAAATGTTTATATGTGGTCTCATGTTTGCTTCATTCTATATGTGTGTTTTCTCTAAAACATTTGAAAATAATTAGAACTATGTTTAACTCAGAATGCTATAATGGATATTTTTGAAAATAAAGCATTCTTGGGGCTGGAGAGATAGCCTAGCGGTTAAGAGCACCAACGGTCTTGGAGAGGACCTGGGTTCGATCCCCAGCACCCACATGGCGGCTAAGAACCGTCTGTAACTCCAATTACAGGAGAACTCCAGTTCCAGGGGACTCCGAGACCCTCTTCTGACCTCCGCGGCATTGCACGACACGGGTGCACAGACCTGCATGCAGACAATACATTCATACACATACAAAAATAAAAAAAAAAAAGAAAATAAAGCATTCTTTTACATACACCTTCTATAATGACCAGCGTTGTGAAAGTGATACTGATACAATCCTATCATCTAATTGCAGATCTTATTAGAGTCAATGATGTTTTTCAGGAAATTTTAAAAAAACATTTGATTTGTCCTATATTTTACACTTATTTAATTTGGTCATCTTTGAATGAGAAACTTGCCAGTAAGGAATTAAGAGTCAAGGACCCTTTCTGGAAGTAAATAGCAAAAGAGCTAGAGACGAAGAAGGAAAATAAAAGAGGGTAGGAGAGAGGGAAGGTGGGAAGGAAGATGAAAGGGAGAGAGAGAGAGAGAGAGAGAGAGAGAGAGAGAGAGAGAGAGAGAGAGAGAGAGAAGGAGCAAAGTTCAGGAAGTTATAGAGCTATGGTGGCCCATAACAGTAATGTAATGAAAGGAAAGGTTAGACTTCCACATGAACATAGATCCCATGCTCCTCTTTTCAGCTTCCCAAGTCTCTGCTCTTATTTCCTGGACTCTGCAAGATTGGGCTGTTTTCAGTGAATGAATAAGTGTGCCTTTCTGACCATTGTGGCTTAGGATACTTATACACATATGCACACACACACACACACACACACATACACACACACACACACACACCTTTAAACAACATTCTCTTAGCAAGTTTGTGCTTTCTCCTGTTATACAAATTTGCCTTTCCAAATAATTCTCCCTTTCACACTTCTATTTTAGTCTACCTTATAGGCAACTAGATATGAACAAATCTATCTGTTCTCCCAAATACAAGCTAACATTTCTTTCATAGAACACACGAATCTAGAAGGAGGAGCAAGCTGAAAGTGTTGGATGAATGAAACCTGCTCCTGCCCACTAATGTTTCTGAATGGCTGAAACTTAGCTGGCCAGGGCTGTGGTGTCAGCGGCTGCTGGGTCCTGCTTCTCCAGTTCTCAGCATCCATCGCAGTGGTCATGCTATCTGCTTTTTTGTCACTTGTTCTTATCTGACACACCACCACAGGACCACAAGGATGTGACAAGTGGCAGCATGTCTGGTTTGACTCAGACATCCCTGGGAGTGGTGTCCACCCATCCCTTGCCGCATTAATGAAAGCTTTTCCTTTTCTTTTTTGGCATTGTTTGTTTTAGATCTGGACTATGAGAAGAGCATAGGGAAAGGGCCAAATCTGTGTGTTTTTCCAGAGTCCGTCATTTGCCTATATGTCCTGCTGATATCAGAAATCCCAATTATGGGGTCAAGACTGGAACAAATGCATTTAGCTCTAACCTATAATGAAATATGTCTATGGTCCCCCCAAAAGATGAGTGTTTGTGATCTAAATGCATTAACTGGATTGGAACCATTATTTTGGCATTTGATAATATTCTCTGGCTTAATGATCCTACTTTTAGACCCATTTTAGCTTTGTATTGATTTACTCAAAGAACTTGTAGCTTAAAAAAAAAATCTCTCGGCTGGAGAAAGGATGAGGAGCTGAGTTCGGGTTTCCAGCATCCACATGAACACTGGGCTTAGTGGTGGATGTTTGTGACCCAGTACTGGATATGGGTCCAGGAGGTTGCTGGCCAGTCAGCCTAGCTGCAGTGGTGAGCCCCTGTCTCAAGAAGCAAAGGGGAGAGTGATTGAGAAAGACACTTGATGTTGCTCTCTGGCTCCACATGTGCACACATATGCACATGTAAATGCATGCCTACACACATACACACACACACACACAGATCTTAAAGGTGGCCTACTCTGATTCTCTTAGTCTTTCCATGAATGTGCCTAGGTTGGCTCCTTGCTGATGCCAGTCTTCTCAGGATTTAGCCTGGCAGCATGTGGCCTTCAGCCTGAACATGAGGAGCAATTTGAAGTCCAATGGATGGTGTCCACTTTGCCCGGCATATAGGAAGGACTGTTTTCAGTGAACTTCCTACCATGAAAGAAGCCTTAGATACAGGGTGTTTTGTGATTCAGGCAGCAGAGACTGTTGGCAAAGATAGAGAACAGAAATGGATTGGGAAGTGGACCCCAAGCTGTGACCTTGAATAGTTAGTTCTCTGCGTCTTTGACTGTGGGGGTCACTGCCGGAATGATACAGAGATGCTGAAATTCTCCTTTGTTCTGAGTCTAAGACCACAAGGAGAGTTTTTATTGTAACTCCTCTCTTCTGGTAATAATGAAAATGAAATATTAAGAGCTCTTCATTACAGGCCTTGGGGAAATACGCAAATATGTTACAACTTTCTAAAATATGTCCTGATTAAATATCTCATTTCTCCACTTCCATAATCGGGAGATAATAGATCGACTGATTGTGCTAAATGGATTTCAGCAAGCCTTCCTGTCCTGCTTTGCTCTCCACCAGGAGGGAATACTTATTTCTTCACTGTGTCATCTTTCTCTATAAAGGACAACTCATTCTTACTATTAAAAATGAGTTTTTTTTTTAAAAACAAAAAGTTCTGAAAAAGATTTATTTCTGAATTACATAGGAATGTTTATATATGTATCTACAGGCGCAGAAGCAGCTGCAGACATTCACTGACCTATAATTTGGTTTTTCTTCTTTTATTTTCTTTTGGAGACAGGGTCTTGTGTAGCCCAGGCTGGGCTGTTAACTTACTCTGTAACTACGGATGGTTTTGAATTTCTGATTCTCCCAAGTGCTAAGTACAGACATGTGCCATTATGTCAGATTTATGTGGTGCTGGGTATTGAACTCTGAGCTTTGTGCATGCTAGGCAAGCTCTTCTAGAAAGGGAAACCAGTAGTTCACTCAAGCCTTTTAGCCCGATAATGATGAAAGTGTTTTCTTTTACCAGGGATGCAGGTAATGCGGATATAACGGAAGATCCTTCCATCCCCCCCCCTCCCCTTTCACCCCCTCCTTCTCCCTTCCTCTCCTTTCCCTCCCTCCTCTTTCTTCCTTCCTTCTTTCTTCTTCCCTCTGCCCCTCTCTTTCCTTTCTTTCCCTATTTTTTTTTCCATTCCCCCCTTTTTTCCTTTTTTCTTTCCTTCTTTCTTTCCCAGGGTCTGTCTATGTAACCCAGGCTGGCTTTGAATTTGTAATCCTCCTGCCTCAGGGATTATAGGTATTTGTAGATATTTTTTTACCATCCTTCATAATGGCTTACTCTCTCTTTTTACTTAATTAACAAAAAGAAGCAGTATAACACATTTGGTAGTGATTCCTGAATCGCAAGCATAATGTTGTGTGGTTGATTTTAAATTTCCAACTACGGGCTGGAGAGATGGCCTAGTGGTTAAGAGCGCTGACTGCTCTTGCAGAGGACCTGGGTTCGATCCCCAGCACCCACATAGCAGCTGAGAACCGTCTTTAACTCCAGTTCCAGGGGAATCCGATGCCCTCTTCCAACTCCGAAGCATTGCACGACGGGCGCACAAACCACATGAAGACAGCACATCATACACATACACTACAATAAATTAAATGGGGGCGTGGTGGTGCTCACCATTTAATCCTAGCATCAGGGAGGCGAGGCAAGGCAGGTGGATCTTTGTGAGTCAAGGCCAGCCTGGTTCTACAGAGTGAGTCCAGGATAGCTGGGGGCTACAGGGGAGACCTTGCTCGAAAAGCACAAAAAAAAAAAAAAAAAAAAAAAAAAATTCCAGCTACCTCCAGCGTCATGTACATGTGAAGAAGAGTTCAGTTAACTTCAGCAGATAAGGACAGAACATAGATAATATGGTGAACTTTGTTTTGAGGGTTACAGTTAGGGTTTTGTGCCCCCGTATGGCTTATTATTTCATGTAAGAACAGTAATGGACATATTGATAAATGAGGTTCTGGAGATGAAGTTATCTGTATTTGGAACAAGTGGTTAAGATCTGTCAGAATAGCTTGAGAAGTGTTTCGAAGATGAGTACAAATTTGCCTTCCAGAATTAGTGCTGGTGACCATTTCAGGCAGTGGGGACAACACATGGTCATCAAGGACACTCAGGACTGCTTCATGTGTAAGGAAAAACAGAAGTCCTGTTGGGTGTTGCTGGAGTCCAAAAGGACAACATCAAGGTGCAGAGATAAATATGACAGATTATGAACATCCATGAAGACGGGTGAAGGAGCCTGCCTTTCATCTTATAGCGAGTGGGAGACTGAGGAAGGAGAGCAAGGAAGATAAAAGATGACTGAGACCTTAACTTCCCTCCTGTCCAGAGCTTTGCTACTTAGCCTTGGAACACGGTGATCATACCTCAGAAGCAGTCTGCCAGCATTCATTAAGAACCAGACTTAATCTCAACTGACAGCATCAATGTCAAAATCAGAGCTTGGAGCTGGCAGTATTTCAGCAGAGGAGTCTTTGGAGCTTCTATGAACTGGTTTAATAAACAATCTCTGCTGTGAAACACAGGGTTTGATATTTAGAAGGGTTTTAGCTGGCATATCCACAAAGCTGCGGTGTCCTGTCCAGTGACTAATTCCGCTGTGAAATGTTGAAATACAGCTCTTAGCTCCAAGAAAGCATGTAGACTTCTATTTGCATGCAAATTTCTGCCATTCATGTGTGAACGACAGCAGGTAAAGGGCTCTGCCAGATGGAATAATTGGGGTAGGGTCATCCTCCTTGATAAAGGCCACAGGTATGTGTGCATGCTGTCCTACAGCTCAGTCCTGTTTTCCACATTGCCCCCATCCCCAGGAATAATTATTTTAATAATGGTCCTCAAGGAAGAAAACCCCATTCAACCTTGTCATCATCTAGTAAACAAAAGGGTACTAATTAGTGTAATACCGAGCTACTGTAATATTTGATGCAATTAATAAATTGATTCATAGATATTGAGAGGGGTAACGGGACATGGAGAGCTGTTGGATCAAGAAAACTCCCTTGGATTTTGAACATGATGGTTTCAACTCAGGCAAGAGTGCCTGGTAGTGATTAGGGGTATGTCTATCTTTAGATCTAGAGTTCAACTGTAGCTCCACCCTTTACTAGCCAGCAGGCTTTGAGTAAGTCACTTACTCTTCCTTGTCAACTTTGCCATTCACAAAATGAAGATGATATTGGATAACTGGATTTACTCCTTTCCTTATCACATGAGGTGAGTCTGATTTAAGTGGGTTAACAAACCTACTTGATACGTAGTAAAGCTTAATACTCATCTCCACTATGGCTGGAATCTGAAGTGCCCCACAGGCTCATGAATATTCACCAGCTGGTGGCGCCATTTTGGGGGACTCTGGAAAATTTGGAAGGTTGAAGTAGGTTACTAGAGGTGGGCCTTTACAAGTTACACATGGCCTCCGGTTCCTGTCAAGCTGTCTGCTTCCTAGTGACGTAAACAGTGTCTACCACATACTCCTACCGTCATGAACTGAGTTGTTCTGCAGTGTCTTTCCTGCCATGATGGACTGAGACCCTCTGAAGCTGGGGACCAAAATAAATCTTTCCTTCCTGAAGTTGTTTCCATCAGGAATTGTGGTCACAATGATGCAAAAATGACCAATATAAGGGCTGGAGAGATGGCTCAGCAGTATGAGAAACTGCTATTACAGAGGACCTAAGTTCAGTTCCCAGTAATTATGTTGGGCAGTTCACAACTGCCTGTAACACAATTCCAAGAGATCCTGTCCCTTCTTCTGGCCTCTATTGGCCCCTGCACATACATAGTGTACATAAACTCATGAAGGCACACACATACACTTAATTTTTTGTTTGTTTGTTTCATTTTGTTTTTTTTGAGACAGGGTTTCCCTGTAGCCCCAGCTGGCCTGGAACTTACTCTGTAGACCAGGTTGGCCTTGAACTCAGAGAGATCAGCCTGCCTTTGCTTCCCAACTGCTAGAATTAAAGGCATGTGCTACCACACCTGGCTAAATTAAAACAAATCTTAAAAAGTAAGGAATACAATAGCTGCAATAATGGTCAAGAGCTAGCTGAAGTGAGTTTATCTTCTATCATCTTTTACCCTATTTCTAATGCCATAGGGATGAGATTTGTGCCAATAGAATTCTTGCTGAGGCCTCAGAGAACAATATGGTCACCCAGACTTCCTACCTGTTAGTTGGATCTTTTGGTTGAATCTCCAGACTTACTCATGACTGTTTTCCAGCCCTGTTCTGTGGAGTAAGTTTATGGACTCCATGAGTAAGTTTGTGTATCCTGTAGCTTCTTGTTGAATGAAGCCAGTGAGAATTCCGGTGGGCAAGGGCAGGAGGGAGGGCGACCTGTCTGCTGGGTCTAGGCTGCTTTTGCTTTTCTCTCCATAGCTACTGAATATGACATTAGTTACCTGGGAGGAGCCTAACTGACTCCAGATATTAGAAACCTGAGCAATTTTATCCCAAGTCTGTATGATCTCTAGCTTTCCACTTGCCCAGGGACAGGATCTTAGGAGACTCCTTTGGTTGCCTTTTGAGGGGTCACTAAATGTGGAACAAAAGGGGAGACACTTGATGAGGAGTTGTCCTTCACTCCTTTTCTTTCTTGAGACAGGATCTTTCCATAGTCCAGGCTGGTCTGGAACTTGCTTCGTAGTTGATCTTGAACGTGCTTGTGATTGTCCTTATTCAGCCTTTGTAGTTGATCTTGAACGTGTTTGTGATTGTCCTTACTGGGCCTTCGTAGTTGATCTTGAACTTGCTTGTGATCGTCCTTATTCGGCCATTGTAGTTGATCTTGAACATGCTTGTGATTGTCCTTACTGGGCCTTCGTAGTTGACCTTGAACTTGCTTGTTATCGTCCTTATTTGGCCTTTGTAGTTGATCTTGAACATGCTTGTGATTGTCCTTACTGGGCCTTCGTAGTTGATCTTGAACTTGCTTGTGATTGTCCTTATTCAGCCTTTGTAGTTGATCTTGAACATGCTTGTGATCGTCCTTACTCGGCCTTCGTAGTTGGTCCTGAACATGCTTGTGATCGTCCTTACTCCGCCTCCCAAGTTCTGGTCTTTCCGGTGTGTGCATCACACTTGGCTTCATGTGTGGTATTTCCAGGACTTCTTGTGCCTGGCTGTTTGTGCCCGGTTTATGCCGTCCGCCTCCTCATCTGTGATAGGCTGCTGGTACACAGCTTAGGCCACCCCTGAGGTGGCCCCTCACCCAACTCTGCTCAGACCTTGGCCTTTTTGAGACAGGGTTTCCCTGTAACACCAGCTGTCCTGGAACTCCCTATGTAGACCATGCTAGCTTTGAACTCACAGAGATAATCCTGCCTTTGCCTCCTGAGTGCTGGGATTAAAGGCATGGGTCACCACACCCAGCGCAAATATTTCCTAGGGAGAGAAAAAGCCAGGACCTTCATGGAGACGGTCCTTTCTACCATCCGTGTTCAGCTTTCTCACAATGCACACTTTTTTTTTTTTAACTCCTTCAGGTGGGGCAAATCAGGGTGAGCCCTGGAGTTCAGGTGTTCCAGCTGTCAGCACCCTTGCCCAACACCTGCTCCAAGGATCAAACTAGAGCCTTTCCTGCTTGTGGTGCATTATTGTTACTTTGTTGTGGAGGGCTCAGTTCTCTCACTGCCTTTGGGCTACTCTGGGCTTCTTCCAGTTCAACAAATGTCTTACGTTTCCCCACATCGACATGGAAAGAGTCCAGTCTCTTCCCAAGGAGGCTCCTGGCCTTCAGCCCAAGGAAAAGCACAGCTGGCTGCGCTCCAAGTGTCCTTAGGCATTTAGATCGAATTGTAGTAAAGGCAGATTTTAAGAATGAAGACTATTTTCCCTCATTTCTGTTTCTTTTCTAGGGGGTGAGAGGGAGGGTTTGAGATAGGGTCTCCCTGTAGCCCCAGCTGTCCTAGAACTCACTATGTAAACCAGGCTGGCCTTGAATTCACAGAGATCTGCCTGCCTCTGCCTCCTGAGTGCTGGGATTAAAGACATGAGCCACCCCCCCCACCCTGCCCCCTTCTTAAGGATTGATTTTGGAAGAGAAAACATGGTAAGTAAGCATCTGGGGGTAGAACGGAGTCCTGTTGTCCAATTAACTAAGCACAAGCTCCTGGGTAAGTATTTAAGACGGACTACTCAGGATGGAGGACTTCAGACTGGTGGTTTGGGAAGGGTGTCAAGGCCTTGTTTGGTAGATTCATAAAACTGTGGACTTGGGCTTTGCATAAGGGGATGGTGAAGGTGGGCAGGCAGATTTATTATTTTTATTTATTTATTTATTTATTTATTTATTTATTTATTTATTTACTTTATGTGTGCGAATGTTTGGTCTACACATATCCAACTATACCATGTACATGCAATGCCTATGGAAAACTGGAGTTATGGATGATTGTTACTTGCCATGTGGGTGCTGGGAACTGAACCCAGGTTCTTTGCAAGAGCTGCCGGCGCTCCCAGCTGCTGCTCCACCTCTTCAGCTACAGGACAGGCAGATTTTGAAACATGAAAAAAAGATCAATTTAGAAAGATCTGACTTCTGACTGATACATAGATTCTGAGAAGTTCTAAAGCCCATATATGCTAAGTGAAAAAAAATTCAGATTAATGAAGAGAGGTACATAAAGGGACGTTCTGAAAGAAAAACATCTCATGTCATCATCACCCATTCCCCTATACATGCCTGGGACCCACGTGTCTTTGAGTTGGACAGCACTGCAGCTCCCTTAGAACACCTGCTGCAGAATTGTTCAGCAGAACATCCCCAGAAAACTGCCCTTCCTCTCACAGGCTACGTCATCAGATGGCCTGGCTCACCCTTCAGCTTACCTTTCCTGATGGATATTTCTTGAGGTTCTTGCTTATAATCTGCTAGTGATCCAACTTTCGTAAGATCAGAAACCTCTACCTCAGATTCCAGTAGAGGCTGGTAAGACTGAGGAAGCTAATGAAACTTTGAAGGCTCATGAGCCTCATGAAACTTACGAGATTCACAAGACCTCTCCCCAAGGTTACGCAAGCGATTGCTGGAGGAGAGGAGACGTTTGTGGTGTAGGTCCCTCCAAAGTAGTACAGGGAGTTCCATGGATGTTGCTTTTGGGTTGTTACACCTCCCATGGTGAGGCTGGCCTTTTGGTAATGCCAGTACCTTTAAATGTCCCATTCTCCTGTAAATGACCCCTCACCTACACTCCTGTAAGTAACTCTAATAAACTCATTGGTTTGCCAAGTGTTACTTTTCTGTTGCCGTGATATAACACCACAACTTACAGGAGAGTTTATTTTGGCTCACGATTCACAGTGGAGCGGCATGGCAGCAAGTGGCAAATAAGGTGGTAGAAGCTGAAAGCTGAGAAGAGAGAAAGAGAGAGAGAGAGAGAGAGAGAGAGAGAGAGAGAGAGAGAGAGAGAGAGAGAGAGAGAGAGAGAGAGATTGAGAGAGAGAGAGGAATTGGGACCAGGCTGTGAACTCTCAAAGCCTGCCCCTAGTGAAATACTTCCTCTAGGAAGGCTGTATCTCCTAAACCTCTGCAAACAGTTCCACAAATTGGGACCAACTGTTCAAATATGTGAGCCAAACTACCACATTCCACCTGCTGTCACCCATACATAGCTTCATGGTCATCTATAATGCAAAATGCATTTAGTCTAACTTAAATGTCTCCGTTTTCTTTAAAACTCACAGCGAAGTGATGTTTAGTCCAAAGTCTCTTCTGTGACTCAAGACAATCTTTATAGTAACTCCCATAAAATAAAAACGCAAATTACATACTTGCAACATACATCATAAAATATGTTCCTTTTGTAAAAGGGAGCAATGGGGGTGTAGTGAGGAAATGCTGGACGAGAGCAAGAACAGAACCTAACAGGGCAAACACCAAATCTGGCACCTCTTTGTTCAATGTCCGGGACTGTAGTTTCTTATTTTTTTTTAAAAAATTATTTTATTATGTTTTATGTGTATGAGTGTACTGTCTGCATGTGGGTTCGTGCACCCATATCGTGCAATAGCGCGGAGGTCAGAAGAGGGCATCGGATTGGCAGATGTCTCCTGGCTCTGGTATCTCCAACATCTTGGGGTCTCCACTGCAACCCAGGCTTCACCTTCAGAGCTTCATGCAATGGCCTTGCATGGGCCCTCTTTATGCACCATGTTGCCTGGGCAGCTCTCTGAAACTGTGGATGGAAGAAGAATCCATGGCCCCTCACCCTTGCATTTTTCATGCCTCTAAAGCCAATACCATGCAAATGACAAGACCAAGTTCAGGGGCCACTGTTGGATTGACCTTGGTCCTCTTCTGCCACATTAGCTCCCCAACACTGTTTGTGAAAACAATTACTTCTTAGGAGCAGAAATCCCCTTAGGCTCTCTTCTAGAAGTTGGAAGCTCAGCTGGGAGCATTTTGCCCTGAGGGCACTCTTTCCAGCACTGCAGTGTAGAGCAGGGCTCTCCTTAAGGGCACTGATCTCTTCAATGATAACAGCCTCTCTTCCATCACATACTTTGGGCAAGGCATTAAGCTTCCTGTGTTGTTTTTCTCTCTACACTGTACATTTTGTAATAGTTTTTGCCCCACTTAGGCTTTTACATTGTAGATCTGCATCAACATCACCATTAATAATCACACCAGAGATTCAACATTAAGCTATCTTGAAATTTCCTCCACCAAAGTTATTAGCCCATTATTTTGACAGGGGCAGAAGGCAGCCAGAGTCTTTGCCAAAATACCAGCGAGATGGCCTCTAGCCCAGTTGCTATTTAAGTCCTTGTTTCCTCCTCCTTTTGAAACCTCTTGAGTTGGACCTCTGCTAGAATCACTCATTAAGCTCTGCTTAACTCATTCAACTGCTTTCCTAGTCCGAACTTCCTAAGTCTTCTGCATTCTTCTAAACGATATCAGGTTCTTCATAACCACAGACGACTTTCTGGTACCAACTTCTGTATTAGTTATTTTTCTGATGCTGTAATAAAACATCTTGAGCAAGACAACTTTTGAAGAGGAAGAGTTTATTTGGGAATATAGTTTCAGAGAGACAGAGTCCATAATGGCAGGAGAGGCCTGGCAGCAGGTTGCTGGAGCAGGAAGCTGGGAAGTGACATCTGCAAGCACATGCAGGAAGCAGAGAGAGGAAAGTTGGAAGTCAGACCAGTGACATTCTTCCTCCTAAACCTCCACAAATAGCGCCACCAACTGGGGACTAGCTATTCAAATATTTGAGCTTCTGGGGAATATTCTCATTTAAACCACTGCATCAAGCTAGACTTGGGTGGAGTTCTTTCTTTCTTTCTTTTCTTTTTTTTTTCTGTCTTTTCAAGACAGGGTCTCCCTGAAGCCCCAGCTGGCCTGAAACACACTCTGTAGACCAGGCTGGCCTTGAACTCACAAAGATCCGCCTGCCTCTGCCTCCCAAGTGCTAGGATTAAAGGCGTGCACCACCACGCCCAGCAAGTGGAATTATTTCTTTGGTCTGTTGTGGTGCCCTGTCTAGGGTGAATAAATGTTCATGTCTCCCTGGGAAAAGTCACTCACCTTATACGTAATCATGTGGAAAGCAAGATACAATCATATACAGTAGCAGCAGATCCAGAAATGTTTAGAAATAATTTATGGGAGGAAAAGACATTCAAATCTGTAAAACTTCTGTTCAATGACTTATTAGGGATGTTTTTAGTGAGAATTTAAAGAAAAAGGTCAATTATGCTATTCTAGTTTTAGAGCCTTTTAGACAGTTTTGAAACATAGCAGTGTGAGAATTATTATCAAAGGCATTAGAGCCCCAAGGAAGTCAGCAGGACTTTTTCCCCCTAATGATAAACTTTTTGAACCATTATCCAGTTAATTTGAAAGATTTTAAGAAATGAGTCTTTACTCTCCCTCCTGTATGAATATTCTGCTAATATCTAATTGAAGTGTCAGGGAGATGTCTTTTCCTGATCTAAAGCTTGCACTTTCTTTTTCTCAATTTCATCCCATCACTCTTACTTATGTCTTGGCTGTGTTAAATATATACCCTCCATTTGTAGCCTCCTGCATGTCAGCTGTGTTTCTGGAATTAGTGAGCTGGGTTAATTAATTCTGGTCTTTTTTTCCCCAGGCTTTCTCCAGTTTAACTCTGCAGACCACCTTTGGGGACATAGAAAGCCTGGTTCGTTGTAGGTGCAGCCAGGATTTGCAGGATGGACTTCCAGCCTGCCGGTTGCTTTTTTTTTTTTTTCCTTTACCATACACTGCTAGCAACCAGGTGAGGTGGGTAGTGCTATCCTCATCTTAGTGGTGAAAGAATTGGATCTGACAGGAGGCCTGAATCAGATGGGAGATCTGAATCTCAAATCTGCTCTTTATTCCAAATTCTGCTTTCTTTTATAGAAGTAAATTAGAGAACATTTTCTTGGTTGCTATTTCACAAAATTAAGTTCCATCTGACGTTTCAGCCTGATTCCTAGCTCTCTTTTAGAAATACTGCCTCTGAAGCCTTGTAGTAGGTGACGTCATAAAAATAATTTTCTTCCCATAAACTTCTTTTCCAGGACCCCCTCCTACACACCCTGTTTTTGATTCTCCCTTTCCCATGTTGTATATTAAGCTGTTTTTTTTTTGGGGGGGGGTCTGGATATCTTACCTCTGTGGGTTCCTTTGATAACTTAGCAATCTTTAACAGTGTTTGCAATGCCCTACATACTAACATTTGTGAATTTCATTAAGAAGCTATTTGCTCCCTCTTTCAGATTATTAATGAAGATGCTAAATGAAACCCAACCCACCAATCCCTCTGCCACCCTGTTAGAAAACTAGATACTCAGAGGTTTATGATTAGTCCTTGTTCGTGACTCTTGAGCCGGTTCCCAAATCAACCGAGAGTACTCATAGCCAAGCCAATTTCAATTAATTCTGCAAGGAGAACTTAGGAGCAAAACTAGCTCCAACTTCTTTAAAAGTGAATGGATCACTTGTATTCACTTAACCTACAAAAATTAAAATTGTGCCCAAGTAGCAATTATAGGACATTTCTCTGGTGAAATCCAAGACTTTTTTGAATTTCTATCTACCTCATATTTTCCGTGATCAAGAGTTGTCTCTTAAATATGCCTAATTTTCAGTATCACACTTGAAAATCAGTCTGAATATTTTTCTTTATTTTTATAATTTAGAAGATGGCTTGCTTTAATTTTATTTGCCTCCTTCTCTACAGCAGCTATTTTTTTTTCTGCACACAGTGGATGCCAGAATAAAAAACAGAATTAGCACTGTATAACAAAAGTCTTTGTGTCAAAGTCTTGTGTGTGTGTGTGTGTGTGTGTGTGTGTATGTGTGTGTGTATGTGTGTGTATGTATGTATGTGTCTGTGTGCCTGTGTGTTCAGGTGTGGGCACATATGTGTGTCTGCATGCTTCTAGAGATCAAAGGACAATCTCAAGTGTTCCTTAATATATGAGAGGATCACTCATGGTGGGGCTTACTGATGAGGCAAGCCCCAGGGATCCACTTGTCTTCCCTCCCCAGCACTGCGATTACCAGTGTGTTCCACCACCCCTGGCTTCTTAAAAAAATATGGGTTCCATGCAAACTCAAGCAGACAGACCCAGCATAGAATTGTGGAAATGGGCAGCAGCACCTAATCTTAGCAGAAGAACTATTGACAGCTGATTACTGCTGATCTTCTTAAAGGGAGGGACTATGCATGGGCTGACCCAACCCCAGTGGATGAACTTGCACTGAAAAAAATCTGAGGATGATAACTGGACACATGTGCCTTGGCAGAAAATGACAGGGTATATGAATTCTACTGGGGGTATGGGAGGGTGTCAATGGGGAAGGGGGTATAAAGGTGATTAAAATTGATTAAAGATGTTCCGTGTGAAATACACAGAAACTCAATAAAAATGTGGGTGCTGGGGACTGAAGTCAGGTTCTAGTGTTTGCAAAACAAGCATGTTACTAACTGAGCTATCTTTTCCATCTCTCTTTTTAAAGCCTGGAATCTCTGCTTATCTACTTCTTAGTTGTCTGACTTTGGACAGATAATAATGTCTCCATGTTTATATAAATGTCACAATGATGTCTAGTATATACTAAAAATTATCACAGTAACAAAGACTTAGGACTAGCAATTTCCACTTTATTGCTGATCACAATCTTCATGAGGATTAGCATCGATGGGCTAGATGTAGTAAATTTCCAACATAAAGGTCACCATTACTGAAGCTGTCTTTTTCATTTGCAAAGACATTGGGAATACCATACATTCATATTATTATCTTTCATGAGTTAATTTAAAAGTAGTCAAAAGCACGTTGAGAAAATACACAAGAAAATAAAGACCAAAATCCTTCATTGTAAGCTTGGGAGGTAGAGGCAAGGAGGAGTACTTGAGTCTGGGAGTTTAAGTAGCTGTCATAATGATATGCCACCTCAAAAAAGAAAGGAATTAAAGTGCAAAAATAGTTTTCCCAACCACCAAAAGAAAGCACAGAGATCCTATTGCATACCCAGGAGAGAAACATTTCATTGTCCAGGACTCAATACGATCAAGGTCAGCAAAGATGTGTAGATATGAGAATTTACACAGTGTTCAAGGGAATGCAAAGAATCCTCACTTTTCTAGACATTTTGAACTGTTTTCCATAGTGGAATAGCTACGTGCTTTGGATCTCAGATGTTTGTAAGGAGAAGTTCACATACCACATTGCCAGAGGTACATGTAGCTCTTTTCCTTATGTCACGCAATGGAGGCACTGCCAGCATGAATTATATCTTCATCCCAGGCAGGGACAGATAAAAAGGAAAGAAATGAGGAGGAACAGATGAGGCCGGAGCAATTCTAATTTTATTTTATTTTTTTATGTGTATGAATCTACTGTCTGCATGTAGGTTTGTGCACCCGTGTTGTGCAATGCTGTGGAAGATGGTGTTGGATTCCCCTGGAACTGGAGTTAAAGACTGTTCTCAGCCGCCATGTGGGCACTGGGGATCGAACCGGGGACGTCTGCAAGAGCAGTGGGTGCTCTTAACTGCTAGGCCATCCAGCCCCAAGGCCAGAGCAATTCTAAACAGAACATGCTCATGTCTTGCTAGCTAGAACTGCGGCACAGAGCTAAAGAAACTGCAAGTGGCACAGGAAATACTAATTTTGCAGTGAACACAATTACATTGAAAACACATTGTATTTCTCTTAAAAAGAAAAAAAAAGTGGCATGGTATTGGGTTGGCAACTGGCACTGTCTATTCACCCTATAGAAGATGAAAAGAATGAAGTTCACACATAGTCATTAATGTGGATAAATCTTGAAAGCATTATCTGGATGAAAATCGAAGTGACAGAACAATATCCGGGTGTGATACAGTTTATATGATTTTTAAAGAGCCACACAGAAAATAATGTGTTATTTATGAATATCTGTGTATGTGTTCAAAAACAAGAATGTATTTGTGAAAGTTATATGACTTGGGAGACTAAGAAGAAAAAAATTAGACCTGGATACGAGGGGAGTTTCAACTGCTTTTCTAATGGATTGTTAAGCAAAAATTCCAGGATTAATTAAAAGAGAAGTATGAACATATTTCATAAAGTGACACAGGAACAAATGCCAGGTGTCTAGTTGCAATTATTTTCGGTTTTCAGGACCTTTTTCTCCTCTAAACTTATTAAATATGAAAGAATGATCCTTGAGGTACGGTCCAATTACATTGATATAATCATTTTCCAAGAATGAGACCTGTCATTTAAAATCCAGGACAAATATTTGGAAGAGAAAAATAATAAGAAAATATAAATAGGATTTGCTTTTGGCAATATATTAAAATATTTAATTTTGAGCAAAAATGAAATTGTTCCTTGTGTTCTCTGGTGACTCCTGAACTCTCGATTCTTGTGGAGGAAATTACAAAGATGAGAAGTAAATGCCATTTGATACAAGGAGACAACTGCATGTTTTTTAGTAATATGTGTTGTGTCATAAGACTGTTATGAAAATACATTGCTGCCTAGAGGTGATTAAGCCCATAAAATTCTTTCCTAGAGTTCCTAAATCAAATTTTAAATCAAGTTTAAAGCTCAAACTGTTTACTGGAGGCAATAATGTAATGATAAGGGACAATGTAACTGAATAAAACATTTATTTATGCTGAGAATTACCCTTATAATTTCTACCATTTGTTTACACATTTATTTAATAAATTCTTATTAAACACCTTTTATATATGAGGGCTTTGCCAGGTACTGGGAACTCAGATGTACAATTATTGCTCTGGCATTTAAAACCAATGGAGAAACAGGCATGTAAAGAAGAATACAAAAGTAAAAACAAAAGTTAATAGGGTCGGGGGTAGTATTTGAGATGGGATAACAGAACAACTTTAATTTTTTTTTTTTTATTTAATTTTACTATATGTGTATGGATGTGTACTGTCTGCATGCAGGTTTGTGCACCCATGTCGTGCAATGCCGCGGAGGTCAGAAGAGGGTGTCGGATTCCCCTGGAACTGGAGTTCTCCTGGAATTGGAGTTTCAGACGGTTTTCGGCCGCCATGTGGGTGCTGGGGATCGAACCCGGGTCCTCTGTAAGAGCGGTCGGCGCTCTTAACCTCTAGGCCATCTCTCCAGCCCATAACTTAACTTTAAAGAATAAATCAGTGAAGGTCCCGAAAGGAAATGGGCGGCGCCTAAAACAGCGTCGTTTGAGAATAAAGGGCTATTGGCAAAGTATAGCTAGACAGTGAAAAGGCCTTAAGGGGCGCATACACCTCCAGGGCTGGGAGAGGTAGTGCCAGGCCCTGGCCAAGGCCCGGAGGCAGGATTTAACTGCAAGTGCTAGGTTTGGCTGTGTGTACAAGTTGACCTCCTGGGGGAAAGTAGAGATGGGTGGGTGAGGAGATGGGGTTACATATCACACCCAGATATGTGTGTTTAGTTGCTGTTGTGGTTTGGATGAGTGATGTCTCCCACAGACTCAAGTATTTGAACATTTGGTCAGTTGATGGTGCCTTTTGGGAAAAGTCATGGTACCTTTAGGAGGTGTGGCCTTGCAGGAGGAAGCACGTCACTGGGGGTGGGCTTTGAGAGTTCACGGGTTCAGTCTCGTTTTTTTCAGCTTGTCTCTCTCTTTCCTGGGGAAGGTTGAATAGGTGAGTGCTTAGCTTTCTTCTCCAGCTGCCTCCCGCCATGCCCGCCTCCCCCGCCCCCCAACCATGACGGACTCTTATCCTCTGGAATGGCAAGCTAAATAAACTCTTCTTTAAGTTGCCTTGGTCACATTTTATCACAGCAACAGAAAAGTAACCAATACAGCTGCATTTTGAAGAATAAGAAGCGGCTCCTGGAGAAAACGTGGCAGAGGTGAGGCACGGGATGGAGCGGGAAGGCGCTGGCTGTGCATTCTGGGTCTGCACAAGGAATAGCGAATGAGGTGAACTTTTGTTTCTGGCTTTGAACCAGCTGGAATTGAGAGAATGTGTTACAGGACCTGGCTCCTCTATTTCGGGTGAAGTCTCTGGATGCTGAAATGGGCAAAATTTCCCGAGTAATTATAAAATTTATTTCCACTTTATGGTATGACGTTGACTTTACACATCACCATGCTTTCTCTCTCTGTCCTTCCCTCAATACTTTGTCGTCTCTGTCTCTCTTGAGGGAAAATGTACTCTGAACTCTACTCTTTGCGCCTAGCATGCACAAGGCCCTGGATTGAACCCAGGGCCTTGTGCATGCTAGGCGAATACTCTACCACTGAGTTATGTCATCAGCCCCCTGCATGGGAGTTTAACATTGGGTGTGCATGCGTGTGTGCACATGTGTACACGGGCATATGAGTGTGTGTAGTCCTTGGATTTATTTATTTATTATTTATTTATTATTTATGATGTGTGCGGGTGTTCAAGCCAGGCGGTCATTTGGAGGTCAGAAGACAGCATGTGAAAATTGTTTCTCTCCTTCCATCATGTGTGTTCCAGGGATCGAACTCAGGTCCCCAGGTTTGGCCTCAAGTACTGTTATCTGCCGAGCCATTTTGCTGACCCAGCCTTGGACTTCTTCAACAGTTGAAGACTAACTTTTCTTCCAAACTATCTTTTCAAATATCTCATATATAACACATAATATTACAGAGGAAATAACTGTGTGAAGCAAATTATGGTAAATCTGAAAGCTGTTATGTAGTGAAACATGAACTTTTTTATTAGTATGCTGTCGCATGCTCTTGTGGTGAGTCTGTCTGTCATAATTTCAGCCTATTGCCACAGTGATGAACGTGGAAATGCTTATGTAGTAGGCAATGCTAAATGACATCTGTAGTTTCCAACAACAGCAAACTGACAACTAAAAAAAGTTAAAATTCATATAGAGGTCAGTGAAAATCAAGTACTTTTGTTTTAGAACCACACAAAAGTCTGCAGACTCCTCATTTTGAATCTCTCTCTCTCTCTTTCTCTCTCTCTCTCTCTCTCTCTCTCTCCCTCCCTCTCTGTTTCTCTCATCTGTTTTTTATTTCATTTTATTTTTTGAGGCAGGGTCTTCTGTAGCCTCAGCTGGCCCAGAACTCTGTAGACAAGGCTGGCCTCAATCTCACAGAGATCTGCTTGCCTCTGCCTCCTTAGTGCTGGGATTAAAGGTGTGCATTACCACATGTGCTTCCATACCTATTTGTGTGTGTGTGTGTGTGTGTGTGTGTGTGTGTGTGTGTATGTGTTTGAGACAGGGTCTCCCTGTAGCCCCAGCTGGCCTGGAATTTGAACTCGGAGAGATCCGCCTGCCTCTGCCTCCCGAGTGCTGGGATTAAAGGAATGCTCCACCACACCCAGCCTAAAGATGGTTCTTAGCCACCATATGGGTACTGGGAATCAAACCCGGGTCCTTTGCAAGAGCAGTTGGTGCTCTTAACCACTGAGCCATCTCTCCAGCCCCTCCATACCTATTTTTAAGGAAGTAAAAATTCTGCACTGATTAAGGCCACCAACATAAGATGGATATGAAACGTTGGAAATACATAGGAGGAAGACATTTTAAAACATTTAAAAATCCTGTACAAAATGTAATAATCCCTAAATGACTAGTCACAAAATGTTAGAATGCAGTAACTGAAAATCTCATCTATTTTGTGGTGACAATTCATAACACAAAGTGATATTCACGCTATAATATACCAAGTTTAATGTAATAAAAACCCTATGACTGCTGAATTGCTACAGTGGAAAATGTAACCTCTTTTTATGACAGAGCTTTAGCCAATTATAGTCACTGTTAATTCCTACTGTTGCTGGCAAGTCATACTTCAGGGAACAGGCTGCAAAAATATCATCTTCTATTAAATGTCACTACAGATGTGCCACTGTTAAAAACTTTTTATTGAAGTAAAATGTAAATAGAGACAAATCATTGCATTAGTAGGGGTTCTCTAAGACCGGGGTTGTCTCATGTCATTGATGGACACTTATAAAGTCTAAAGTCTGCAGGAGAGGCAGGGCTGGGTAGGCAGGAGGTTCAGGGAGGAGCCCACGCTACTCTGCAAGTCTCAAGACCGGCTGCTGGAGAATTCCTTCATGCTTGGCCGAAGTTACGTTTTTGTTCTAGTTAGGCCTTCAGTTGTTTGGGTGAGGATCACCTAGATTATGGAGACCCAGCAACTATGTAGTTTACTGTTTCAAACATTAATCACATCCCAAAACATGCCCCATAGACACCCAGAACAATGTGGGGCCCAATATCTGATCACTATGACCAAGCCAAGTTGATGTATCACAGCCATAAATGACCAGCTTGGTTTAAGCAGCTGACCGTGTCCAGGCATAGCACTTCAGCAGCCCCTCTCGTTCTCTCCTGGGCTGGATGCCCTTTCCTTGCCCTAGATGTCTGACAGGGTGTCTTGGTTCTGTTTCTCTGTATTACATGCCAATGGAATCACATGGCATGCTCCCCTTTATTCCGGATTTCTTTCATACACCATCATGCTTGTGTGGGCCATTCCTGTTGCAAAATATTTCACACATTGTTCTTCAGAGTTGCTGAGACTTCACTGAATAAATGTAACATCATTTATTTGTTGGTCCTGCCACTGATAAACATTTTGGAAATACAAACAGCAATGAACATTCTAATGCCTAGCTTAAAATTTTTTTTTTATTTACATTGTTTTCTGTAAGAAGTAACATGCTTACATTGAAAGACTTTGTACAATTTGGAAAGGGAGTGAGAGGCAAACTTACATTTTAGAAACTGACAAATTTCAGATTATTGAAGTTTGGCAGTACAGTTTTGTCAGAAAATAATCTTCAAAAATGATAGCAGACATAAAGAATTGTGAATTTATATATATTTTTAATATTTATTTATCTATTTATTTATATGAATGTACTGTCTGCATGTAGGTTTGTGCACCCGTGTCGTGCAATGCCCCAGAGGTCAGAAGAGGGTGTCGGATTCCCCTGGAATTGGAGTTCTTCTGGAATTGGAGTTACAGACGGTTCTCAGCCACCATGTGGGTGCCAGGGATTGAACCCGGGTCCTCTGCAAGAGCAGTCAGTCTTCCTAACTGCTAGGCCATCTCTCTAGCCCCGTGAATTTATATTTTAAGATATAATTACATATTTTAAGTTTGAGGCGTATATTAATTTAGTTATTACAGTACTTTCTCTCTCTCTCTCTCTCTCTCTCTCTCTCTCTCTCTCTCTCGACTGTGATTTTTACCTCTACAAGTTCAATTAAAGCACAGGCAAAAGCATACTGGGGCTGTAAAAGAGTAATATAAAGATAATGGGGGACAACTTGGTGCCCGGTAATGGGAGAGTCCAACATTAAGGCCTGGACGACACATGCAATGAGGACCACAGCTTGGCCTAGTGGAAGGTGGGAGGTCCGTTCAGAGAACTAGTCCTACAAATTTTCAAATAACAGAGGCCTCCCCTGTCCCCAGCATAGGAGGCAAAGCCTCTGCCATGCACAACCTGGGACCTTAGGAGAGGGGCTGCATGGGACAGACCATGGGTCCAGCCTCACACTAACGCCTATCTTTTGACAAACACATGTACATAACCTAAAAGATACTGTCAAGTAAAACTTTACACTTAGACCCAAAATGAGTTTTCCTAGGTCTGAATTCTCATCTGGGCTCTCCATCATTTGCATTTTAGCTTGTCTAGGGTATGCATAGGTAGCAGGTCTTTTTATTCTTCAAGGTTTTTTAACTTAATTTCTTCTGATGAGGTTGATCATGTTTTCCTATGTTTACTAAACATTTTTGAACTTGCAAATCCAAGAAAAAGTTGTGCACTTTGAAGGATCCGTTTAAGAATTATGCCCGTTTTTCTTTTTTTTTTTTTTTTTA